>CM063246.1:0-450823 GCA_032158295.1 Pycnopodia helianthoides | reverse complement strand
GAGAAAAATAACCCAGGAAAAATGTTCTATAAATGTTGCTGTATTCTTAGGTCTACTATTTAACCCGGATACAATGTGGTGTCAATTAAGTAAACTACAAATTGAAAGTTTTGCCTATAAATCGGCATTCTTATGACAAACCAAACAATGACCCTACCTTTAAAAATGTATTTCTATGACTAGATTCTAAGCTCCTCAACTAAAGTACCAAATCACTACACTAAAGGTGGAATACATGACTGATTGTGGTTTGAAGGACCTTTCTATCAATGATTGTGTAATGTTTATATCAAGGTCAACTTCTTAAAGTTGCTCATTTCCTATAGCTATGGTTTCACAATAAATAAACTGTCCTGTGGCCTTCAATTGGAGTATAATTGTAATCCATCAGATCTTTCTGGTATGGTTATGCTGAAACATATGGCACAGTGGATCCGTAACTAGGGATTAGATACTGCAATTTTATTGTGTATCTCTGGTGCAAGTGACGAACGTGGATTGATTCGACAATTGTGTGAAAACCGCAACAGTTTTTGGCTGTTTTCTCAGCAAGTAGACACTGTATTCAGCTGAAACTCACTTTTAAAGGCCTACATTTTTCTTTTTTAGTTTTGCCTATAAATGAGCATTCAATAACAACAACCAAACCATGAGCCTACATGTATCTTCAAGTACAACATTAACTCATTGATGTCTTTTTTTTAGTTGGAATAGTTTGCTCTTTTTCGAATTTGAAGTTTGAGTTTTTAATTCCATCGAAAAAGTAAGCACCCCAAGGTTCCCCAAAGCACTCACATCAGTGATGTCTACAAGCATTTGGTTGGGATAAACTAACTGACTGTCAGAAGAAACCCTTGAATAGCAGGGCTGGCTCCTTCTTAATGTTACTATAGGCCTAATATAAATAAGCATACTCATGACAATCAAATTCAAGAACCAACACAGCCAGGAAAGGTATCCTGCCATGTCCCAAGACAGAGGCAGGCAGGAAATGTTCAGATTGACAAGAAGCCAGGCATGGATTGCTCTCCCTTTAACTCTTGCAGGTCTGCCTGCTATTGGCAACGTCAGTCATTTTTTAAAAGCTTGTTGTATATTTTTTTGTTCAACCCAAAACTGTTTAAAACTTACCCAGTAAGTTTTCCCTTGTGTTTGATACTTGATACTTGAAATAAAAAGTGGCATCCCCTGAAGATGATCCCTCTGCTGCCGCTTCCCAGGTTGTATCGTAAACTTGGGTGTGATCCCTGGTTATACGGCAGTTACAGGTTGAATGGCTTCAGGCTTGCAACCCAGAACAAAGATATTGACAAAATAGGAAGACCGCCAACATTAGGGCTAGATACATGTAGCTCGGTTGGTCATGTTGGTAGAGTGCTAGCATGTTAATCATGCCACAGGTTCAAGTCCCGCTCTTGTCAACTTTTCTTTGTTCAACCCAAATTTAAACTTTTAAACCAGATGCATTTACTATGGTTTGATTTTAAATGATCAGCTTGCTGGATGGGTTAACATTATAAAGGTAACCATGGTAACATGCTTGTGATTTGTTAGGATTTTTCATTGAAATCCCTCTGACTTCAAGTTTTCTTAATAGAGGTGGAAATTATCATCCCAGAGACAAAAAGACTCAGCACTTGTGACTGTGTTGTCCACTGATTGTAAAGTAGCAGATGAAAAAATAGAAGGAGCCGGTTCGAATTTGTCAAAGGGGTTAATAAGTTTGTAGGGCAAGCGCTTAGTGCGAAGCCCTCAAGGCATGGGGTCAGAGGGGCCCGCCCAAGGGCTCTGGAAATGTTTTTGACTCTAAATGCTCTGCGGTGCAATCTGAGCAATTCCTGGCTTGATCCATTTAACATGTTTTTTCCTTCTTTTTAATCATCACATACTTTGTAACATTGACTCCTGAACCATATATTTTGATTTTATTCCAGTCTTATATTTTCCCTGTCAGCAGGAAGGGTTTGTTTTACACATGAAAATTGTTCCAACTAAATCATAATATCCTTGGAATGCTTTAGTTTTACTTTTTTTGTCATGTGCTCTTCTTGAGGATTGTTGATGATACTAAAGTTTTTGGTTAACAGGTGATAAAAGGGACACGTTGCCTTCAAATTGGGTGCTTTGGGCTATATAACATGTTTAAAGAGTTTTTTATGAAATGGGTGGAAATATGTTTTAAAAGTAGAATATAATGATCCACACAAATAAATATACTTCAAAACTGTGTGGTAATTTCCTTTTACTGCATGAACTGACACAGTCTGCCATTTTGTAGAACCAATTTTTTTGACTCTACTAAATGAACCAGTCTCGAGCTCTTGTGTTGCTGTTCAGCAGAGTGCTGGTTTGAGTCCTGGTCTTGACACTAATTGTAGCAAGACACTTTACCATTATTGCTCGTTCCAATTTGCTTGGGATGTAAAGTCATGCATGTAGGTTACATGTGTTTGACAAACTATTTTACACGTAAAAGAACCCAATACACTTATCACTAAGAGAAGGGGCCGCCCTTGTGTTGCTGGGTGCTTCCTCCATGATGCCCTTCTATGGAGGTAGAACTACAGGGGTACCTCCATGGCCCTACCCAGGCCCTGCATCATATGATCATACACACCCAGATTTAGATGTTATAAATAAACAAATTATACAGGCACAGTACCGGTACATAAAGGTGCCTGGTGCTCCTTAGTACATGAATATTCTTTGTTGTTGTTTGCATCACTGGCCTTGAAACCCACACACACAACAAACCTACCCAGGCCCTGCATCATACCATGATCATACACACCCAGATTCAGATGTTAAAAGCAAATTATACAGGCATAGTACATAAAGGTACCTGGTGCTCCTTAGTACACCAATGTATACATTCGGTTTTCGGTAACATGTATAAATATCTACTCTGCTGTGTAGATTTTGTTCTTTTGAGAACTTGTCTTGCTATTTGTTCTACTACCGCGGAGTAGATTTTTGGAATTCAGGAGACTTCTCAGTTCTGAAAAGAACTGTCCCGCTTATTAACTACTACCTGGGCGGGAGGTAGGAAATCGGCCTGGACTACTACTTTAGCTTTGTGGATCGGGGGACTTCTCGTAATTAACTGCACTGCCGCGCAGTGAGTTCTTTTTGGTCTAAACGTTTCGACTAGCTTGCTCTAGTCATCGTCAGGAGACTAGAGCACAGTTCTTTTCAGAACTGATAAGTCTCCTGAATTCTGAAAATCTACTCCGCGGTAGTAGAATAAATAGCAAGACATGTTCTCTAAAGAACAAAATCTACACAGCAAAGTACATGTAGATATTTATACACATGGTGTTACCGCAAACCGAATATGTACCTCACCATGCAATGCCTCAAAGACTGTACACTGATGTTCTTTGCTGTTGTTTGTATCACTGGCCTTGAAACCCACAAACACAACAAACCTGTGAAAATTTTGGCTCAATATTATTGGTCATCGAAGTTGCAAGAAAATAAATAAAGAAAAACCTCCCTTGTTGCATGGAATTGTGTGCTTTCAAATGCCTGAGAAAGGCTTCGTGCGTGAAGCCTTTCTCAGGTTCAAATATTTTAGTGAGAAATTACCTCTTTCTCAAAAATTACAGTACTTCAGAGGGAGTTGTTTCTCACAATGTTCACCTATGTAAGATGATATCACACTGTGCAAACCAGGGTCAAACATGACTACTAATCAACAAAACAATGGTTATGGTCATTCCTCACTGGGCAGCATAACAATAGATCAAACCCATGTAGTAGTGCCTGGTACCACAGTAGGCAGTCTGACAATAGCTAAAACCATGTACAAGAAGTGCCTGGTACAATTTGTCACTGCGACACTGCAAGGGTAGCCAGTAACAATAAATTTTTAAAGGTAGGGTCATTGTTTGGTTTGTCATAAGAATGCCGATTTATAGGCAAAACTTTCAATTTGTAGTTTACTTAATTGACACCACATTGTATCCGGGTTAAATAGTAGACCTAAGAATACAGCAACATTTATAGAACAATTTTCCTGGGTTATTTTTCTCTTATTTCTCTAAAGTCTTGCAAAGGAATCAGTTTGCAGAACTCCTGCAAACACTTAAGGCAAACATCATTCATGGTTACTTGCTGATGGAAAAAGCCCAATGCCTCTGGACTAAGTAAGGTACTACAGGGACAGACATTACACCCAAAGAATTTCAAACCTTTAGACAAACATCATGATTTCTTTTAAAAAGTAAACTTACTTTAGTCAGTGAATAGCAAAACAGTCCACACAATTACATAATTTCTCTAAGATATCAATGATGAGCCATTACAAACAATGTACATTAACATGTAGAGTTATTAATATAATTTATTTTTGAATGGGCATTTTTCAAATTGTTTAGGCCTACTGATTGATTGTTTGAAAAATGTGGTATTACATGTAATGTACAAGTACTATATTTTATGGTATCAAGTTATATAAATTAAAGATCAACTTAAACAAGATCACTCTTTGTGTTTAGTTATTATTTGGTCAAATGTGTGAAGTTTTCCTCCCAGTAATTTTTTTTATTTTTTTTATTTATTTATTTTTTTTTGGGGGGGGGGGGCAGGGGGACAAATGTAAATGGACCTGTGAGCGCAGAGATGATTCTTAAGATTGAATAATCTTGATGTGACTGTCATTGGCAGCACAGGCTGTGTAGCCTAATTACATGTATATTCCAAAGGGCCGAGATGGTTTATGGAATTTTGAAATAAATGGCCCAGTGACCAGGGGTAATAATGTTTGAAGTCCAATGATCATTTTTCTGAAATTTCCGCATATAAAAGCAGTTTTTATCATTATGAAGAAAAAAAGAAGAAAACAAATATTTAAGTTATAACTGAGGGGTCGGGCATATTCAGAAAAGTACTATACATGTACAACTTAATAATGCTGAGTGAGCAATCACAATTAGAGTCGGCGAGTCTTTACAAATGACAATGCCTGGCAACAGACATGACAGACATTTACCTCCATCTAAAACACTAACAGCATCATACAGTTCAATCACCTGCAATTAAGTATAGTAACCATGAAAACTGTCCATAAGTTATGAATTTATTTGCTTTCTTTTGCCCCAAAGGTCTACACGATGTGCGTATTACAACTCAAAAGAGCAAACAACAGCTCGGGATAAACACGGGCCTGTCTAGAAATGCCTTTTGGATTAAAAGTGACGCCTGAACAAAACCCATAGTCACAAGCACTGACATTTTTTATACAAACAGATTACTGTCAATCTGAAAGCTGAGTACCAATCCCACTGGGCATGCTGGGAAATATTGAAGACTATCAGCTTCAAGGAGATAGCATTTGAAGACTGACAATTGCCTCAATCCAAATAAGTTCAGGAAATGATTGTGCACAAAATTCATTATTAGCTGTTTCGTAGCGTAGCGCTGCGAAACAGCTCTTGTTTTCGTTAAAGTTTTTCCTGTTTTTTTTTTTATTCGTCCGTTTCAGACACGGAAGTCATTCAAATAACGCACGTCACGTTCTAAGCGCCGTTTTGCCTACATGAAGTTCCCGATAAGCAATTGCAATGAAACTTTCAGTGATGAAAGGCATTGGTGCAAGGAAGGTCCTAAAAGAAATCCGTCATGATGACGTCATCACCTGTCACGTGGCGTCATCTTAAAGAGTTATATTTTAAATATTTGAAAATGCATATATCAAATCAGCCACAACAGACCGTAGGATTCTGTTTGGGGGATTGGGTAGGGATGAATTAGGGCTTCATTTTATTCCGTGTGCTTGACCTCACGTGACCTCTCCTCCGGTCGAAACCGAAAGTGCCCTCGTATCAAAAGTGGCAAAAGTTATGAAGTTGCTTTTAACGATGTTAGTGTGCGGCCAGTGTACTTTTAAAAACAAATACCAATGACGTCATATTATACAAGAGCGCCCTCTAGTGGCAGTTGGAAAACTGTTCAAAATGCACTTCGAGAAGATGTGTGTGGCAAAGTTTTTTGTAATCGCTTCAAAATTGATACATATGATAACCTTCAGGCGACCAACATATGTATGAAGTTTTAGATTGATTACGTCATCAGGGGTCCGAGACGTGACATTAAAGGTGCACTTTTTGGAGTCGTATATCTCCAAAAGTATAGGTCTGATTACTTTGAATCTTGGCAAGTCGTTAGATAATGGAAAGTTCTTGTTAAATTTGTAATGACGTTATGATGACGTAATCACACAAATTTATATGATTTTTTAGTTTTTTGCCCCTTAAAGTAATCAATTGCTAACAAAAACATGCTTTAATCAAAATTCTTTTTGTAAACAGGCTTGATATGTCATAACTGCTTTGAAAACAAACTGACGTCATCATGACGTCATCATTTGTCAGGATATATAACCTTAAAGGTACAGTTTTACAAGATATATAGACAATAAATTGGATCTTACAAGGAATTAATTATTGTATAATTAATTTGATTATGTACACACTATATTCATTTGATATTCCGATGAGTAATTTGAAAATATTATAAGCGAAACAGCTCTGCATTTGTGCACAAATGCAATGTCACGTGTCTAGTTTTTTTTTGTGTTGTTTAAATTGTCACTAAAATCTCAGATATTGGCATGTAAATGTGGGAATTTTATAACCAAGTTATAATTGGAAACATACGTTGTATGCATTGCAACTTAAAGCACAGTATGGACAACAAAGTGGTAAAATTTGTCAAAGACTAGTTTTCATACTTTACATGTATGTGACCCAATAAAATAACAAACTGTGAAAAATTAGGCTCTGCCAGTCTAGTTGGAGTCACAAGAAATTAGTGAAAAAACTCCCTTATACATTTCACTGTCTTAGAACATAAAGGCATAGGTTTTGGCCTCTTGAGATCAAAACTAATTGTTTTACTCAAAATGTATTTCTATGACTAGATTCTAAGCTCCTCAACTAAAGTACCAAATCACTACACTAAAGGTGGAATACATGACTGATTGTGGTTTGAAGGACCTTTCTATCAATGATTGTGTAATGTTTATATCAAGGTCAACTTCTTAAAGTTGCTCATTTCCTATAGCTATGGTTTCACAATAAATAAACTGTCCTGTGGCCTTCAATTGGAGTATAATTGTAATCCATCAGATCTTTCTGGTATGGTTATGCTGAAACATATGGCACAGTGGATCCGTAACTAGGGATTAGATACTGCAATTTTATTGTGTATCTCTGGTGCAAGTGACGAACGTGGATTGATTCGACAATTGTGTGAAAACCGCAACAGTTTTTGACTGTTTTCTCAGCAAGTAGACACTGTATTCAGCTGAAACTCACTTTTAAAGGCCTACATTTTTCTTTTTTAGTTTTGCCTATAAATGAGCATTCAATAACAACAACCAAACCATGAGCCTACATGTATCTTCAAGTACAACATTAACTCATTGATGTCTTTTTTTTAAGTTGGAATAGTTTGCTTTTTTTCGAATTTGAAGTTTGAGTTTTTAATTCCATCGAAAAAGTAAGCACCCCAAGGTTCCCCAAAGCACTCACATCAGTGATGTCTACAAGCATTTGGTTGGGATAAACTAACTGACTGTCAGAAGAAACCCTTGAATAGCAGGGCTGGCTCCTTCTTAATGTTACTATAGGCCTAATATAAATAAGCATACTCATGACAATCAAATTCAAGAACCAACACAGCCAGGAAAGGTATCCTGCCATGTCCCAAGACAGAGGCAGGCAGGAAATGTTCAGATTGACAAGAAGCCAGGCATGGATTGCTCTCCCTTTAACTCTTGCAGGTCTGCCTGCTATTGGCAACGTCAGTCATTTTTTAAAAGCTTGTTGTATATTTTTTTGTTCAACCCAAAACTGTTTAAAACTTACCCAGTAAGTTTTCCCTTGTGTTTGATACTTGATACTTGAAATAAAAAGTGGCATCCCCTGAAGATGATCCCTCTGCTGCCGCTTCCCAGGTTGTATCGTAAACTTGGGTGTGATCCCTGGTTATACGGCAGTTACAGGTTGAATGGCTTCAGGCTTGCAACCCAGAACAAAGATATTGACAAAATAGGAAGACCGCCAACATTAGGGCTAGATACATGTAGCTCGGTTGGTCATGTTGGTAGAGTGCTAGCATGTTAATCATGCCACAGGTTCAAGTCCCGCTCTTGTCAACTTTTCTTTGTTCAACCCAAATTTAAACTTTTAAACCAGATGCATTTGCTATGGTTTGATTTTAAATGATCAGCTTGCTGGATGGGTTAACATTATAAAGGTAACCATGGTAACATGCTTGTGATTTGTTAGGATTTTTCATTGAAATCCCTCTGACTTCAAGTTTTCTTAATAGAGGTGGAAATTATCATCCCAGAGACAAAAAGACTCAGCACTTGTGACTGTGTTGTCCACTGATTGTAAAGTAGCAGATGAAAAAATAGAAGGAGCCGGTTCGAATTTGTCAAAGGGGTTAATAAGTTTGTAGGGCAAGCGCTTAGTGCGAAGCCCTCAAGGCATGGGGTCAGAGGGGCCCGCCCAAGGGCTCTGGAAATGTTTTTGACTCTAAATGCTCTGCGGTGCAATCTGAGCAATTCCTGGCTTGATCCATTTAACATGTTTTTTTTCCTTCTTTTTAATCATCACATACTTTGTAACATTGACTCCTGAACCATATATTTTGATTTTATTCCAGTCTTATATTTTCCCTGTCAGCAGGAAGGGTTTGTTTTACACATGAAAATTGTTCCAACTAAATCATAATATCCTTGGAATGCTTTAGTTTTACTTTTTTTGTCATGTGCTCTTCTTGAGGATTGTTGATGATACTAAAGTTTTTGGTTAACAGGTGATAAAAGGGACACGTTGCCTTCAAATTGGGTGCTTTGGGCTATATAACATGTTTAAAGAGTTTTTTATGAAATGGGTGGAAATATGTTTTAAAAGTAGAATATAATGATCCACACAAATAAATATACTTCAAAACTGTGTGGTAATTTCCTTTTACTGCATGAACTGACACAGTCTGCCATTTTGTAGAACCAATTTTTTTGACTCTACTAAATGAACCAGTCTCGAGCTCTTGTGTTGCTGTTCAGCAGAGTGCTGGTTTGAGTCCTGGTCTTGACACTAATTGTAGCAAGACACTTAACCATTATTGCTCGTTCCAATTTGCTTGGGATGTAAAGTCATGCATGTAGGTTACATGTGTTTGACAAACTATTTTACACGTAAAAGAACCCAATACACTTATCACTAAGAGAAGGGGCCGCCCTTGTGTTGCTGGGTGCTTCCTCCATGATGCCCTTCTATGGAGGTAGAACTACAGGGGTACCTCCATGGCCCTACCCAGGCCCTGCATCATATGATCATACACACCCAGATTTAGATGTTATAAATAAACAAATTATACAGGCACAGTACCGGTACATAAAGGTGCCTGGTGCTCCTTAGTACATGAATATTCTTTGTTGTTGTTTGCATCACTGGCCTTGAAACCCACACACACAACAAACCTACCCAGGCCCTGCATCATACCATGATCATACACACCCAGATTCAGATGTTAAAAGCAAATTATACAGGCATAGTACATAAAGGTACCTGGTGCTCCTTAGTACACCAATGTTTACATTCGGTTTTCGGTAACATGTATAAATATCTACTCTGCTGTGTAGATTTTGTTCTTTTGAGAACTTGTCTTGCTATTTGTTCTACTACCGCGGAGTAGATTTTTGGAATTCAGGAGACTTCTCAGTTCTGAAAAGAACTGTCCCGCTTATTAACTACTACCTGGGCGGGAGGTAGGAAATCGGCCTGGACTACTACTTTAGCTTTGTGGATCGGGGGACTTCTCGTAATTAACTGCACTGCCGCGCAGTGAGTTCTTTTTGGTCTAAACGTTTCGACTAGCTTGCTCTAGTCATCGTCAGGAGACTAGAGCACAGTTCTTTTCAGAACTGATAAGTCTCCTGAATTCTGAAAATCTACTCCGCGGTAGTAGAATAAATAGCAAGACATGTTCTCTAAAGAACAAAATCTACACAGCAAAGTACATGTAGATATTTATACACATGGTGTTACCGCAAACCGAATATGTACCTCACCATGCAATGCCTCAAAGACTGTACACTGATGTTCTTTGCTGTTGTTTGTATCACTGGCCTTGAAACCCACAAACACAACAAACCTGTGAAAATTTTGGCTCAATATTATTGGTCATCGAAGTTGCAAGAAAATAAATAAAGAAAAACCTCCCTTGTTGCATGGAATTGTGTGCTTTCAAATGCCTGAGAAAGGCTTCGTGCGTGAAGCCTTTCTCAGGTTCAAATATTTTAGTGAGAAATTACCTCTTTCTCAAAAATTACAGTACTTCAGAGGGAGTTGTTTCTCACAATGTTCACCTATGTAAGATGATATCACACTGTGCAAACCAGGGTCAAACATGACGTACTAATCAACAAAACAATGGTTATGGTCATTCCTCACTGGGCAGCATAACAATAGATCAAACCCATGTAGTAGTGCCTGGTACCACAGTAGGCAGTCTGACAATAGCTAAAACCATGTACAAGTAGTGCCTGGTACAATTTGTCACTGCGACACTGCAAGGGTAGCCAGTAACAATAAAGGTGAATTGTGTAGTCAGTTGATCACAGGCAATGAGACAGGAGGTGCCTGACACATACTATGTACATGTATAACAGAGTGTTGTAGAGGAAATTTGTAATCAGTCTGTGTATTGCTGTCTTACAGTGTGCATGATCCTTTAACTACCCACTGGTGAGTTTTATCTGTTGATTCTTATCACACTTTGTTTTCCAAAGAGTGTTCTCATTCTAATCATCTAGCTTATTGTCAATAAAATTATGAACATGCATTTAATTTTTGGGCCAACCTTTGGAAATGTTATCAAATTAAGTGTCACTTTCTGAAACAGTTTGTAACTGAGTTTGTTTTTAAGTGATCTTTTCACTTTATTACAAACAAAAACAAGAGTGTGAGGCGGCAGTATTTCATTTTCAGATTTGCTGTATATATTAAGTGTGTCAAGCTATCAAATTTTAAACTTTATGTTATGATTTCTATTATCAAGGCTGTGGAATGAAGATTTCCATTAAAAATTGTTCGGATATCCGAATCTACTGTATGTACATTAAAGGCAAGATATACTTCTGGTAATTGTCAACTTAGACTGTTATCTTCACTTGGTGTATCCCAACATATGAATACAATAACAAACCTGTGAAAATTTTGGAAGAAAAGTTGCAAGAAAATAAATAAAGAAAAACCTCCCTTGTTGCATGGAATTGTGTGCTTTCAAATGCCTGAGAAAGGCTTCGTGTGTGAAGCCTTTCTCAGGTTCAAATATTTTAGTGAGAAATTACCTCTTTCTCAAAAATTACAGTACTTCAGAGGGAGTTGTTTCTCACAATGTTTTATACTATCATCAGCTCTCAGGTGTTCCTTACCAAGTAAGTTTTTATGGTAATGATTTCTTGAGTAATTACCAAAAGTATCCCCTGCCTTTAAATTGGTCAGTGTTATCATGTGAGTCCATTTCACACTACAAGTAATTCCTGGGAAAATCCTGGGAACTTCACACCTTTTCACACTTAAATTGTACCCTGGTAAATTCCCAAGAAATGCCCTTTTCCTGGGGAATGGCTATCCCTGCTTGGGAGTATGAGGTTTACAACGGTACCCCAAGGTCGGCTTTGTGTGTGTTCATTTTTCCTAGGGGGAAAATTGCATCAAAAATGTGAAACGACCATGGGTTGGCGCTGGGTTTAAAATTTCCTGGGGTTTTATTTTCTGCAAATTGGCTCTGTAATGTGAAAATTCAGATACGGCTTTAGTTTAGGAGGTCATACACAAATCTACATGAACCAAATAGTACTGAACCAGTCTATACTGGGGTGTTGAGTTTCAAGTTAAATGGAACAAAGTGGGTATACAACAAGTTATTCACAGCTCAGATGCAAGCCAACACTTTCTGAAATTAACTATTTAAATTATTTTTTTTAACTACTATTTATTTCGTTTTTGTTTGACTGTTTTGCTGCTATGATTTTCTCAAACCACATTGCTCTTGTCAGTTTTTCATGACCTCAATCTGTTTTAGAGCAATTCAGTCACACATCGTTAAGATATGTTTCCCTAATTTTCTTTGGGTATGGTTTGTGTTCTTTTTGGTCTTAATGTTTATGGTGTAGTAGTTTATGAAAAAAACAATCCTTAACGTTTTTTACTCCCCCCCCAACCAAATCAGTAACCTTTATTCCAATATTAACAATCAACCAAGATAAATCTTCCATTCACCACTCAGCTCTCAATAAGGGACCAAAAGAAAAACAGCTCACCCCTTCAAACCCTGCTCGTTTGAAAAACCTTGAGGGAAGACCTCACAGTCACTTCTCAAACCTCATCATGTCCTTTTAAAACAATAAGCTGGTCAGCCAACAAAGTGTCCCTACAGCAAGCATTCTTCTGCTCCTCAATTTAAGTTGACTTAATGGTAGCTGGGTCATAGATTGGTAAATACTTCAACAAATCATGACCATCAAAACTTATTTGGGGAGCAGCACTGCAGCTGTTGATAGTATAAACTATTTTCAGAAAGGATTCTATTCAAAGTAATATAGTTTGGATAAATTTGCACCCCAAAACATTTGAATCGGATAAATCAATTCTCAGATTTTTTAGGGTTGGTGTCCGTTCGCAAATGCTGTGGCCAGAGATGCGGTTGATACCCGCTGTCACCTCACTAAACGTGAATGTTGAATCCATCCTTTTGACCAATTGAGCTCAAACTTTCACAGGTTTGTTTGTTCATGCATATGTTGAATCACACAGAATGTGGACACTGATTTTGAGCTGTTACCAAAAGTGTACAATGCCTTTAAAGGTACATGTATGGTCATAGATTGGTTTTTGTCAACATATAACTGATTTCTAGGCAAAAATGATAAAGAAAGATACAGTAAAAGTCACATGTGAAAGTTTCAGCTGAATACAAAGTCTACTTGCTGAGAAAATAGCCCCCCAAAATGTCACTGTATTTTTTACAAGAATGTTGAATCCATCCACGTTTAGTGAGGGGACAGCGGGTATCAACCACATCTCTGGCCACAGCATTTGCGAACGGACACCAACCCTAAAAAATTTGAGAATTGATTCATCCGATTCAAATGTTTTGGGGTGAAAATTTATCCAAACTATATTACTTTGAATAGAATCCTTTCTGAAAATAGTTTATACTATCAACAGCTGCAGTGCTGCTCCCCAAATAAGTTTTGATGGTCATGATTTGTTGAAGTATTTACCAATCTATGACCCAGCTACCATTAAGTCAACTTAAATTGAGGAGCAGAAGAATGCTTGCTGTAGGGACACTTTGTTGGCTGACCAGCTTATTGTTTTAAAAGGACATGATGAGGTTTGAGAAGTGACTGTGAGGTCTTCCCTCAAGGTTTTTCAAACGAGCAGGGTTTGAAGGGGTGAGCTGTTTTTCTTTTGGTCCCTTATTGAGAGCTGAGTGGTGAATGGAAGATTTCTATTGGTTTATTGTTATGAAGGATTGTACAATCATGTAGGTGTTCGTAAGCCTAGTCCCTACATGTTTGAACTTGAGCATCTTGTTGTCTTCATCTTCAAGTCCTGACTTGCAAGAAAGATCAGAAACTGGTCAACCATAAACACAAAATAAGCAATTTGGGTTTTCTAATATGGGAAGTATTTGCTAGGGGAAATGACATAGAAAATTACTTTTGGTTTTAGATAGGAACGTGGGCTCTGGAATACTGCTTTAGAGTAAGAGATCTTTTCCAAAAAGCAACAGTTTTTTTTTCACTATTATTTCATGTATATGCTACATGTAGGTCACATAAAGTGCTACGACAGAGGTTTTGCAAGCAAATGGCATATGTACAGATATGGAAACAGATACAGTTACGATAAGATAACTGAATCCGTCTGTTCATGCTGGATGCGTGTCAGATTTTGTTTTGCTTTCAGAGAGTTATGTGGCAGGCCTACAATGCAGGCCAAACTATTTATACGGCCTACAGGTTTTACAAGCAAAACAAATCCCAAAACAAATATGTTCTTGTTACATTGGAGATTTTGATTGAATAGTATTTTTGTTTAACTGTTCGTTTTCGGACCCACACGTTGAATTGTGTGTAATCCAATAAGCACTTTTTGCTAAAATGACTGGCACATTTTATGCATTATAAATGATATGTTAGTAGCAATACATGGGGAAAATGTTTGTACTATCTAAGGCAAAAATACAAAATCAACAAAATGGTGTCCGTTTTTAAGGTTACGTATATGAGCTCTCGTATCCGTTGTCAACGTACATGTAAAACACGGAAGCTTGTGAACACACAAAGTGTCACTCCCTATCTGTATGTATCCGTAGACTGGCGAATCTTCTCTGATTGTCTGGTCATTAACATTTACCCAATGAAGTCCTTTAAAAGCTTTGATAGGGGCGGTGTACAGAAGGAAGAAAAAAAGAAGAAAAAAAAATAGATAATACAAAGCACTTTTTACTTAGCCATTATCTTGATTAATGAGGTCTTCCTTTATATGGTTTATTTCTTGATGAGGCTGAGAGGAAGTAGAACTCTCAGTAAGGCTCTGAGGATTTGAACAAAATGAATCTTGCAAATTAATGAGAAGGGTGTCTACTCTAGGGAAAAAATACAATTCATGACAACTTTAAAGAGGGACTCCAGGGTCAAATTGAGTTTTGTGATGCCACATTTTCCAGTATAAATAGAGTCCTCATTAAAAATTGTGGAAAAATTAAAAGTCTCTAAGGGGCAATCAGAAAATTCAATGTTTAAACATTTCGATCTTTTTTCGAAATTGTGGGTTTGAGGTCAAAATCTAAATTAAGTAGTGCATCAGTGCCACTCACGCAGTGGTCAACGGAAGCTGTTCATTTATCTCACACACGCATTGCATAAACATGCATTCGATATTGTGCTGTGTGTTGCTTGCCAATGTCATTTTTGATTAGACTACAAAGTTGTTTGTTTAAGCCAGGAAAAGCCATTAAAAACTACTATGTTGAAGACCTTTGATCTAAAATATCTGCATCATTTGAGGTATTTGTAATATTATGGGTCTGTACATTCCAAAGATGATTTTTTGCTCAAGTCAACAGTCCGGTACAATTGTGCCTTAGAACCAGGGAACAATTTTCCTGTTTTGGCAACATGTATCCTGTTCAGGAAAAATTCACATTCCAGTACAATTGTCTCCAATTTTGGAAACATCAGGAAACATTTGTCAAAATGTACAGTGTTTTCAAAATAGGAAACACTTTTAATGTTTCCCGATTAGGAAACATTGTGAAAACACATTATCTCCAAATCAGGACACATTCTCCATCATACATTGTACATCATCAGAATTGTCTAAAAGTTGTAGAAAGGCTGAAATGCACCCCCCCAAATTTGAAGAATGTAGTAATTCATTCTGTCCAAGAAATCTCATGTTTGTGGAGCACAATATTGGCAGTGCACTTCTTAGCTGGCTGAATAAGGATAGCATATAGATCTCAATTGGATTTTATTTAAGAGGCCTTTTGAGGATCCAAATCTAAACATCCACAAATATTAGACAAATTTTAACCATTCTTCATATTTTCCCTAAAATGTGATCACCCATTGGGTAAAATTCCCACAGGTCATTTTCAAACTTAAAACTAAGTTCCTCTTGGAAACTTAGTTGAGGTACGAGTAGTCATTAAAAAAAAACTCCCTTTCTCTTCATTTACCAGCATTACACTGTTAACTATAAACCAAGGCTTTTAGTACCTAACATTCCAGACCTTGCATCTTTAACTGCAGAACTTAAATCTGGCTCACCTAAACATGGGCCCAATTTCATAGAGCTGCTTAAGCAGAAAATATTGCTTCACAAAAGCAGAAATGAGCAGGATACCAGTCACAAATCGTACTTGTGACATGGTAGTTTGGCTGATAACCTTATTCTGGTAAGCATAATTTCATTGTGCTTAGTTACTTTTTTTGCTTAATGAAATTGGCCCCTGGTTGCCATGATGCTCCATACATCCACTGGCTCACCTAAACCTGGTTGCCACGATGCTCCATACATCCACTGGCTCACCTAAACCTGGTTGCCACGATGCTCCATACATCCACTGGCTCACCTAAACCTGGTTGGCATGATGCTCCATACATCCACTAACTCCTTATTTCTCTGTTCTTATTGCAGCTTTTGAAACTAAACCTCCTTTTGGTGGTTACCAGGATGAGAGAAGTACCAGTGAGTCTATGGCTGCTATGCCTTGCAGCACTCTGCATCCATGGAACAGTGGGTCAAATTGAACCAATGGGTACAGAAACACCAGAAGAGGTTCACACAAGGTAGGCCTACATACATACATTAAGGTTTTAGTGCTGATGTAAATTCCAAACGTTAAACTCCACATGATAACATGTGCATGCAGCGGCGTAGCCAGGTTTTTTTGCTTGGAACTTTGGGGCATTGTTTTTTTCCAGTGAGGGGAGGCCCATGGGCCTTTTGTGTATGTTACTAGGATAATTTTTTAGATACCTTTTTGGAATTGATGGTAGTGCAGCGACATACATGTAGCTGACAGCTTCATTCAGCTATGATGTGATTTCCCAAAAGGCAGTCACATGACAGGGGTTTGAACCACTGCACTGAATGAAGATGTCACCATGACCTCAAAGCTACGTCGCTGCACTACCATCGATTCCAAAAGGTATTTCAAAAATTCTCTTATCAATATGATAGAATCCAATTTTAGTTTACATGCTGCTATGTACAAAACTAGTACAGTCAATATTTTAAAGTAAAACTTCTAGACAACATCATTCCTCGGACTGAGTTCTCCATTATTGCGTGCAAGCACTCGTCTAAAAGTAAACATATCTCCTTCCAATTACTGATTTTAGGACGTACATCATCCTTGCTCCTAATACAATCCATGCTGGACTGCCCGTCACTATGAGTGTGTCTATTCTGGAAGCAGCAAGTAATGTCATGGTTACGGCCACCATCTTGAAATCAACAGGAAAAACAGAGGAGACTGTTGTCATGGCTACAGAGTCGTTCTCTTCGGGAGCGACCTCTATGATGACTCTTCAGGTATGGCATTATAATGTAATGTCAATGTAGTGCTATTATAACGTAATGTACATGTAGTACTATTATAACGTAATGTACATGTAGTGCTATTTGTACTAACAATAACAATTGTAGTAGAAACAGTGCCTTGAATGTATTGTGGCGTGAATATAAAATACTACATGTACACAAATAATTTGAAGTTTACACTCCTACTGTCTGACCATTCCACTGTGGTTTTGAATGATGGAAAAGTATGCCGGTCTGCAATATGATATTATGTGGTGAGTGCACAAGTACACAGTCAACCCTCCTACTGACTGACCATTCAATATCATCCACTGCAGTTTTGAATGATAGATAAGCTATGCCAGTCTGCATTATATTTATAATTATTAGTACGCACAATGCACACAGTTAGTTCTGCAGAATGTTGTGCAACCTAATGTGCACAACCTGTGCTGTTAAATATTTTTTTGAGCAGAAAATAAGAACAAAAGTAGGAGTGTGAACAGGTAGCTTAAAGTAAAACAGTGACAAACATTCATACTTTAAAAGGCAAATTGCAGTAATTTTGACTAAGCGTGTGCATCATAAGTGAACTTACAATGTAATCACTGTAGCTCGCAGGCCTGAGGAAACCTGTAAACAAGGGTGCTTGCTATATGAACCAGAAACACCGGGGTTAACCCTTACTCTTCCACGATAAGTGTTCTGGGTTCTTTTACGTGCACTACCAATCTTAGTGCACACTATGGTTTGATGTCCCATCCAAAGGACAAAGCATTTATGGTAAAGTATTTTGCTCAAGGACACAAGTGCCATAACCAGGACTCAAACCCACACTCTACTGTTTAGAAACAGAGCTTGAGTCTGGTGCTCTTACCACTCTTAACTGATTTTGTCTCATTGTTTAGGTTCCTGAAGGTGTTACAGTGGACAAGTTCACACTCTACTGTTTAGAAACAGAGCTTGAGTCTGGTGCTCTTACCACTCTTAACTGATTTTGTCTCATTGTTTATGTTCCTGAAGGTGTTACAGTGGACAAGTTCACACTCTGCTGTTTAGAAACAGAGCTTGAGTCTGGTGCTCTTACCACTCTTAACTGATTTTGTCTCATTGTTTATGTTCCTGAAGGTGTTACAGTGGACAAGTTCACACTCTGCTGTTTAGACACAGAGCTTGAGTCTGGTGCTCTTACCACTCTTAACTAATTCTGTCTCATTGTTTATGTTCCTGAAGGTGTTACAGTGGACAATTTTCACACTATGCTGTTTAGACACAGAGCTTGAGTCCGGTGCTCTTACCACTCTTCTCATTGTTTAGGTTCCTGAAGGTGTTACAGTGGACAAGTTCACACTCTGCTGTTTAGAAACAGAGCTTGAGTCTGGTGCTTCTACCACTCTTAACTGATTCTGTCTTATTGTTTAGGTTCCTGAAGGTGTTACAGGGACAAGTTTGAGCTGCGTGTGGAGCGGGGGGCTGACATTCAATCAGACAGAGGATCTTGAGTTTTCTTCAAGTAGTTTCTCTATCTTAGTACAGAGTGATAGGCATCTACAAGCCAGGTCAAACAGGTAAATCAATAAGGAAACTCAAAGCTACCACATTTTTCTGCTTATTAGACGTGGCCTATCTGACTTTCAGAAAGGTAAAAAGAAAATCACTACATCTCATTCTCAGACCAATTTGGCAACAAACAAACATTTCTGCGATTTCTGGTCACAGCTTAAAGCTGGGTTTATTTAGCATGCACAAAAATGAATTCCCTTAAATTGGCAAGGAGCCGGATGCCGAACACAGGGCAAACCGACTAAACAAACACTCAACCAATTACGCAATCAGGCAGGGACTGAAAAATCCAATCCACATAGTGCCCTGGTGTGATTTGAACCAGGTCCCCAGAGGTAGAAGGCAAGGCAAGATGCCACTACGCTAACCTGACTGCCCAAATGAATGCTGTTAATGAATGCCATGTGACCTACAATCCTCCAATCAAATGACAAGGATCCACAAGGTGTTTTATAATTTCAAATGGTTGTTAAACTAACTGGAATCGAATCAGTTGTTGTTAATTGCTTCCAAGAAGAGGAGGGTTTCATGTTTTAAATCAATGGTTGTTAAATGCTTCCAAGAAGAGGAGAGTTTCATGTTTAAAGAAATGTAGCAATGTGTTGAAAATTGTAAATAATTTGGGTATGTTTTTGGTGATCTCTTTGTTTTTCACAGTTCATTTCCGAGCTATGGCAATTTATCCGAACTTGTTACCGTACATGGGAGTATTTGAGGCTGAGCTTAAAGTAAGTATTTAGTTTCTAAACAAAGGAAACTTACAGTTTTTTCTTTTTCTATAAGTTTTTAAATAAATGAATTTATCCACTCCCCCCCCCACCTCCAGAAAAAATAATAAATTGTGTTTTTTTGCTTGATAAAAAAGCACCTCTGCACACAGCATTAACCACAGAACAAAGCAAGTTAATTTTAGCGATGTTCTTAAAACCATTTAGGCTCCCATTTTAATGAAACAGTTGTAAGTTTTATGTCATGTTTCGTGGAAATAAGAAGACTGTTTGAAAATGCAGTTTTTTCGTTTGTTTAACTGATGCAGTACATTTGTAATGCAACCAGTAAATAATGACTTCCACATGTTGTCACATTTGTAGCCAAAACCCCTGGGTCTCTGCCAGCAAATGACACAGTCATACAACATACACACAACAAGTGGCTTTGTCATGATTGGATAGCCTCATTTAAACACCATTTCTATGAACTTCTGTTTTTACAATCATGTTAAATTTTATATTTTAGTATATATTTTTAGTTTCTTTTCTAAATTGAATCAAAATCTAGATATCTGAAAGTGTTTGCAGAAATATTTACTCTCTTAAAGTTAAAGTCATTATTGACACAAAGATTGAGATCTAAAGAATAAATAACAAATGCTCAAAACACAACCCTGGAATTCCTCTGTCACCGTTAGTTTGCTTAGGAACGGTAAGGTCATGTAAACTTATGTTTGACAAAAAGGTATTGTAATTTAAAGTTCCCATGAATGGTCCTCTCTACATGTAGGCCTGGGTTAAAAATACAGTTTGTTGTTGGCATGTTGAGTGTTTCAGGTTTAACTTACATATGTAATTCTGAAAACAGGTGACCGTTTTGGAATCGGTTACTTGGTTACAAAAATAACCTTAAACAAACAGGCATTTTTTTAAATAGCTTTTAAAAGGAAAATTGGTCAAGGGCATGTACATGTACAGGAGTGCAATTGTGTTTTGTGAGGTGACCTTGCACGTGACCCTGGGTTGTAAATCTCTAACTATTGTCAATTGTGCTAGTTATAAGTGTTGTAAATGCCCCATTATGTGATACGCCTTTAGTGTTGAAATTGATTTAATTCAAGTCCTGTTCTAGTCAAGTTTTCTTTGTTCAACCCAAAAGTATTTACCTTGTCAGTTTCCCCTTGTGGTTTATTACTTCATATTTGAAACAAAAAAGTTGCATCCCCTTAAGGTGATCCCTCTGCTGCCCAGGTTGTATTATAAACTTGGGTTTTATCCCTAGCTATACGGCAGTTACAGTTTGAATGGCTTCTGACTGGCACCCCTGAATAAAGATATTGACAAAATAGGGAGACCGCCAACATAAGGGGTATATAGCCCAGTTGGTAGAGCGCTAGCACTTTAATCTGGAGTTTGCAGGTTCAAGTCCCGTTCTGGTCAATTTGTCTGTGTTCAACCCGTAATGATTGAATGTGTTTTCACTTAATACAGGACCCAGTTGGCAATGTGATCCAGCAATGGAGTGACCTGCAGAACGTTGATCATGGAGTGGTAGCAGGAGAAACTGTAATGTCAGACAACCCTGTACTTGGTGACTGGGTCCTCTCAATCACAGCAAATGTGAGTAGTTCCTTCCAATGTCATCTAGGCTCCTTTTCTGTAAAATGAAAATTCCATGGCTGGGTAATTGTGTTTATTTCTGAATGGAACAGTAAGCAGAAACCAGTCACTAACATTGTGCCTTACCCTGATTTGTGGTTGGTAACCAACATAATAATCTGTTGAGTAGGATTTGAAACTTTTGATGTTGGGAATACAATCTAGTGATCTTTGCAGTAACACCATGTTCTTGAGTAGTGTTCTTGAGTAGGATTTGAAACTCTGCATGGTGGAGATACAATCTAGTCAAGGTTTGCAGTAACACCATGTACATGAGTAGGATTTGAAACTCTGAATTTTTGAAATACAGTTTAGTAAAGTTTGTGGTAACACCATGTAATAATCTTTCTATGAGCTGTTGTGTTTTTGAAAAGAACCTTTGGTGTAACAACTCAACGTTTTAATCAGTTGCTCTGATCATCTTCAGATAAACAACAGTTTTTGGATTTTTTGTGTCCTGCTCTGGAGAATTTGTCTGGCTTAAAAACGATGTAGACAGATAAAAGTCTGTCGAGGTTAACCTTCCAAAAAATAAATATATTTTAAAAATCTATTTGTTCATAGTGTTTTATAATGTAAACCATACACATGTAGTAGAAAGAAGAATCTGTACTAAAATTAGTTTTAAATAATTTGATTTGTTTATTTATTTATTCAGAATGAGAAAAAGGATCATACATTCACCATTGATGAGTATGGTAAGCAGATCCTTTATAATTTAAATTTTTAAGATTAAATTATTTTTAGTATTGTATTTAATTTATGTGAATTCACTCCGCACCATTGCTAAAAATTGAAGCTAAGTACATTGTGTACCCAGATCTTAGACAAACTAGGCCACAAACTATTTTTTGAATTTATACCATAGGTCCTTTTGCTTGGTAAGCAGTTTGCAACAGCTAATTCTATTTTCTCAAACTTTCACTAACATACGGGCACGTACCTGTCCATGTTTTATGTTTACTCTCGTGTACTGACTATTAATATTAGTGCAGTTCAGCGCGTCCATGTTGCGATGATCTCGTAAGTGGTGGAATGTTTGTCTGACTGCCAGGTATTTTGAGCAATTGTGACATCATTAGTGTGGAGTGCTGTTTTTGCCATTCACATGTAGGTTGAAAAGCAAAGCACATGTCCCACCTCCTGCTTGGAAAAAAAAATAATAATAAAAAAAATATATAAATCTGGGGTATGATTTGACAACAACTTCATCATTGTAGAGCAGATGTTTACCATTAGCTTGCGCATTGACTAGACATTTTGTTATTAATATTTTCAACTTTTATCGTATCAAGTCAAGCACATCATTCAGAAAAGTATATTAATGATTTGGTGACCGCTCTTTGTTCTGACAACCCTATGTTCTGACACCCCTATGTTCTGACAACCCTATGATCTGACACCGCTATGTTCTGACACCCCTATGTTCTGACAACCCTATGTTCTGACGCCGCTATGTTCTGACACCGCTATGTTCTGACACCGCTATGTTCTGACACCCCTATGTTCTGACAACCCTATGTTCTGACACCGCTATGTTCTGACACCGCTATGTTCTGACAACCCTATGTTCGGACACCCCTAAGTTCCGATAAGCCCTCATGATGTACATGCTAGGGTGAGAGTTGGGGTCAGGGTTAGAGTTAGGGTTAGGGTTAGGAACATACATTTGTAGGGGTGTCAGCACACCATAACCAATTATTTTTATTGATTATTATATAAAATTTGAGCATAGGTGAACTTATGACATTTTAGTATAAACATTTAGTAGTAACAAAAGGGAAAAGGGATTAAGTTTAAACATATTAATGATGCCACAACATTGTTTTACTTTCAGTTCTACCAAAGTTTGAGGTTAACATCATACTACCGCCATACTTTGTAGAATCAGACAGCGAAATTGTTGTCAAGGTTGAAGCCAAGTAAGTAAATCCAGTATGACACACATTGTCATCCATTTCTGGTGTGACTTTTAAGGGTTTTACTCTAAGAAGAATCTTGAATTGTTGGGTTGCAGGCCTGAAGCCATCTTTAGAAGAAAAGGACGTGGAGAAATGTTCAGCTGCAGATGTGTGAGGAAAACTCTGCATGTCCTTATAGAGACTATATAACGAACCTTAAGTGAATTTAAATTGAAAACAAGTAACTTAATGGATGTAGTACAAGGCTTGAAATTAACAATGGACATGATGAACCACAGGCCCGAGGCCAGTGATTTTAGCCTGTGGCCAATAAATGAAAGATCAGACATGTCCGGCAATCTGGAGTCCTTCAGTTGAATGAGAATACCTCACTGTGTCATTACTTTAAAAACAGAAAGTTATGTGCAAGCGTTAACTTTGAGTCTCATAAAAATCTTTCAATTCTGTTGAGTATTTAAGTTTACTTTCCCAAGAAATATTAGATCAATCCTGTCTTGGCGCTTGTTCAAATAAAAACAGTTTAAATGTTAAACTGTGTGGATAGCCGTTTGTCATTTTGATTCTGGTCTTGTAAACAAAATTCTTGTCTAGTGAAAAAGTTTGAACTACAAGTTCTGCGGTCTTGTGGATTTTCCGCAAAAATTCTAGCCCTGTAGTTAATACATCCTGGACTCAGAATATGATTGTTGTTTTACTCTTAAACACCAACGAAAGCAATTGATGCAAGAAAACCTACTTCAAAATGTCTAACTACTGTAGTAATTATCTTGATTAGCATTTTGAAGTGCATTGAATTTATTTTGATTGAGTTGGTTTTAAAACTAGTGGCAGAATATTGACATCCTGTGGATTGCATTGTTTGTTGATTAATTAATTATTTGATTGATTGATTGATTAATAGCTTGCTCGATTGATCAATACATTGATTTACCCATTGATCATTTGACTAACCATTATAAGATGAATTGAATAATTGAATAAACTTCTCAAATGCAGACTTGATTTGATATTTCCAATGCTTTGATTTAATCAGGTACACATACGGAGAACCGGTAAAAGGACGTGCCTCTTTGGATGTGAAGCTGTACGATTCAAGAACACTCCATTATACAGCAGAGGTGAGAACAAGTATTTTACGCACATAAAGTGTTTCACCTTGGGCCACATTCATGCCACTGTAAACATGTGCCAACAAAATCTGTGCTTTATGGGACGTGGTGAGTACAGAACTTCATTGAAAGCTTAGCCATGATGACACCCACCACCTACAATAATGTTGTTTGGGTACTGAAATAATTTATCATATTAAGAGGAAAGGCTGATCAGAGCTGTCTTTTTGTTCAAGATCTTGGTGGGCTTCGAACCCACAACCCCCGCCTTTTAGAATAGATGTCTGAACTTTAGTAATTTTAGTTACCTCCAGGTTGGACTACTGCAACAGCCTCTTGATTGTGTAAACAAATCTCTCATCACCAATGTCCAACGCGGCTCTCTGCTCGCCTCATTGTCAAGCGTAAGAAGTATGACTCTATTACATCAGAACTCATTGCTCTTCATTGGCTCCCCATACAACAGCGTATCAAATTCAAGATTCACCATAAACAGTCGCCATCTTACATATCTGACCTACTACAAACATGGTGTACAAACATGGTGTACAAACATGGTGTACAAACATGGTGTACAAACATGGTGTACAAACATGGTGTACAAACATGGTGTACAAACATGGTGTACAAACATGGTGTACAAACATGGTGTACAAACATGGTGTACAAAATGGTGTACAAATGGTGTACAAACATGGTGTACAAACATGGTGTACAAACATGGTGTACAAACATGGTGTACAAACATGGTGTACAAACATGGTGTACAAACATGGTGTACAAACATGGTGTACAAACATGGTGTACAAACATGGTGTACAAACATGGTGTACAAACATGGTGTACAAACATGGTGTACAAACATGGTGTACAAACATGGTGTCAACATGGTGTACAAACATGGTGTACAAACATGGTGTACAAATGGTGTACAAACATGGTGTACAAACATGGTGTACAAACATGGTGTACAAACATGGTGTACAAACATGGTGTACAAACATGGTGTACAAACATGGTGTACAAACATGGTGTACAAACATGGTGCACAAACATGCTGTTTTTATAAGCATGCTCTGAGTTGAATGTCATTGATGCGGCATGTTGTAGCTGAGCAGTCAAGCGCACTGGATTTCAGCTCTGGTTTCTAATCAGCAGAGTGTGGTTTCGAGTCTGGGTCGTGACACTTGTGTCCTTAAGCAAGACACTTAACCATTATTGCTTCGTCCTTTGTATGGGACGTATTGGTCCTGTGTGTTATGTAAAAGAACCTAGTACACTTGTCACCCGGTGTTTTCTGGTATTGTTGCTGCAGATTGTGCCTTAGCACCTTGTAAACCGTTACATGGTGCTGTGAAAATATATGGGTCTTAAATTCAAACATTGTTTCACATACCTTGTAGAGAAACAAAATGAGCGCTTTGAGATGATCTAGGGTGTGATGAAGTGCTACATAAGAACTGCATACTAGATTGATATTTTTGACTAACTTATATATTTGTTTCTATCCCCTACAGATTGATGATGTTGCTGAGATCCGAATCACTAAAGAGGAACTGTTGTCCCTCGCTGACTATGGATTGAACAGTGGTTATTCTTCTTTTGTGTTTTTGGCAAACGTGACAGAATCTCTGACAGGGATTATTCAGAACGGGTCTGGTGTCCTGAATTATCATGATAAGCCAATCAAAGTGACTGAGTTACCTGGTAATCCAGAACTTTTCAAGCCTGGTCTCGTTTACACAGCCTATGTGAGTTCTTATCTTTCATTTGTTGATTTCAAGTTAAAATACTTCAATAAAAATGTCACTTGTTTATAAAAAGAACATTTTGAAGCTGAAGGTAGGAATTGATATTGGATTGTAAGGTTTAAAGGTTCGGTCATCGTAATGCTGATTTATTGGCAAAATTATAAGAAAGATACAATAAAATTCACATGCAGTGTATTCTTGCTGAGAAAAAAGCAACAAACTAGGTGACAGCGGGTACCAACTGCAGCTCTGGCCACATTATTTGCGAACGGACACCAACTCTCAGAAATCTGAGAAACGATGCATGCATGAGTTGTTTCTCAGATTCAAATGTTTTGGGGTGAAAAGTTTCTCAAAATAGTTGATACTATCAACAGCTGCAGTGCTTCTTAGCAAGTAAGTCTTCATGGTCATCAATTTTTGGAGTTCTTACCAATCTTTGGCCCTACTTTTAAGCAAAATGGAGGGGCACTGTTTGTTAGAGATTTTAACACAAAGAGCATCTTTCCCTTAGTATTGCTAGAGTAAGAGTTGAATAAGCCAGGTTGTTTGTTTGTTTGTTTTTATTAGACAATCCCCACAGAATTCTTTAAAGTACAAGAAGTGGACAAAAACAAGTAAATTAAATACAAGAATTATAAAAGACATTGGTAGGGTCATAGATTGGTAAGAACTCCAAAAATCAAAGAGAATGATAAGAACGTTGCATCCTCTGAAGTGATGTTATGCATTTGTCTCCATAGGTTTCAGTTACTCATGTAGACGACAGTCCACTCACAGCAGCAGAACGCCAACGTAAACTAGTTGTGACAACCAAACATCAAAGTCAGGATTACACTGAGTATACTGATATGATCAACTCGGATGTATCCATACCGGAGAATGGAATAGTCAAACTGGATTTCACCTTTCCTGCCGATTCCAGGAGTGCTTCTTATGAAGTAAGTCTAGATTAAAGCTTGCACAATAGTAATTGTCAGAGACCAGTATCCACACTTTATGTGACCCGACATCTACATGAAATAACAAACCTGTAAAGGATTTTGCTCAATTAGTCTTCAAGTAACAACAAAGTAGTAGAGACAACCCTTATAATGTTTCAATGCTTTCAAACATCACTTTGCTTTACTTAGTTCTCAAAAATGATAGCATTATAAGCAAACCTGTACTTCAAGTTTTTTACATGTATATTATGTAAGTTATGTGCAAATCTGTGAGCATTTATATTTTTTACCACTTTTTACCACAACCGACTTGGTGAATTTAAAAATAATTTTGGGTTGAATAAAGAAAAACTGACTAGAGTGGGACTTCCACCTGCGGCCTCCAGATTAATGTTCCGGCGCTCTGCCAACTGAGCTATCTAGCCCTAATGTTGGCAGTCTTCCTATAAAAAGTGGCATCCCCTGAAGGTGATCCCTCTGCTGTTGCTTCCCAGGTTGTATAATCAACTTGGGTGTGATCTCTGGCTACACGACAGTTACATGTTGAATGGCTTTCTGACTGACTGGCAGCCCAAAACAAAGATATTTACAAAACAAAGAAGACCGCCAACATTAGGGCTAGATAGCTCAGTTGGTTGAGCGCCGGCACCTTAATCCGGAGGTCGCAGGTTCAAGTCCCATAGGGTGTCATGGCCGAGCGGTTTAGAGCATCGGATTCATGCTCTGGTGGTCGAGTCATCGGGGTGTGGGTTCGAATCCCGATCATGACACTTGTGTCCTTGAGCAAGATGCTTTACTATAATTGCTCCTCTCCACCCAGGGGTAAAAATAGGTACCTGCGAGGGAAGAGGTTGATATTGTGTATGAAAAAGCCTCTGGTGCGCCACGGCAGCACAGGGCTGTATACTCCCCAGTGAGCTGAGAAAGATTAAAGGAATGCTATTGGCCCAATGACCAGGCACTAATGTAAAGCGCATTGAAACATTATTTGTATAATGCGCTATATAAGAACTAGTTATTATTATTATTATTATTCATTCAACCCAAAAAGGAAATCAAGTACAGGGAGTTTAACTTGTCACTGAGTTTGAATGGGGACAATCTTGGAAGCATTGCCTGCTTACTTGTTTATTTTGACAAGGATTTTCAGATAATGGCGCTTCACAAGTTCTTGTCACTCACAGCTTCTCTTTCAGGAAATCGGTGTCCTGCCAAAATTATGCTCTCCACCAACATTGCACCGATGTAGGGTAAAAAAACATCAAAATAATATTCTAGATCCCCAATACACAGGCATGCAACTTTTCCTCGGATCAGCTGATTTCCTCTTTGTTATTCTCAGTTTTACCATTCAAAATTGGAAAAATCATTGAAATTTTTTCATTTCCTCTTTTTTGGTGAAGTTGCAGTTCCATGCCTGAATACAATGATTACAACTATTAAATTATATTATCCTTTTAGGGGACTGTGTTGTCAACTCATGATCAAAGCAGGCCTTTTGGTACAGACCCCTTGCACAACATGCAGTACACTTACACGCACCTACAAGTATCCTGTTTTCCATTTTTTGATACATAATGTACATGAAGGAATTGACTCTCCAACTCATGGAAATCATGGAAATGGTAGACAGGGAGGTGCGTTCTGCATTGTGTAATGGGTCAATACATCAATATTACGAACTTTCTTCGCGCGTGCATATCATGTCTAGGGAGAGTTTGTGCGCAAGTGCAGTAACTGGTGGGAAAACATAATTCCATGTTCAGCCACTGACCTGCTTTGATCATGACAAAACAGCCCCCTTATAGAAGAATGATAAATAAAGTTAGAGTAGCATTGATTGATTTGAATATTGATCGTTACCAAGGTGATGTACTATTACGGGACCAATGAGGGATACCACGACCGTCTTTATAAGTCTCTATCCCAGGCAACGTCCCCTAGCAACCAGTTCTTGCAGATCATTGCACAAGGAACCAGTTTTCAGGTAAGAGATACTGGGCATAGAGGGCAGGCTTTTCAAAGATTCGACATGTAGAGGGCAGGCTTCTCTGCTTAATTAACCCCATATGACCAAACATGGCTATTGTTTTGACCGTTACTTTGACCCTGTTCATTTGCTTGAGGCCTCTATTGTTTCAAAAGATGGTAAAGGGTTAATTGTATCTGTAAGGGTAGAGGGTATCTTTTCATGTGAAATTGGCATGCCCATTGGACTAGAGGTTTGAAGAATGATTTAGTGGAACTGTGAAATGAAAACTGGCACTACCATAAAATCAGACCTGTTTTTAATTATTGTACATGTACATGTAGGAATATAACACAGGCGGGTAAATGCATGGTGAATATTTATCACTGCAAAATTGTCTTATCATTTCAAAAGGGTGCTACATAAATCCAGTATGTTAATGAAGGGTCTTTCTGATCTGAGCCTTGACTCCTGATTTCAATTATTACTCTGAATGTACAAAAAACAGCTCTGTGTTTGAAAACATAATGTTATAATCGTGTTTTTGGTTTGTTTTTTCTTAGTCAGGGAGTGTGGCAAGCTTTGAGGTTAGAACAACGGAGGCTCTATCCAAGTTGTCATACCAGGTGAGTCAATCACTACAACATGTACAAGGACACCACGGCCCAATGTCATGGCTCTGCTTAGCATATGGTAGCAGAGAAGTCCGCGTTTACGTCAAGTTTATTTCATAGGGTAGCAGGGAATTCTTGCTTGTGCGCGTGCATAGTCCACATGCATTCTTCACTTACACAGCTAGAGCAGAAATTCGGCGCTTGCAAAAAATGGTGATCGCAAGCGCAGAATTGGCCTAGCAGATAAGAGCACCGGACTCAAGCTCTGGTATTTTTGTTCAGCCGAGTGTGGGTTCGAGTCCCAGTCGTGACATTTGTGTCCTTAAGCGAGACACTTACATGTAAACATTATTACTGCGTCCTTCGGATGGGACGTAAAGCCGTAGGTCTCGTGTGTCGTGTAATGCTCGTAAAAGAACCCAGTGCACTTATCAAAAAGAGAAGGGGTTCGCCCCAGTGTTCCTGGTTTGATTGGCAGCATATTGTGCCACAGCACCTTGTAAACCATTACATTGTGCTATGTAAATGAATAGGTCTAATACTTCAAAACGTAGCTCCACAATACCTTGCAGGAAAATACTGAATGTTGAAGTGCCTTGAGCGTCACTGAGTGACGGATATGAGCGCTGTATAAGAAGCCACTATTATTATTAATACTTGTCCCTCTCTGTTTTCCAGATTGTTTCCAAAGGGAATATCGTATTGTCAGATTCAGTCATTAACGTTGCCGCTACCACTACAACAATCATCACGCTGGAGCTGACACATGACATGGCCCCTCAAGCTCGCCTTATCGTCTCTTACATCAGAGAAAGCAATTTTGAGGTTGTTCTTGATAGCATTAACATCAATGTGGACGGAGCTTTTCAGAACGAGGTACAGTAATTCTAAAGCAGCTCTTGCTCAAACTTAGAATTGGGCCAAGCTTCATGGGACTACTTGCCACAAACACTCTTGGCTTATGATCATCAGAATTCTGCACTTAAGTGCAGACAGCCAAAGGTTTAGCCAGGATTTCCACATTGTGACACTGTCTAGAAAATCCTGTTCTATCACCCCCACTCTGAAACAACTACACTGGTTCCCTATCTCTCAACGAATCATCTTCAAGCTGATGCTCATTGTCCACAAAGCGCTTAATGGCAAGGCTCCCCATTATATTTCTGAACTACTTCAAGTTTACACCCCATCAAGATATCTTCGATCAAGTTCAATGCTTCTCCTCATTGAACCCAAGTCTCAACACTCATGGGGTGACAGGTCTTTTTCTTCAGCTGCTCCACGCATCTTGAACTCTCTACCACTTAATCTTAGATCTTGTCTTTGTACCACAAAATTCAAATCACTTCTCAAAACTTATGTCACAGGTTTTTAAGGATTAATTTTTGTTGTGTCTGTTTTTCTAAATTTTGTTTTTGTTTTTTGGTTTTTGGTTTTACTGCGCCTTGAACACCCAGCAGGGTGGATATGTGCTCATTACAAGTCTTATTATTATTATTATTATGTCCACTTTGATCTAATCTCTTCGCTTTTTTAATTTCATTCTGATAGCCCTGTTTGGACGTTTTTTGTATTTTACTCTCTTCAGGTAACTGTGACCTTTGATCAAAATGAAGTCAAACCAGGAGATGATATTAAACTTGAGGTGACTGCTGAAGCAAACTCATACGTAGGCATCCTTGCTATCGACACTAGTGTAATGCTCCTCAAGACAGGAAATGACATCACACAGAACCAGGTGGGACAAAGGTCACTTTTTGATGAAGGGTTAGAGACCATTGCGTATTTTTGAACTTTCGTCTTGTTAAAATACACAATGTTGTTTCTCTCATGGGAGTCCATGATTCTCTAAATTGTGCTCTACATGTCTATTTCATTTTTTTATTTTTTTTTCGCTGAGGAGATATTAACAGAGGACCATGAGTTACAACATTTATTTACTTATTGTTTGAAGCTTTGCATGGTGTGGAAAAATAGGAGAAGACGAGCAGAGTATACTGCTCGTAACGTCGAGACCACACTGGCTCTTTTCAGAGCCACCACTCTCACAAAAGAGATTTACACATGGTTTTACCCGCAAGTTTACTATTTTTTTTATTCATAGTTCCTTCCTATTTATTTACTTAATTACTTTATTGCACACCCAACAGCACAATTAGCACCAATAACAGGATGAATAGGAAACAACAAGAAGAGGTCACTTTTAGATGTGGAAAAAACCCCAATGGGGAAAAGCCAATCCACTTTCAGGGAAAGAAACCACTGAGCCAACCTGAACTCAAAATTTGTACCTGACATCTTGAACTTGTATTTGTAACCTAAGTAAAAGTGATAAGCAACTCTGTGTAATTGGATTTGGCTTTGCACAGGGGTAATTACAAACCTGCTATGAAACAAAGAGTTATTGGAAACTTAAAACCTAACATTGAATGCACATTGGATCAGTGATGACTTTCTGTAATACTACAGAGCGTCTTTTTAATGAGTGTGAGTGTAATTGCTCTTCTCTCCTTAACCTTGTCCAATGAGCGCAAAAACAGCACTCCTTCAAATTTAAAGTGCATTTTAAGAAAAACTTTTAGAAGTGTTATTCACAGCAGGAAATTAAGTGATTTTAGTATGTATTAGCTTTGATCGTGTAACAACAATAACAATCTACCAATCCAATCGGTACGTGCATGTGAACTGTAAGAGTTAATTACATGTACAAGCTTAAACATGTTTAATTGAACAGCAAGAACAGTCTGATTATGAAAATCAGGTTTTAAGTTTGCTCTTTAGACTGATGTGTGATGTTTGGTGCTGAGGATTGTCCTCAATAATTTCATGAGAGCAGTTTATAGCTCTCCTCATATTTCTTAAAATGAAGGATTGAATACTGTAAACCAAAACTTACCTTAAATAAAACTTAATACTGTGTATATATGATGGAAACAGATAATAACAATATTCTTGCAGTGACTCATGATAAACTTCTCTGTTTTTTATTCTTTCCTGTTTCCAAAAACACATTAAATAAAATGAGATTGTTGCACAAACACAGGTTCATGTCCAGGTTTTTACAATCAAAATTTGTAATTGTATTTTACTTTTCTTAAGCCTTATTTCTTAAGGTGAAACACTGTAATTGGAAAATTTAGTTACAAAGATCTACAAAAATTAGGTACCTCTCAAATTCTTATAACAGTATTGATTTTCTCTTTTCATTGCCAGGTGATTGAAGCGCTGAGAGAATTTGACACAACAGACAGTAGTAATAACGACGGTGATTATGGATTTGGACGACCAATGTTTCGTCAGAAACGCTCAGCTTTGTGTTGTGGATGGTTCCCGTTCCCTACCCCAGGGAAAACGACTAAAGCTGTTCTAGATGTAAGAGTTACAGATTTTCTTGTACATATCTGGGGGAAAAAAACACTCAACTTTTTTTTGTAAGCCAAGAAATTAAGAAGGAAAATCAAACTTTCTATGTCAATGGGCTGATGTATTAAAAAATGGTCTGGTATCTGGGAAACTTACTGCTCTTTAAATTGAGAGAAACATTTGTTGTTTTTTCCCTCTAAGATTTGCATGAACATCCCCCTTGGCACATCTTCTACATACAACAACAACACAATTAATCTAATTGTACCAGCCAGTCAGCTGAGCTCATTACCACAGCCTTCTTCTAGATATAACATTCTCCCTACTCCTCCTACATACAACAACAACACAATTAATCTAACTGTACCAGCCAGTCAGCTGAGCTCATTACCACAGCCTTCTTCTAGATATAACATTCTCCCAACTCTCTAGCGAGCACTCTCTGGCCTGGGGGGGGGGAGGGACTTGTTTGATCCGTCCCACTTTCTAGTTTTTCTTCTTTGGAACAGTCTTGCGCCAAAAATCAGACACGAAGACGCTTGCTCACTAGTCTTATCAAATCAAGTCCTATCAAATCGTAATGCACATTTATTCAGGAATATATAGTTATGGTCATCATACTTTACAGCAGAGTTTTTATTGTGTCATGGGGGCCGATTTCACAAAGAGTTAAGATCGATCTTAACTTTGTACCAATCTTAATGGCTAAGCAAAGTGTATTGTCACAATACAAATCACTATAGTGATATTGGCAACTCATCTTAAGAGGGCTCTTAGTGCTTTGTGAAATATGTTATTTTTTATCCCACCTACATGTACATGTAAGTACTATATCATGGAAACAGTGAGTACACACATTGATGTTAGGCTACTAGTATTGTTATTATTTGGTTTTACTCTTTCACCAATGTGTGTAAAACACTGTATAATCAGTACTTCCAGACTTCTGTGAAAAAAATCTACAGGCGTATTACTCGGGTGGGATTCGAACCCACGACCTTTGCCATTTTAGAGCAGATGTCTTATCAACTATAGACCACCGAGATTGCCCGGTTGGGGTTAGGCTTAATATGCCTGTGGATTTTTTTTCACAGAACTCGGGGAAGTACTGAGTATACAGTGCTTTACACACATCGGTGAAAGGGTAAAACCGAATATTATTTTTTATCCCCGGTGCAAATTTAACATCTATTAACACGTTGACTGCCGCCTACGAGTATATTCGTAGTAACAGGTGTAACGGATTCTGCCACTACGAGTATACTCGTAGAGAATGAAAGGCTTTTGTATAGTGAATTGAATACACTGCCATCACTGAGAACGCAACGTATACGCTTCTGGCAGTGGTGAGCACACATCGTTAAAATTTGTATGCTACAACATGTTGACAAAAAAAAAGTACCTATTTGGTATGCACGCATGCGCATCACACTGGGATGCTTGGCAAATGGGAACGCCCCTTCAAATTTATGACCAGCAGTCAGCGTGTTAAAGTTATTAATGTTATTATTTTTCCAGTCTGCAGGAATGCTTGTATTTACTGATGCACTGGTCTATTCTGAATCAACTAATGACGGCCCACGTAAGTATTCAGTTCACTCCATCAATAAGTTGCTTCTATAGTTTCAAGGTCCAGATTAAATGAATCATCTATGATCAATTCAATCACCATACTGTAGCTGGAATCACAATTGCTCGTCATTGTGTGGCTTCACCTCTGTGGTTTTTTAATCAAAATCTGATCCAACTGCATTGCTTGGAAAAGACAGATGATGCAGAATTCTTGTAATTAACCACAGCATATTTGCAAGTTTCAAAAACGTAGATGATGTCAGCTTTTCAGGGAAGCTGTTTGCTCATTTGCTCAACAACTTTCTTCTCAATAATTGATCAAGTTGGCAATGACACACAAAGCCAATACTGTCATTATTTATTAGTACAAATTAGAATTAGCTGTTAGCTACTTAGCAACCAAAATGACCAAAGGTATAAATGCAAACAAATAGTGGCCTGAAGTAATCTGATTAATAACATACTTTATTCTTCCAATCACTTATTACCATGTATATAGGGGCTTAAATGTTTAATACTACACAATGAAAATATTGGATATAATTTATATGAGTGCATATCGATAAAACCTGGCTGTTCCTTTCCACTTGAATTTGCCTCATGAAATGGAACTGCCAGATTTCACCTTTTGATTATATTCTGCGACAATGCACAAATGAGTTGCATTCATTTTTTTTTTTATATAACTCGAACAAATATCCTTGTTATTTGAAAATTTTTCACAAAAAACACAAAACGGACATGTAAACTTGTCCACCCCCCAAATTGTGAGAAGAAAATAACAACTTCCAAACAAGTACACCGTATAGACACCAACCTTGTCCGCCATGACACAATCTTGCCTCATTTGGATAAACGGGCAGGAAACGACTGTTAAAACGACGCTTTGATGTGTCCAATAATTGTCCATATTGGACTCCAATATTAATTGTCGAGCAGTTTGCAAATTAATGGATGGTGCGTGACGCTTGTTCCACCAATCAAATAACAAGGATCTTTGTGTGTGGTATTAAAGGCAGTTTTAGAGGCAACCATGTGCAATGCATGTAAAAGGAATTTACTTTGATAGCACACAACTATTTTTCAAAATGTATCACTGGTTTCATGGTTGTGTGAACATTTAAAATGAGAATGTTTTTTGAATTGTTGGATTGACCTGGTTGCCTGTAAATTACCTCTTGTGATATGGCCAAACCAATACCTGGGCTAGTACTAGTCTATCATTCTTTAATATCCTATAGACAATCTGCTCTCTCTGTTCACCTTGTATTGTTGTTGCTTCTAACTGCTTTTTGTTTGTCCGTTTGTCTTTTTTTATACTAACTCTCTTGGTCTCAATGTCCTAGCTTCTCTGTCGTGGGCTTTCGTGCTGAACAAACCTTGCATGTGTAAATCAAGAGGGAATACTCTGACTGCATAACTCCACTGCATTCTGCATTCAACTAATTGCTATTATTATAAAAGGGCCTGATTTTGCATTTGATGGTGTCTTGGGAAGACAACCAGTTCCTGCTGCAGCTCCAGAGGCTGATGTTGCTGGTGCAGCTGTTGATGATGCAAACAATGACAGAACAGTGATTGTCTCGACTCTGCCCAAACCCCGCGTCCGTACTGAGTTTCCTGAAACCTGGTTATGGAGTGATTATGTTGCTGGGTACGTATGGCAAGGCCTACATGTATGGTGACAGTATCAGCTCTGATCTTGAATCGGCCACTCTTTTGTCTTATTCCATGAATTTGTAAACTGTTGAAGGGTACTATGGTAACTACCAATAACCAGTCTAGTTGTTTGCTGTCTTAAAGGACAACCTTACTTTCAGGTGTCAATATTTTTGGTTGAATTAAAAGGAAGAGCTGCATCCAGTTGTATGTTTCTGATGTGAGGAACGCAATGATGCTGTTTGTCTATCAGACTGTGATCTGTTTCATTGATGTGTACAAACAAAATAAGCTACACAAGTTCGTTGTGAAAATGTCAGCCTGACTTTTATCAAACATGCTTCAGAGAAAGTCTTTTACATAGCAGTAGATCAACCAAAGATTTACGTAGCAGTAGATTAACCAAAGATTTATGTAGCAGTAGATCAACCAAAGATTTACGTAGAGTAGATCAACCAAAGATTTATGTAGCAGTAGATCAACCAAAGATTTACGTAGCAGTAGATCAACCAAAGATTTACGTAGAGTAGATCAACCAAAGATTTATGTAGCAGTAGATTAACCAAAGATTTACGTAGCAGTAGATCAACCAAAGATTTACGTAGCAGTAGATCAACCAAAGATTTACGTAGCAGTAGATTAACCAAAGATTTACGTAGCAGTAGATCAACCAAAGATTTACGTAGCAGTAGATCAACCAAAGATTTATGTAGCAGTAGATCAACCAATAATCAACATGGCAGTAGATCAGACAAACTCTGAATGAAGCTCTCTGGTGATATTAGGTGTCTAGGTAGTGTTTATTTGGTCAATCAGTTATAGTTATCAGTCATTGGCTGTGTTCAGCATGGCGAGGAATTTTTGTTCAGGTGTTTAATAAAAATGTTTTTCAAAAAAATTATGTTCATACCCAGCTACATAACCACAATGCAAGCAAATTTATAATTCCCATTGTCTGTCTTTATGTACTTCTCAGGCTGCTATATTCCTTTGTTCTGCTGGACCATTTTATTTGATCTCTGATTGCCAGTGGCAGTTAACTGGCTGGGTGCTGTTATCTGTCTGGCTGTCTGCAATTATCTGTCTTTGTCGGCCATAGTCTGTCTTCCTGCCTTGCTTTTATGTGAACTTGCAAAGTTCTGTGGCTTTTTTGTTCATTCATTGTGGTCGTTTTGTTGGGTTGTTTGTCTGTTTGTTGAGGACTCTTTGTCTACATGTATGTTATAGCAGTTTGTCTCAATGACATGTAAGATCACAGCTCAATGTGAGCCTTGGAGAAAATGTGGAGAATACTGTTTCTTTTTGTTCAGTTTTAGCATCTGCTTTTGACAACTGGGGATCCATGTACGAATTCATGAACTTTGTTGCTGATGAAACCAGTATTAGGAGTGATTCAATTGTTCTTGCAACACCCCCATCTCCAGAAAACCTAGGCAGTGGTTTGAAGAAACTGATCCAACGTTAGACCATAATTTCTGGCCCTATATTGTTAATGATGGCGCCCTCAAGTGACCATTTCATCACAATACCATCATTTCAAGATGCCTCTTAACATTTAGATTGTAGTTACAGACCTTTTTGTCAGCATTGAAACTGGCCCTTGAGCTATCAACATGCATAAGGGACAATGATATGTCATTATGCAAGGTAGCCAGACAATGTCATGAATGTCAGCACAAAAGGGCGTTCTGTCGTGAGTGAGAGTGAGTGGTTGAATATTGTGGTGGTTTTCCCGCGAGTCTCATTCAGATTCGGAAGCTTGAAAGAGGTTCACCGTCTATAGTGAAAGTCTCGCAAACACCAAACCCAAATTCGGCCTCGGACCAAGGAATACTTCGAGCAATCTCAGGCCCAGGGATGTGAGCTCGTTTGGAGGAGATATACCGCCGATTGGTTACTGATTGTCTGGGCACTCTCGGGCAGGGTAAATTACTGGGGGAAGACACACAAATAACGGATGTAGGCACAGTTCTATATGTCAATCCTCTCTTGTTGCCTCATGGGCACTCTCTTTAATGCCTTCTCTGGGCAACTCTCTTCAGATTCCTTCATTTAACCTTTACACAAGCCTTTAACGAAACCTTGTCTTACGTGAGTGCAACCCTCGCGGAATCAATCCAGTCTAACAGCAAATTTGGCAACCAAAAAAAACACACGCAAGCACGCCGATTGTTTCACAGTTTCTGTAACTGAGCTTCCTTACAGTTGGATTACTCGACTAATAATGAACGGCCTCTAGAGTTAACCTCTATGGTAAACTCTCCAGGTCACTCTCTGCGATCGACCGCCTGCGCCATTCAAGTTCTATGTGAACTCAACTACTAGCCGTCACTTCATGGCAACTATTCTGAAAGGCTACTCAAACACTGTAACACAATCGTAAAGCAACAATTTACGCAACGGGTCAACCTACCGGCACGATTCCCACTGTATCGCTCACCGGAACGCTGCACTCAGCAAGTTAATACACAGTTAACAGGGCCGTAGAAAGATGTGAAAGCGGGTCGGAGACAACAGTGTGTTTCCGGCGGACAGCAACAGCAACCTACACTCACCGGAGTGCTCGCTGGACTCTTCCCGCACCACCAAAGCTTCACGTCTTTCGCAGGGAACTCTGACACGCCTGTCAAGCTTGCTAGCTAAAATAACTCTGCCTGACAAGCCCGGTCGCGCCCGGTCATCAAGCCACGCCGCGGCACTCGGCTTGGACTCGCCCAGGCATCACCCAACCACCACCAGATTGGACGATGCCTGCCCATGACCACGTCGGTAGCTCGCTCAACCCAGATAGGTCACAGCGACCTGCCACTCACACTGCAATCACCTCCGACCTACTTCCGCACTAAAAGTTCAAGAACCTTCTAGAAGAAAGGCCGATTAGACTTGTGTCGGTCCACCCAATCTCGTCACAATATGCAGCATCAGTGTCCAGGTTTTCTTCTGAACATAACATACTGTAATGATAACAAAAATACAGAGTACAGTATTTGTATAGCGCTCTAACTAACCAGAGAAAGTATGACAGCGCTTAATACAAAAATAAACAACAAGCAAAAAAGAGGAATATAACAGAACAAGCAAAAAATCAATTAAACAAGTGAGTATTGAGAGATTTTTTGAAAGCTGCTAGTGAGTTGGCCTGAAAATCTGACGTCACACTTTGAGGCTCGTGAATAACGGCTTTGAGACCGGCTTTGAGTGTTTGGAGGGATCCTGACAAACGCACCTTTGACCTCGCATCCCAATGTGGTCTTGCGGATAAGGACAGGGGACCAGTCTAGCAGTGACCATCATTTTGATTAATAGACCGGTGCCTGTCCTTATTCTTGCGGATAAGAACAGGGGACCAGTCTACTAGTGAGTTAGAGTGGTGGATACTGTAGGGTAAATTGTTCCAGAGTTTCGAGCAGCAGCTTGGAAGCTTTTGTCACCAGTGGTAGTACGGGTCTTGGGCACAACAAGTAATTTAGTATCTGCAGATGATCGGAGGCTTCTGGCTTGCTTGTACAGTTGATTTAGTTCCGTTAAGTATGAAGGTGCTAAGGCAGTATTTACAAATGTAGACATTTGAAAACTAGTTTCAGTATTTTGAAGTTAATTCGGTTGGAGACTGTCAGCCAATGAAGATCATGAAGGATAGGAGTGACATTGTCATATTTATGAGCTAGATTAATCAGTTTAGTGGTATGATTTTGGAGCAGCTAAAGGCGTTTACAGTCAGCAGTGCATATGATATGATGTGCTGAAGATCATCAGAGCATGCTGGTCGAAACCTTGAGTGTTTACACCACTGGTCTTTTAGAACTGATGTACTGTGTGTTGATTTACATAGCGATAGATCAAGTAAAGGTTGTGGTACATGTAGATCAAACAAACTTTGAAGGAAGCTCGCTATAGATATTTGGTGTCTAGGTAGCATTTATGCAATCATAACTAGCAAGTCTTTCAGTTGTAGGTCATTGGTTGTGTCGGCATGGCGAGGCTTACTCTTCAGAAAATGTATTCTTGCCCATCTTGGCAACCAGTGCAAATCATGGAGAATATGTGTTATGGATTCATGTACATGTGTATGCACGTCCTGTTGACAAGTCTAGCAGCAGAGTTTTGTAAACGTTTCAATTTTCTAAATTTGAAGATCAGGCAATCTCTACAGTAAAGCAGTAAATGTACATGTATCTATTGAGTATATGGCACATAACCTAAGAAGGAATCCATTTTTCAGTGGATTTTGTATCCAAATATTGTCTAATTTCAGAGCCAATTTTATGAAGGGCAGATGTCTTTCTGTCTGGCACTGTCTGTCTTTCTGTCTGCCATTGTCTGTATTTCTGTCTGCCATTGTTTGTCTTTCTGTCTGCCATTTTCTGTCTTCCTGCCTTGCTTTTATGTGAACTTACATGTAACTGTTCTTTTTTTCAGTCATTGTATGTCTTTTTCTTGGGTTGTTTGTCTGTTTGTTGAGGACACTTTGTTTACATGTACGTTACAGCAGTTTGTCTCAAGGATATGTAAGATCACAGCTCAATTTTAGCCTTGGAGCAAATGTGGAGATTACTGTTTTATTTTGTTCAGGGTTAGAACGTGTGGATTTTATTATGGATATTATGTACGATGCTGCACAGCCCGTTGAAGCAGATTTTAAGAGTGGTTCAGGTGTTCTTGCAACACCCCCGTCTGCCCCCCGGGTCCGTTCAGAATTTCCTGAGACTTGGTTGTGGAGTGAATATGTAGCTGGGTATGTCATTCAATCAAATCATGAAATGATTGTGGATTTTTTTATTTGTTTGGAGACCATCAGTTTGCTTTTATACACTGTTCATTCTTGCTAGTCTCTTTATATTAGGATTCTTTTGCAAAAAAATTAACATTTATGTCCATAATTGAAAGAAATACAAGAAATACAATGAAGGGAAGAAATTTTTAACAAAAAGTTTTCTTTGAAACAACAAATTGACTGATTAGCAGCAAATATTGTAGAAAATAAGGTTTAGTTATCTCAAATGAGCTGTGGATCTGAAAAGATGCAGTGATTTAACAAGCACTTTTGTGAGTGAATCAGCTTCGTCTAATGGCTACTCCCACATGGTGCAACACTGTTACAAACATTTAGAACTCCTGGCCGGCCAGCTTGGCAGCCAAAACAGGGTATCGCTAAAACAGGGATGGCCTGTAAAAGACCTTTTTTCAGACTGGGCTGAGGAACTCAGAAGATGTTGCAACCTGAGTGACGGACAGAGATGTGATGTGAGCGTAAGTGGATGACTCAATATGACTGAGAGTCAGTGAGTCAGTGAGTGAGTGAAGACCATCAGAAAATACTGGTCAAAACGTTGAGTTGTTACACCACCGGTTCTTTTCAGATTCACCACAGCTCACGAGTAGAAAAATATTTACGTGATGTTATTGCAAACTTTAATTACAAGATTCTTTTATTACCACGATGTAAAGTTCCAAATCCTAGATAATCAGCCCATATCTCAGCACAGCATGGATGAGCTATTTCATTGTATTAATTTACAAAATGATTGTGATTTTACTGCAGAGCAAATGGAAGTGTGAGTGTTTCTTCTAGTGTTCCGGATACCATCACTTCATGGGTAGCCAGTGCATTTGCCATGTCAACACTGAAGGGTATCGGTGTGGCCGAATCGCCCGCAAAGGTAATACTGCAAATAGCATTGGATTTTGGACGGGGGAAAATTTACTGGAGTGGGATTTGAACCCACTACCTTCAAACTCACTTATAAGGCATCCTTGGTTTCATTACTAGAAATGTTTAATAATCTTTTAGCAGCGAGTACCATAACAAATGAAAAGATGTTAAATTTGCATTGGGGATAAAGAATGTTATTTAGTTTTAAACACAAAGCTATGTGTAGAGCACTGCATAACGGATTTACTGGAATCAGTAATATAAAGCACTGGTTGAGTATACAGTGCTTTACACACATCGGTTTATTGGGAAAACCAAAAAGTATTCTACATCCCAATGCAAATTTAACATATTTTAAAGATACTATCTTTAATTGGTATTTTATTTAATTATTAAATGTTAGCTTGGTTAACTTATTTCAATTTAGTGTGATAGATTAATATATGTACCCTTTTAATTTTGATTATTCTAATTTGATACACTAATCAGGTGAAGGTTTTCCAGCCCTTCTTTGTGTCGTTGACTTTGCCATACTCTGTCATCCGTGGTGAAAAGCTGGTAGTAAAAGCTACGGTCTTCAACTATATGAGTTCTCCTGTACAGGTAACTATAGATAGGTTGCAGTATGACGTAAATCGGCCATCTTTACGGGCAGTTTAGAACAAACAGTTGTGCATTTCGTGTGAGAACGGCGTGCAACACGTGTGCATTTCATGAAACTCATTGCAGGATTGGTCAGTGAACAACGCGGCTGCGTTAATAAGTTGAGCGTTTGACGCACCTGCAAGCCAAAATGCAATTTGCCCGTAAAGATGGCGTCTACTGGGAACTATCTATTGTACTCTCCAAATACACCTCATTAGTTTGGATGATGTCAGTTGGTGTTGGTTGTTGACTTTTTTATCAAAGGGACACCCCCCCCCCCTTTGTTACCCATCCTCTCAAATTTTTCTAACTGGCTTATGCCGGATGTTTTTTCCTGCCGGGAACAATTTTGGAGTGCTCTTTTCCTTTTTTTTTTAAGTCAGTCTGCGATGCTTGGTGAATGCATACTCATATTTTTCACGAGAAAACAATAAAATCCCAGTGCTTCTGATGAGAACATTGTTGTCTTTCCTTTGCCAAGTCAGGGTTTTATTGTGGCAACAATATGTTGAAAAGAAAATGATTACTTCTGAAGCTCCTCAAAGTTTAAAAAAAATGTTACTTTGCAGAGGAGCAGACAAATTTTGTTTTTCTCGGAATACCGACCTGAAGTGGTTAAATTTCAGTAATAGTCAAATTTATTGTAGTTTGCATAGAAATGTCAATATTTTGAAACATGTTTTGTCTGAAATAATTTCTTTTCTAAGGCAACAGTAACTCTGGCGGGATCTGTGGAATTCCAAAGCCTTTCATACGATAACAATAAATCGGAAAAGAAATCCAATGATGATCAGGTATGTATGTCAGTTGTATTGCATTTTGGGTCTTGTGTTGTTAGTCCTGTTATTTGTCAGATGGATTTGTTTTATATCATGCACAGAAGACAAGGTTTGAAACAGCGGTGGTTGAGTCAAACCCTTTCCTTCGTAGTCCGCTGGGTTTGGCAAAAAAAATGTTCCTTAGTTGTCACAGTGGTAAAATCTAATATTAGCAAGATTATTTTCAAGAGAGTAAGGGTTTGCTGTGAGTTTTAATCATGTTTGGCTGATGGGCTGCAGTACCTTATAACTCTAACAAGGTGATTTATATCACATCATTGACAATATTTAGCTCTTTACCTCAGGCCTGTGATTTTTCAGGATTTCTTCTTGGTTTCAAAATTTTCAATTATTTTCTTCAGCCACATTTTTTTTAAAGAAGTAAAGCAGTCACAAGAGGGAGAAGGAAGTTGTCCGCATTGTGCCCAAATCTTTTTGTTGTGTATTTCTGGTGATGCATGGAATGTATGGGAGGTTCCGGGTCTCGAATGGATAAGGGTAAATCTAGGCCTGAAATCCATTTCCCAGGAATTTTTGCACTTTCCAAATCTCATCCCAGTTTCCTGTCTTAAAAACATAATGAGTGTTAAGAGACACTTGTAATAAAGTGCCATAAAAGTAGCATGCCGAAGGTGACGAAAAAGATCTGTGAATGTCGTCTGAAGCTTGCATGGCACCACATTCATCACCTAGAGCTTGCCACTAGCCCAACCATTCTCTGGGAGCACATATGGTGCACAAACTCACATGGGTTAAGCTGTCTCTCCATCTTGGACATGTTGAAACATGACACTGGCTTGGCCATCGCTGAGGAGCTGAGTTCTTGCATGCTAGACCGGGTCATCTGGACCAAGATGACTGGGCAGGCTCGAGCTGCCATATGGCCTTACTTGATTAATTGATTGAAATAGCAAGTACATGTATATATATATAAAGAAGTCTCTACAATGTATTATAACTTTGTCTGTCATAGGTGAAGTCTGTAAAGGTAGCAGCAGGTGGAGGAGTAACCCTGTACTTCCCTATACTGCCTCAGAAGCTGGGACTAGTTGATATATCCGTCAGTGCCACTTCCAATGTTGCTGGTGATGCGGTTGTTCGTCAACTACTTGTTGAGGTAGGTGATGATCGCATGACATTACAACTTGTAGTTCATGGCTTCCATCTTAGAGACCATTCATTTCACAATTTTCATCTTATTTAGTATTTTACTTTTATGTAAAGTGTTTTTATTCAAATTGATGTAACTCTCTTTTTCCTTTAAGCTTTTTAAAAATTGTATTACACTGTAGCACTCCGCACTAATTACATCACTTTTGCTCAAAATACCCGGCTGTCAGACAAACATTCCACCACTTAAGCCATCGACACGCTTACGGGAGATACATAAAACTTAGATACTGTGTGCACGCTTATGTTAGTGAAAATTAACACGTTTGTCTGAGATCCGGGTACTTACTGTAGCTTCTATTTGTAGCCCTAGTGAGGAGTGCTATTCATGAGCAACTCCTTTGGCTGCGAATAAACAATTAAGAAATGAAATGAAATAAAATGAAATGAAATGAAATGAACTCATCACCATAGACCCAAACATGGCTAATACTGTTGATTTTGTAATCTAATCTTTTTCTTTGAAAATGTCTGGGGAAAATAAGAAAAATTGTGAGAAATTTCATTTTGTTTGAGAAATATAAATATTATGTTAACATAGGAAACTGGACAATGTCAATTCAGGTCAGGACCTTTACTTTGACCTTTTTGGGTTGACTGGAAGTAGGTCAAGTTTGGTGGCTCTTTGTGGCTGCTGTATATTATTCAAGTCAAATTTTATCATTAGGCAAAATATTGACTGATACATTCACGAGAGTTGCCTTGAATCCAATCATTAGCTGTGAAAATAATAATGATTCTTTGTGTCTTGCAGCCTGAAGGTATTCCAACATCATTCAATGAACCACTATTTGTTGACTTTGATACTGAGTCACGTACAGTGAGTAAGGACTTCACCTTTGGATATCCCAAGGATCAATTGGTGGATGGGTCTGTCCGGGCTCAGCTGACCGCTACAGGTAGTTAGATCATACATATACTGGATCAATTGGTGGATGGGTCTGTCCACCAATTGATCCTTGGTGGACAGACCATCCACCAAGGATCAATTGGTGGATGGGTCTGTCCGGGCTCAGCTGACCGCTACAGGTAGTTAGACCATACATATACAGGATCAATCGGTGGATGGGTCTGTCCACCAATTGATCCTTGGTGGACAGACCATCCACCAAGGATCAATTGGTGGATGGTTCTGTCCGGGCTCAGCTGACCGCTACAGGTAGTTAGACCATACATATACAGGATCAATTGGTGGATGGGTCTGTCCACCAAGGATCAATTGGTGGATGGTTCTGTCCGGGCTCAGCTGACCGCTACAGGTAGTTAGACCATACATATACAGGATCAATTGGTGGATGGGTCTGTCCACCAATTGATCCTTGGTGGACAGACCATCCACCAAGCATCAATTGGTGGATTGGTCTGTCCGGGCTCAGCTGACCGCTACAGGTAGTTAGACCATACATACATGTATACAGGATGCATTTAAATGCATTGTTGCAGATTTCAATCATGAGGTGAAATCTAGACTATTCCATTTCATGAGGTGAAGTTGAGTGAAATGGAAAAGTCAGATTTCACCGAGGGAATATATTCTGGTACAGCTATGAGCGAAATGCATTCAGTATTTGTTTTATTTAACCCACATAGATCCTGCTCATTTGAAATTTGTTCACAATAAACACAAAAATAGACACAAAAACTCTTCCACCCCAAACTCTTTTAAAAACACCTTCTAAACAGCTTGGATGACTCCATGTAGACACCAACCTTGTCCGCCATGACACGATCTTGCCTCGTTTGGACAAATATGTTATTTTGGAACTGACGCTGTGAAACGTCCAATAATTTCCATATTAGACTCCAATATAAAGTTTTGGAGAGTCCGGCAGTTTGGAACGTGTTGCAGTAAGTTTGTACATTTTGTATTAAAATCAATACAAAGGATGCTATATGGAGTTTGATAGTTGGATTTAAATATTATATCAGAATCGAGAATTCTGGCTTGCTGTTGCTTGAATGTTCATACTTGATGCAATAAGCCTGTATGAAGCTACATCTCATCAACTCAGTACTGTAAAGTCCTTATTACAATTTGAATGGATTTCATAAAATTACATTTATGCTGCATGGTAAATGGAGTGTAGGTATTTGTTTTTACAAATTTGCCCCAGTTTTGCAAATCATATATATGTGACTTGCATGATTCTTACTAATTTAATCTGATTTTCGATTTTTTGCCCTTGAAAAAATCTGAATGTGATTAAATGGCCTGAAAAGTAAATCCTACAATTTGCATATGTACATTGCAGGTGAGCCATTGTACTCCATACAAAAAATCAACTTTTTTTCCAAGGCCTCAAATATTGTGCACCATTTGGTTTGGGGGTTGATACATTTTTTCCTGTTTGTAGTTCAAACTAGGCTTAAGAATGTTTTGATTTGTTTCTCCAAAGAGCCATGTGTTTGGGGAACTTCCAATTCCCAGCAGTAACCTCTGTTAAATATGTGAAAGGCCATATGTTTTAAAACTGTTAGTACTTTTTTACAAATTCTACAAAAATGAACTCAAGGCATACATAAGTTCAATGTGACTCCCCAATATTGTTTTGGTCACAACTTTAACTTTCACAAAGGTCGTTTAAAGTCATGTGGCATGTTGTAACCAATACAAATAGGGAGACTGCCAACATTAAGGCAACATAGCTCAGTCGGTAGAGCACCGGCTCATTAATCCAGAGGTCAAAGGTTCATGTCCCCCTCTGGTCAATTTTCTTTGCTCAACCCAGAAATGTTTGAAAGTTTACCCAGTCAGTTTCCCTTGTGGTTTATTACTCAATACAAATGTGCTCAAATCGGTTTTGCCAATACACAGTCTGAATATCGGGCCATAATATATCGACCTGGAACATTGCTAGAGTTTAAATAGAAATTGAAATGAAACATTGTGTGATTAATTTCCATGATTACATCTCTATATAGGTGACATCATGGGTCCTACCATGGCTGGTCTAGATAAGTTACTCAGACTACCTAGTGGATGTGGTGAACAGACAATGTTATCCTTTGCTCCTGATGTCTTTATTTACTCCTACCTGACCAGCACATCTCAAGACAATCCTACTATTATGAAGAAGGCATTAGACTACATGAATAGAGGTAAGCTGACTGATTAGACCATGTACATTATATCATCAGTTGCTTTCTACATACAGCCAAGTTTACAATACTACAAACTAGCCCTAAAAATTGCAATATTTCTCTGATAAAAAGATGAGTTAAACACAAAACAATAATCACATAGAGCTGTGGGACATTATGCCTCCAAAGTAAACGTTATTCTGAGCATGGTCAGAGCCATGCTTCCTACAAAATAGAGAGAAATACCCACAGAAAGTAATATGCTTTCTCTTGCTCAAAGCTAAAAAGGAAAAAAAGAAAGGTCCAAAGGTCACTGATACAAACTTTAAGTTTTACAGTAAATATGCAAATAAGAAAAGTTGCATCAGGCCCTAGTAAGATTGAGGGCGCACTACAAAAGAAACAAAAAACTCTAAGTATCTTCGATTTTAGTATCATTTTTCCAGGGTTAAGAAAAAAGATTTAAAAAACAGTTGTAAGTAAACCATGAAAGGTGTAAAATGTATTAAGTTTTGACTCTGGATAAGGTTGTTGTCACTCCATGGTAATCTGTACAGGCAGCTTGGCAGCAATTGACGCCAATGCATTTAAAATAAACACTTCAGATCCTAAGAGATGATTTTCTTAACAATGTCTTGAGAAAACAAATTATGTGAAAAATGGACTGAGATTGGTCTTTATTCTTTGAGACTGCCAGGACTGGTAGCCTGTACATTGACATGGCCCTAAGAATGACAGAATTTATCTTAATTTATGTTCCGTTTACCAGTTTGAATGGACCTTATGGATTGTGGTCATTACGCAGCCTTCTTGGAGGTAAAACAATGCTGAAACACAGAAAATGTACATCTATGTACGCACAGCGCATGGGATTGGCCAATGAGCATTCTTCTTTTGACCTCTACTAGAGGGTGTACTTTTCTAATGTCGTCATGAGCATCAGGTCTATCACAAAATTACATTCTGAATTTTCCAACAGGTTACCAGGGTGAGTTAACTTACAAACACACAGACTATTCCTTTAGTGCATTTGGCAACAGTGATCCATCAGGTAGCACCTGGCTGACAGCGTTTGTCATTAAGTCATTCGTTCAAGCCACGCCGTTTATCTTCATTGATTCCTCCGTGGTAAGACAATCTGCTGAGTGGTTGATTTCTCAGCAGACTAGAGATGGAAACTTTGAGGAGCCAGGGAAGGTCATCCACACAGATATGCAGGTATGGGTGTTGTTTTTCTAGTTAATGTAACCAATGATAGAGAAGTCAGTGTCTAGTCCGATAGATTAAGCAAGAAATGGTAGTGGTTCATGTAGCTAAACACAAAAACCAGCATGAGCTTTTTCTCAGTAAACTATTTCATCAGTAAACTTAAGAAGAGAAGATTTTGTTTGAAACTTTATAAAAACAAATTCATAAGAAAGAATCACAATATAATACACATTACAGAGTAACAGAGCGACAGACAGTATTGACAGTAGCAATAAAATAGAGAGAGACTAAGAGAGACTGTTCGTCTGAGTAGGGAGAATCTGTAGATAAGAACATTCAAAATGGAAACGATTAGAAAGTTTTTGTCTTTGCCTTCTTTTTCTCCCACAGATATCCCCCTTTCCAGTCTGTCTCATTCACTAATCAATTACTATTCCTCCCTCTTCCCATCTTTGATTTAGTCTTTTGTGTTTCCAACCTCTTGTGGTCAACCAGCCCCCTTCCCTCTACACCCTTCCCTATACCCACTTTCCTCTATCCCCTTCCTTCTACCCCCTTCCCTCTACACCCTTCCCTCTACACCCTTCCCTCTACCCACTTCCCTCACCCCCTTCCCTCTACCCCTTCCCTCTACCCCTTTCCCTCTACCCCTTTCCCTCTACCCCCTTCCCTCTACCCCCTTCCCTCTACACTCTTCCCTCTACCCCTTCCCTCTACCCCCTTCCCTCTACCCCCTTCCCTCTACCCCCTTCCCTCTACCCCCTTCCCTCTACCCCCTTCCCTCTACCCCTTCCTTCTACCCCCTTCCCTCTACCCCCTTCCCTCTACACCCTTCCCTCTACCCCCTTCCCTCTACCCCCTTCCCTCTACCCCTTCCCTCACCCCCCTTCCCTCTACCCCCTTCCATCTACACCCTTCCCTCTACCCCCTTCCCTCTACCCCTTCCCTCTACCCTTCCCTACCCCTTCCCTCTACCCCCTTCCCTCTACCCCCCTTCCCTCTACCCCTCACCCCCTTCCTCTACCCCTTCCTCTACCCCTTCCCTCTACCCCCTCCCTCTACCCTTCCCTCTACCCCCTTCCTCTCTACCCTTCCCTCTACCCCCTTCCCTCTACCCCTTCCCTCTACCCCCTTCCCTCTACCCTCTTCCCTCTACCCCCTTCCCTCTACCCTTCCCTCTACCCCTTCCCTTACCCCTTCCCTCTACCCCTTCCCTCTACCCCTTCCCTCTACCCCCTTCCCTCTACCCCCTTCCCTCTACCCCCTCCTTACCCTTCCCTACCCCTTCCCTCTACCCCCTTCCCTCTACCCTTCCTCTACCCCCTTCCCTCTACCCCCTTCCCTCTACCCCCTTCCCTCTACCCCCTTCCCTCTACCCCCTTCCCTCTACCCCTTCCCTCTACCCCTTCCTCTACCCCCTTCCCTCTACCCCTTCCCTCTACCCCTTCCCTCTACCCCTTCCCTCTACCCTTCCCTCTACCCCCTTCCCTCTACCCCCTTCCCTCTACCCCCTTCCCTCTACCCCCTTCCCTCTACCCTCCCTTCCCCTCTTACCCCTTCCCTCTACCCCTTCCCTCTACCCCCTTCCCTCTACCCCCTTCCCTCTACCCCATTCCCTCTACTCTTCCCTCTACCCCCTTCCCTTCTTACCCCTTCCCTCTACCCCCTTCCCTCTACCCCTTCCCTCTAACTCCCCACCCCTTCCCTCTACCCCCTTCCTCTACCCCCTTTCCCTACCCCCTTTCCCTACCCCCTTCCCTCTACCCCCTCCCTAGTCAACCTCTATATTGTTCTTCTCATACTTTTTTTGTGTGCTTTCTGCCTCTCTCTCTCTTTTCATTTCTTTCCACTTGACTGCTTCTGTTACACTAATACACGTATACCTGTTTATGTGTTCTGTATTATCATTTAGCCTTCTAGAAAGACTCTTCAAGGGTCGGAACGTCATGCCATTAAAAAAAATTTACATACAAAACAAAAAAACTAAGAGTAACATCTATTCATAGTTAGCAGTATTAGTTTACATTCTAGCATGATTGGTGATACTAAAAAATGAGCAGTTTGATCTGAGTGGCTATCTTTTTAAAAATAAAACTATTCTTCTCTGAAATTGTTTCTACAAAATAACGTAATCATGAAAATTTAGTGTTTTTAGTAAATTTACAATTGTGTTATGGTTGCTTCGTCTCATAAAATCATTCTTAACAATCTCCTCCTGATTTGATAGCTTGTCACCGGGAGTGTCATTTATGACAGACCTGGCGCATTATTGATTTGATGCCTACATGTATCTTCAATAATTACACATGTATCTAGTTGGTGACTGTATTTACTCTTTGCTTTGTTACAGGGAGGTGTGTCATCAGACTATACCATGACGGCTTATGTTCTTATCACTCTTAAGGAGGTACAACTCAAGAAAGAAAAGCTGAATTGGCCTCAGGTAATCTAAGCTAACATGTACAACGAGTCCTAAAACAATTAAGATGATTACATTTCAGATTGTAGCATGTATGGAATGGAGAAAGAAAAACATCTGATTTTAAATAAGACAAACTGAGACCATTGTCCAATGACTTGGCTCTGGTTAGCGTAGGTTTCTGCACTTTTAGTTGATCTGTAAATCACTTTCTATTGATTGTAAGCGCAGAATGACAGCATAAACAGTGCCATGACATTGGACTCAAGACCACAATGGGGCTTTGTTTTCTGCACCATCTTTATTTGTGTTTAACACCTGACCCATTAAAGCCCAGTTTATACTTCACGCAAAAGTCAAAATGAAGCAAATGTTGGTGACGCAAGCCATCAGTACTCGTTGGTTTCCAACTGTGACTCAAGAAAGGTTGCTTCACTTTCGTAATTTGTATGAAATATGAACCAGGCTTAAGTCATTTGCTGTCATCTTAAGTCCAACAATGGAAATGCACAGAATGAGCCAATGAGCAATCTTCTTTTTACATCTAGGAGAGGGTGCCCTGCTTCAGTGATATCACATGCATAAAGGGTCTATTGAGCAAATTACCACCGCCCATAATAAATCTTAGTTGTGCTATTTTCTGGAGTCATCAGATTTCCTGTGAGCAGTGTGTGTTTTAGGCGACTCGCACGCTAAATAAACACACACCGTAGCTTGACCTGTAATTGTACTCTTATAATGGTTGACCAATTTACTTGACATCATGGTCACAATAATCTTGGTTGCGCTATTTAGGAGTTAATGTGTGTATGAGTTATTCAGTGTTGTGTGCTTTTTCGATTAGTGGCATTCATCACACACTCACCATAATTTGTACATGCAATTTGATTCCCAAAATGGTGAGCTTGGCAGATATTAGTCACATGTGATATTACTATACCTCATACATATTCATGACCGAGAGTCGAACTCTCACTGGACCATTCAACATCACGTGCCAGATGCTGTATTTGCTGTTTACGATTGTGGAACTGTTCACCGGGTGTTGTCCGCATGCGCGAACCTCGCCCTAGCGACATCCAACACATGAAAAACTTATCCTGGATGCAATTTATTTCATGGTCGTCATTTCCCCTTGGTCCTAATATTGTACCGGTAAGTGAATATATATGAGGTATAGTAAAACAAATATAACATGGTTTATTTCGGTTGAACAGTCAATATTAGCTCCCCTCGGTATTGGAAGTTGACAAACTATGTAGTTCCCTCGGCTTGCCTCGGGAACTAGTTTGTCAACTTCCAATACCTCGGGGAGCTAATATCGACTGTTCACCCTCAAAACATGTTATATTTGTATATTGGTGTTCACCAACTCGGTTACAATAAGTTTTTTTTTTTAATGAGCAGGGATTACTTCCATGACTCAGAGGTCATACTGATACCATGCACTCTCTAGTTCTTTATAACTCAATTAATGCAAATCTGTATACAGACATTCTGGGATAGTCTGGATGCTTCGGCTAGTCTGGCAACGACCTACTTGGAGGGTAGTTTCTCAAGAGTCAGTGGGACTGTTTATGACCTTGCTATTGTCACCTATGCTCTGACGTTAGCTGAGAGTGGACTGGCGCAGCGGTTCCAAGAAGCTTTTGAGGGGCTGGCAATAATTGAAGGTATGGACGGTTGTTACTTTGAAAAAAAAGTAGCTTTGCAAACTGCCAACAAAAAAGACCTGTTCTACATGTATATAGTGGCCCGACATTTGTTGACCCTAGGAGAAGTTTTTTCTAGAAACAAAATGTCAAGCCATTTGTTTGCGATTATTATTTTGTATCACTAGTAATCAAGCTACTCTCCACTTAAAGGTGTTATATATAGAGGATTGGTAGAGCTGACAAAATAGTTGCTCACAGTGTTTGTGTTTTGTGTGATCAACCGTATACATGAAAAAGAGACCTGTGAAAGTCAAGAGAAAATAGTGGAAAACCATGCACAATTTGCAGCATGTAAACACTGTGTCCTTAATTCTTTGTTTTGGTACTAACAACCGAAATCAGCTGTCAAATTTTCAGATAGTTTTCTCAAATATGACTTAATTTCAGATGGAAATTGTTTAAAGAAAAAATGGTTCTAGTATGAACTTCATAACCAGTAAGCTTTCAGATTAAAATTATACAATGATGTTTTTATCAGTGCTTTACACACATCAGTGTATGGGTAAAACCAAGTAGAATGTGTTTTTCATCCTTACCAATTCTGTATAATACATATGCAACACCTTTGAAGGGAAAGGACTTTTTTCCAAGAACACTGAAACTCCAATCCTCAAGTCTTCAAGACACACATCAGTTGTTCATCAATTGACTCAAAGTGATGAACAAAGAACTGCACAAAATGATGAATAATTGTAGCTTATAATAATTAAAATAATAATTACGAATAATAATATACAAACATTGGATCATGCATATGAGTGAATTGATGCAAAGTATAATCATAAGGTTAAGTCTGGACTATTACGTGGCATAGTGTTAGCCAGAGGGGTGTCTGGGTGTTTTTTGGACACCCTGTTCTAAATTTGGACACCCTGTTTTATCTGTCATTTACATGTCAATGTATTGTAAGTGAACAATTTGGACACCCAGTTTTTTAATTTCCAGCAAATTTGGACACCCTTTTACCAAATCCTGGCTAAAACTTTGTTACGGGGTGGTTTTTTTTTTCAACAGATGGAGTCAAGCACTGGTCCAAGCCTGTGGTACAGGAAGAGAATGTTGATGCATGGTTCTGTTTCTACTATCCTCCACCATCAGCTGATATTGAAATGACTGGTTATGCCTTATTGATGTACTTAGCACAGGATAAGGTAGCAGAGGCTTCAGCTGTAGCTCGCTGGTTGACAGATCAGAGGAATGAATACGGTGGTTATGGTTCCACACAGGTTTGTAACTCTCCAAACAATGTACTTCCATCTTGAAGAAAAAAAAAGTAGCTTTTGCAAATTGCCATCAAATAGACCTGTGCTATATGTGTGTACATGTATATAATGGCCCGACATGTGTTGACCCTAGCAGAAGCTTTTTCTAGGGCAAAAATTTCAAGCCATTTGTTTGTGATTATTATTTTGTATAATCAAGCTACGTACTCTCCACTTCAATGTGTTATACAGTATATACAGGATCAGTAGAGCTGACAAATAAGTCGCACACAGTGTTCATGTTTTGTGTGATCAACCATATACATGAAATAACAAATCTGTGAAAATTTGGGCTTAATTCGTTGTGTGAGTCAGGAGAAAATACATTTTATGCAGTCATACAGGTTTTGACCTTTGTCATGCAAATTTGTCTTTCTATCTATCAATATCTATACAGGACACAGTGATTGGTCTACAAGCCCTATCCGCCTATGCGTCGGTCCTTAACTCCGCCCCTAGAAATATTGCCATTAGCATCACTGCATCTGCCATGCCTGAGTACTCAACCATTGTTTCCATTAACAGTGACAACTCAGTTGTATTCCAGAAGATCGATGTAAGTCTTTCAAAGTCAGATGAATTCGCCAAATTTGTCAGTAACAGATGGTTGTGTCAGTGCAAAAACATGTGCATCAATGTTACATTTCGCACGAAAATGCTTCGTGTAAAAACATTGTGTGGTTTTGTGTGTTCAGCCGCATTATTTTAAGGCAGATACAGCATGTTGACATTTTAAAACTTGTGTGTATCGTTTTTCTATTTTAGGAGATACAAGGTTTTTGCACCGACACAATGAATTTTATGCCATCATTTGAAAAACCGATACAGCATTGAACTTTAGGTAGAGGTTCTTCATTACTATCCTGGGGATGAGGTTGAAGGGTTACATGTTTTATTGGCTTGAATGGTGATGTCAAGTACAATCTCTTCTATTCATGGCTGTAGTCATAGTTATACAAATGTAGATGTGACCATCAGACACACACTCTTGAGTCCTTTTCAAAACCACGGCTTCAGTTTTGGTTTCAGCTGGGGCTCCATCCACCTTTTTGAACCAATAGCAAAAGTTTTCAAATTACTGATAGCGCCTAAGTCAGAGCTTAAGCAATGGTTTTGAAAAGGCCTGGAATTATACGGCCTCTGTTGCCCTAGTCTTGGCCTCGGTGCCCTTTCAAAAGTTTCCCATAGACTCAAAGATTTTTCAGTTGAAGTACATTGTACCCTTTGCAAAGTGAAAATGGCCTTGCCCTCCCAAAGATGCAACTCCAGATTAAAACTCCTTTCTCATTCTACAGTTACCAGTGACGACGGGTACCGTCACAGCATCAGTATCAGGTACTGGGTCATGTCTTCTTCAGTTCTCAGTCTTCTACAATCTGATGGAGGTTTTAGTTCGTCCATCATTTGAGCTGACGGTAGAAATGCTGGACATTGACAAAGACACAGTCACAATATCGGCCTGTGGAAAGTATGTCATGATTAAGGCACCACTTTTTACAAACCGGCAACAAATTCATTTCTTGTTGGAAGCTGTCAGTTGATTTTTTGAGTAATTATGTTTAAACTCCTGAAGACGAGCAGAGTATACTGTTCGAAACGTTGAGACCACACCGGCTCTTTTCAGAGCCAACACTTCTCCCTAAATAGATTTGTACTCATGGTTGTACCTGCAAGTTTACTATTTGTAGTTTTTTTTTTTTTCCACACCATGCAAAGTTTCAAACACCACTATATTTAAACTCTACTGCAGTCTAGGGTTGTATTAGTATGTGCTGGAAATTAATTAAAAGGTGATGGTAAACGGATTTAAAAATACCCCAAATTCAACATTTAGTCTTGGCTGTGCTTTAATCTATAATTATTGTTCTGTTTGGTTGAAAATTTATGCAGATTTTATTTCTTGACATCAACAGCTTCAAAGAATATCTTTTTTACAACTTGATGTCAAAATTAAAGTTTTGGAGCCGCCCTTCCTCAAAGAGGTTTTCTAATAAATGTTACCCTAAACACACAAATAGTCTGATATCTTGTCACTGTATCTGTTCCAAAGGCCAGTATTGTGAGATATTCTGCCCGCTTTTTCCCTGGTACTACTGCACTTTGGAACTCCCTACCTGTATCTTGCTTTCCACCATCTTACTATCCCATCTCAAGAGAAATGTGAACAGATATCTTCTCTCCATTTAGCTTTTCTTCCTTGCAGCCCTCACCTTGAGTGAGCACTAGAGTTGGGCGATTTCATAAAAGTAACAAAATCAGTACAAAATGTATTTCATTTGTGGAAATGTCTAATTTCAAATCTAAACTACTCTCATGACAGATACGTAGGTGGTGATGCTTCAACTGGTATGTCTATGTTAGAGGTCGGCTTACCGTCTGGTTTCTACGCCGATGAAGACTCCTTGAAAAGTGCTGTCAAAGAAGATGTTCATCTTGAGAAATATGAGATTGGAAAGCGTACCGTCTTCCTCTACTTGAATGCAGTAAGGCCAATACATTAATACAACAACTTTCTCCAGAAAAAAAGGACATTAAACTTGATACTTTATACCAACAATTCTGCTAGTATCATATTTTAAGAATTTTTTTTTGAAAACAATTAATATGTCTTAAAAAACCCAAAAATCAATCAAGGAAAGAAACTAGAAAAGAAAAGAGTTTTAAAACAAATGTTATAATTTAACACTTCAAGCTGGATGACGTCTATATCTGACATCATTTTTCTAAACTGGATTATGGTGGAACATCTTTAGAGCACCCTCAATTTTTGGCAGTCAGTCAGACAGCTGACATGCATAGTTACCAGGACATTTCATTGTGGAAGTAATTGGAATTTATGCTTGTAATCTCCCTTTATCTGGGGTTGTTTTGTAATCTCAAATTCCAGACCTTTTGCCCTGTGTTAACAAAACTGGGTGAAGAAGAATGGACAGGCGGCATTGCTAGTTACCAATAGTTGTTTTTGAAAGCACAGTGCAGAGAGGACCTGTTATCAGAAAAATAATAAAGTTGATTAAACTTAATATTTTACAGCAAATATGCAGACGCGATGTTTAACAACTTTTGCATAATCGTTTGAGGCACATGATATTACCACTTGTGAGTTGTGTACCAGCAGATATCGTCTGCGTCACTTTAATAACTATGAACTTATCCAAAAACCTAAACAAACTCACCACCGCCATTTTCTTATAGTCACGTTGACATGACATGACTAAAGGCATTCACACTTCAGCTTCAGTGCACATGCGCTATGTATGTCTTGAACCAACCACTAGATAATCATTGGTCTTTGAATGAACTTGCTCTAAGTTGACTATTGTTTGTGTTTTTTAGTTGGAGAAAGGTACACGTTATTGCTTCACAGTCAAGGCTAGACGAGATAAGATTGTGGCTAACTTGAAGCCAAGCAATGCGGTCATCTATGATTACTATAAACCAGGTAAGAAACAGAAAACAGTTGCCATCTTTTTGTATCTATAACCTTCTTGTAGTTAAAAAGCAAGACCCAGTGTAATAAAAGTGCTTAGCACAAACAATTGCAAAGCCTAGACAAAATTTGCTCAGCTCAGCAGAAGTAGGTTACCAGCCATAATACTATGTTATGTATGTTGCTTGTGATTTGCTCCCTGCTTTTTTTGCTTACCAGAAAATTTGCTAAGCATCATTTTCTGTTCAACACTTTTATGAAATTGGCCCATTTTTATATATTTTGATTGAGCATAGGACTTGAGTTAGTTGAGCACTAAGAGTTGCGACATCAATGTTGTTTATTGTTATTTATTCTTGCTATGATTATTGACTATTTTGATTGATTTATTTATTCAGGTGATCAGACTGTTGTATCCTACAGCTCTCGATCAATGTCTGAGATGTCTGTTTGTGAAACCTGCCCTTTTTGTTGTGGAGAGGAACCAGACAATGGAAGTAAACAAGTCACTGTCACCACTCTGCTGATTGCTACCATGCTTACCTTTCTGCTCCTTCTCATCTAAGACCATCAGTCATCATATTTGAAAAGGTTACTGGCAGCAAGCCCGCTTAGTGCATTGTGCCTCAATAAATGCCTTATGAAAAGTATGTCAAGATGGATATAACTATCCAGCCATTCTTTGAATATTTACTCACAAAGTTGGAGTTGAAGCATTGGTAATAAATCTGACATAAATAGTGCGTGTAACGAACCAGACTTTTAAATCAATACAAACATTACCCCAAAAAACTCACACTGTTTTAAAAACAAAACTTACTTAATTCAAGTTTCTTTTTTAATAAACTTTCTCTTACAAGTCTTTAATTAGAACTTGAAACTGTTGAATCATCTGATATTGTTGCCAATTCACGGTAAACAAGAAAATAATTAGATAGCTACTTTCTTGTGGTCAAGGAAGTTGTTAACAGTCATTTGAGATCACCAACAAAAGAAAGAATAATAACGACAATTATTAGTTTGGGGTTAAATAAAAGATACTAATAAGTTTTGTATCTATTGTTACCAGCAGGGATGTACAATCATCTTTTTTGAGCGCTGTGCGTGGAATTCATAAAGTATTTAAGTTTTGAAACAGCATCGTCTGTTAAAACTCACTGTGGGAGTAAAATTAAATATTTAAGTAAAAACTTGGGCAATGAAACTTTAAATATCGATGGAGAAAAAGAGATGTACAAGTTTGTTTAGACACATCGTGGATAACACGGTTAGATTATTACCATTGCTTAACTGGCACTTATCTTAAATATGAAATGGACTGTTTTGTAAATATTGGCTCTTTGTTTGTATTATCCTTATATTAAGTGCACATTGACTGACTATTCAAAAATCAAATCATTGAGATGATCTGAGCTGAGTTAAAAGTCATCTTTGGATTCTTCAGTAATTTACCAAAATCTAACAAATTTAACTGTCAAGAGACTTCTTGCGTTACAAGCTCAAACAGCGCCCTCATTGAGGTCAAAGGAAGACCATGTGCACCTGTCCACTGTTTGGATCTCAGCGTTGGCAAAGTTCTATTGATGAAGTTTGTCTATCAGACCCAGGAGGGTGATTCGTTGAGTGGGTTCTCACTTAGCTCGACCCAGAACCCAGCCAGATTTAACAATTCCTGGAAATTGCTTGCTGGCCTGAGTTCCCACTTAGTCTTGACCCAGAACCTAGCCAGATTTAACAATTCCTGGAAATTGCTTGCTGACCTGAGTTCCCACTTACCCAGAACCTACCGAGATTGAAGAATTCAGGTTCAATACAGACTCTGTGTGTCACCAGAAATACAGAACTACAGGTTTGGCCACAATGTGGATTATTTTTTTCTCCCTTTGTGACTGCTTTGCCTAATGCTTATGTGATTGGTTTGCATTGCTGTACTTTAAGTCAACTAAGATCCCTGCAATCATCATGTACCTAGCCACTTTGGGGGATTTGGGTTTGTAAGGGTACAACCTGATCATCCAACATCGTCCTAACTGTTTGGCTTGGTATCGGTCCAGGACTCTATTGAATTATCAGTCAATTCATTTTGCAAGTGTGTTAGAGCAAATATTTTATAGTTATAGTCATGTCAATGAATTTGTAATGCACCAGCTGTAATCTTATACTGCCATTCTGCATTTTAAAATACTAATGGTTGTGTTGAAGTATTTGTGTAAACATAAGAAAGATTTGAGAAGGGTTTGTAAGTTTTTAGTACAATCATATTGATGGATTTGAAAGCCTTGTTTGCAGAAAGGAAAACAATTTGAATGGAAATTATTAAGTTAAGTGATCAGGAATGTATAGGTCAGTAAGTTTGCTTAAGTTTTTGTTAATAATTTAGGTTGAGCTTTTTGTATAATGCTGTGGTTTTTAAACAGTTTTTTACACATTCCATTTTTTTTGTCTAATTGTTATTGTAGGTCTTCTGTTTAATGTATTGTAATGTTTCTATTAAACCATGAATGAATAAATAATGCAGATATTTTAAAATCTTCAGAATTTTTTGTAATACGGTATTACTATGATACCATCAACAATGAATCAACAATCAGGTTTTTGTTGAACCTATATATCTCAACTGTTAAGATAACACCAATTTCTGCCTTTCTTGTAAAGTTTGACATGTACTTGTTCAATTTTTTTTTCATAATTAGAGAAATGTAATAGTAAAGTGTAATTGTTAAAGGTAAGGACATAGATTGGTAACTACTCCACACAAACGTATGGTGAAAAGCACTGCAGTATAAACTATTTTGAGGAAAGGATTCCTCTCGAGGTAATATGGTTTTGGTAATTTTTCACAGAAACAAATTTAAATCTGAGAAAAACTCATGCATGAATTCGTTTCAGATTTCTGAGGGTTAGTTCTGTCCAGTTGCAGCCATAGATGCGTTTGGTCAACTCGCTAAATGTGGTTGGATTTGACGTTTTTTAAAGAAAATTTCAAGTAATAAACCACCCTGACTGGGTGTATTTGATCAAATTTGGGGGTTGAACAAAGACAAATTTACTAGAGCAGGATTTGGACCAGCAACCTCCGGATTAGCGTGCCAGTGCTCTACCCAGCTTTGCTATCTAGCCCTGAAAGTTTCACATGTGACTTTTATTGTATCTTTCTTCATAATTTTGCCTATAAACCAGCATTACATTGACAAAAACCATCCATGACCTTACTTTTTGAACAGCTGTATCATACCATCTCCTCATCTTGCAGTTTAGTGGGGGAAAAACTTAACCAGCCAAGTCTCTTTGGGTCATTAGAGACCATGCAATTATTCTGTTAAATAATCACTAAAGACCATGCAAGTCCTGCACGTATTTGAAGACATTTTCAGTTACCATGTTGGTTCACACATTAATTGCTTTAGTGTGTGAAATAAATTTCCAATGGGGCCCAATATGCACAAGACTTCCACAATTTAATCACCCAGACGCGGCCGATTTTGCTAATTTTCAGAGAACCACTTTTGTCTGAAACAATTGTTGTGTTTGACAACGGTGTAGAGAGAGTATTTACAAGTGGTATTTTCCAATTCAGGGCACATATTTTACAGAGACTCTTTTGGTTAAGAATAAAAGGAAGTACTAGTTCAAAAATCTTGCTGCAATTTATGGCCATTTATGAGCATTTTAGTACAATCCTTGTAGCTTATTAGTCTCAATGGGTTAAAGAAACGATACCAAGTTGTTACATACTGACATCAAAACAAAGATTCCAACTAAACATGCACAGAATTTGAAAAACTTTGAATTTGCTGAAGAATCTTATTTTTGTCTGAAACAATTGTTTTACTGCAAGTTCGCCAAAAGCAAGGCTTGAAAGCCACTGCTGGAAAGGGGCTGCAAGAAGAAAACATTTGAGATGAAAATATAACTACAAAATAAATGTTCATTGTTTTCTTTTGCATGAGTTATGGTTTCTTGTATAGATCTAATGACAAAAGTTTTGATATGTATAAATTAGTTTTATTCGTCAGGAGATACATAAACCATGTGATAATATTAGGTATAGTTCACTAGACCAATCAACCATGACACAGTTGATTTCTCGCCCCATGTGGTATGGTAACAAACAATGGAATATTGGCTCTTCATTTCTTAGTGAGTCAAATTTGCCTTTTTAAGTTTAGTCAAAATCTCTGAAGCTCACTTAAGTTTATGTTATGCTTTATAAGCTGCCTAGAAAAAAAGTCTCGGAGCTCATTGTCGGCGTTAACAAAAATCTTTTCATCAAGCCGTGGCTAATATTCTGAAAACTATGGTTATATAATTTTTGTTAATAATTTGTAGTTGTTTGTAAACATGACACAAGTCCAAGTGTTCCAGTGAAGTAGTCAAACTAAAAGAGTTTGTATGAAAAACAAAGGTTAACCAGCTAAAGTACCATATGATTTATGATATTGATGACTGGTTTCCTGCTTATTGTTTTACTGTAATTTTGGGAGATGTAAGTCACTTTCACTCATGCTCATTCAAAAGTTGAAATCCTGTGTTTATAGATTTAGTGTACACTTTATATGAATATTGAACTATTAAATATCAGTAATTTGTAAGGCATTATTATAGATGTGTCACAGCATTAGATAATTCAAGAAGTATATATTATTAAAGATGTCTATTTTGCTTCAAAGCTGAGTTTGATAAAATGAGTGGTTATTCATGAATGGTTTGGCTATGCCATTGCTCAGATTAGATGGTTGGGATTGTAATTGAAGGGCTGGTTAAAGTCAGCCCCAAAATATCAAACCAAGCCCTAACCTAAGTGGAAACCCCAAAGCACACCACTTACAAACCCAAATTCTAACCCAACCCCAAAATGCAACCCATAACCCCCTCCTCAACTCTAAACCAAGCCCTATAACCTCGGCCCTAAAAAGAACCTTAGTCCTAACCCTAACCCAAACCAACCTTAACCCCATGCAGCTCTAAACACAATTACCCTAGTCCTAACCCTAACCCTGATCGATCCCTACTCCCCACAGCCCTAAATGCAACCCTAGTACTAACCCTATCCCTAATCATAACCACAGCCCTAAACACAACCCTCGTCCTAACCCTAACCCCAACCAATCCTATAACCCAAACCAATCCTAACCCTAACCCAACCTCAGTCCTAACCCTAACCCAACATTAGTCCAAACCCTAACCAAAACCAACCCTAAACCTAAACACAACCCTTCCTTACCCTAACCCCAACCAACCCTAATCCAATTCTAAACACAACCCTTGTCCTAACCGTAACCCCAACCAACCCTAACCCTAACCCACCTTAGTCCTAACCCTAACCAAACCCTAGTCCTAACCCAAGCCAACCCTAACCACAGCCCTGAACACAATCCTAGTCCTAACCCTAAACCCAAACAACCCTAACCCGAGCCCTGACCATAACCCCCAAGTCCTGACCTTAATCCAAACCGACCCTAACCTTAGCCCTAAACACATCTTCTAGTCCTAACTGTTGACCCAAACAACCTTAACCCAAAAGCCCTGATCATAACCCAAGTTCTAACCCCAACCAAACCTAACCTTAACCCTTAACACAACCCTATTATCCCAGCTCTAAATTCAATCTAAGTACTAACCCTAACTCCGAACAGGATCTTGAAGGAATTGAAAGCAAGGTTTAACCCTTGTAATTTTGTAGGAATTGAACGCAAGGCTTGCCCTTTATGATTTTGAAGGAAAAGGGCAAAAGGCTTACCCCATGTTAATTTGAAAGAATCGAGTGCTAAGCTTACCTCTTGTGATCTTGAAGGAATATGCCGCATAGCTTCGCCCTTGTTATTTTTAAAGAAAATAATGCAATGCTAACACCATGCGATTCTCAAGGAATTGAACGCAAGGCTTAACCCTTGTGATTTTGAAGGAATTGAATGCAAGGCTTGCACCTTGTGATTTCGAGGGAATTTAATGCAAGGCTTACCTCTTGTGATTTTGAAGGAAAGGGCGCAAGGCTTACCCCATGTAATTTTGAGGGAATTTAACGCAAGGCTTACCCCTTGTGATTTTTGAGGAAAATGATGCAATAAACTCTTGTGATTTTGTAGGAATTGACCGCAAGGCTTACCCCTTGTGATTTTGAAGGAATTGACCACAAGGCTTACCCCTTGTGATTTTGAAGGAATTGATTGCAAGGCTTACCCCTTGTGATTTTGAAGGAATTGAACACAAGGCTTGTGATTTTTGAGGAAAATGATGCAATGCTAACCACTTGTGATTTTGAAGGAAATGACGAAAGGCTTACCCCTTGTGATTTTGAAAGAATTGACCGCAAGGCTTACCCCTTGTGATTTTTAAGGAAAATGATGCAATGCTAACCCCTTGTGATTTTGTAGGAATTGACCGCAAGACTTAACCCTTGTGATTTTGAAGGAATTGACCGCAAGGCTTACCCCTTGTGATTTTGAAGGAATTGAACGCAAGGCTTACCCCTTGTGATTTTGAAGGATTGTACCGCAAGACTTACCCCTTGTGATTTTAAAGGATTGGACCGCAAGGCTTACACCTTGTGATTTTGAAGGATTGGACCGCAAGGCTTACCCCTTGTGATTTTGAAGGAATTGAACGCAAGGTTACCCTTGTGATTTTGAAGGATTGACGCAAGGCTTACCCCTTGTGATTTTGAAGGAATTGAACCGCAAGGCTTACCCCTTGTGATTTGGAGGAATTAACCGCAAGGCTTACCCCTTGTGATTTTGAAGGAATTGAACGCAAGGCTTACCCCTTGTGATTTTGAAGGAATTGGACGCAAGGCTTACCCCTTGTGATTTGAAGGAATTGACCGCAAGGCTTACCCCTTGTGATTTGAGGGAATTAACGCAAGGCTTACCCCTTGTGATTTTGAAGGAATTGAACGCAAGGCTTACCCTTGTGATTTAGAGGGAATTTAACGCAAGGCTTACCACTTGTGATTTTGAAGGAATTGAACTCAAGGCTTACCCCTTGTGAATTGGAACGCAAGGCTTACCCCTTGTGATTTTGAAGGAATTAAAAGGCTTACCCCTTGTGATTTTGAAGGATTGGACCGCAAGGCTTACCCTTGTGATTTGAAGGAATTAACGCAAGGTTCCCCTTATTTGAGATTGAACGAAAGGTTACCCTTTGATTTTGAAGGAATAAAGATACCTAGATTTGAGATTAGAGGTTAACTTTATTTAAGGTTACCCCAGTTTGATTTTGAAGGAATTGAACGCAAGGCTTACCCTTGTGATTTTGAAGGAATTGAACCAAGGCTTACCCCTTGTGATTTTGAAGGAATTGAACGCAAGGCTTACCCTTGTTTTGAAGGATTGACGAAGGCTTACCCCTTTGATTTGAAGGAATGAACGCAAGGCTTACCCTTTGTTTAAGAATTGAACGCAAGGTCCCTTTGATTTTGAGGATTGGACGCAAGGCTTACCCCTTGTGATTTTGAAGGAATTGAACGCAAGCTTACCCTTGTGATTTTGAAGGATTGGACGCAAGGCTTAACCCTTGTGATTTTGAAGGAATTGAACGCAAGGCTTACCCCTTGTAATTTGAAGGATTGGACTGAAGGTATACCAGGTTTAAATTGGACGAAGGTTCCCTGATTTAGTTGGACGAAGGCTTACCCTTTTGTATTGAAGGAGACCCAGTTTTGGATTGAAGAATGTACCCCTGGTTTTGAGGATTGAAGGGTTACCCTGGTTTTGAGGATTGAGAAGGAATTTGAAGGTTACCCTTGTACTTGAATTGAAGATTACCGAAGTTACCCTTGATTGAAGGATAACCATTGTGATTTTGAAGGATTGGACTTACCCCTTGTGATTTTGGGAATTGAACGCAAGGCTTACCCTTGTGATTTGAAGGATTGGACCGCAAGGCTTACCCCTTGTGATTTTGAAGGAATTGAACGCAAGGCTTACCCCTTGTGATTTGAAGGATTGACGCAAGGTTCCCCTTGTGATTTGAAGGAATTGAACGCAAGGCTTACCCCTTGTGATTTTGAAGGATGGACCGAAGGCTTACCCTTGTGATTTTGAAGGATTGAAGCAAGCTTCCCCTTGTGGAAATTGAAGAATTACCAAGGCTTTCCTTGATTGAAGAGCGCAACTTACCCTTGTGATTTTGAAGGGAATTGACGCAAGGCTTACCCCTTTGATTTTGAAGAATTGAACGCAAGGCTTACCCCTTGTGATTTTGAGGAATTGACGCAAGGCTTACCCCTTGTGATTTGAAATTGAACGCAGCTTACCCCTTGTGATTTTGAAGGAATTGAACGCAAGGCTTACCCCTTGTGATTTTGAAGGATTAACGCAAGGCTTACCCTTGTGTTTAAGGATTGAGCAAGCTTACCCTTGTATTTGAAGAATGAACGCAAGCTTACCCCTTGTGATTTTGAAGGAATTGGACCGCAAGGCTTATTTGGATTTGAAGGAATTGAACGAAGGCTTACCCTTTGATTTTGAAGAATTGACGCAAGGCTTACCCCTTGTGATTTTGAAGGAATTGAACGCAAGGCTTACCCCTTGTGATTTTGAAGGAATTGAACGCAAGGCTTACCCCTTGTGATTTTGAAGGATTGGACCGCAAGGCTTACCCCTTGTGATTTTGAAGGAATTGACGCAAGCTTACCCCTTGTGATTTTGAAGGAATTGAACGCAAGGCTTACCCCTTGGATTTTGAAGGATTGGACCTGCAAGGCTTACCCCTTGTGATTTTGAAGGAATTGAACGCAAGCTACCCCTTGTGATTTTGAAGGATTGGACCGCAAGCTTACCCTTGTATTTGAAGGATGAACGCAAGGCTACCCCTTGTGATTTTAAGGATTGGACCGCAAGCTTACCTTGTGATTTTGAAGAATTGAACGCAAGGCTTACCCTTGTGATTTGAAGATTGACCAGGCTTACCCTTGTGATTTGAGGATTGACGCAAGCTTACCCTTGTGATTTTGAGAATTGAAGCAAGGCTTACCCTTGTGATTGAAGGATGACGCAAGTACCTTGTGATTTGAGAATGACGCAAGGCTTACCTGTGATTTGAAGATTGACGCAGCTTACCCTTGTGATTGAAGGATTGAGCAGCTTACCTTGTGATTTGAAGATTGAACGCAAGCTTACCCTTGTGATTTTGAGGATGACGCAAGCTTACCTGTGATTTGAAGATTGACGCAAGTTACCTTGTGATTGAGATTACGCAAGCTTACCCCTTGTGATTTGAAGATTGAACCAAGTTACCCTTGTGATTTAAGGATACGCAAGTTACCCCTTGTGATTGAGGAATTAACCAAGCTTACCCTTGATTTTGAAGATTGACGCAAGGCTTACCTTGTGATTTGAGGAATTGAACCAAGGCTTACCCCTTGTGATTTTGAAGGAATTGAACGCAAGGCTTACCCTTGTGATTTTGAAGGATGAGCAAGGCTTACCCCTTGTATTTTGAAGATGACGCAAGGCTTACCCCTTTGATTGAAGGATAACGCAGCTTCCCTTGTGATTTTGAGGATGACGCAAGCTTACCCCTTGTGATTAAGGATGACAACTACCCCGTTTTGAAGGATGAGCAAGGTACCTTTGATTAGGTGACACTTCCTTTTTTTGAGGATTGACAAGCACCTTGTGTTTGAAGAGACAGTCCTGATTGAAATTGACCGCAGCTACCTTGTTGAATGACACTCTGATTTTAATGAGCAAGCTACTTTTTAGGATGACAGGCTACCTTTATTGAAGATGAAACTTACCTTGTTGAGGATAGCACTACCGTTGAGAATGAACACTACCTTATTTTAGATGAGAGTACCTTGGATTGAGATGCAAGGCTTACCCCTTGTGATTTTGAAGGAATTGACCGCAAGGCTTACCCCTTGTGATTTTGAAGGAATTGAACGCAAGGCTTACCCCTTGTGATTTTGAAGGAATTGACCGCAAGGCTTACCCTTGTGATTTGAAGGATTTACGCAAGGCTTCTGTGATTTGAAGATTGAACGCAAGGCTTACCCCTTGTGATTTAGAGGGAATTAACGCAAGGCTTACCCCTTGTGATTTTGAAGGAATTGAACGCAAGGCTTACCCCTTGTGATTTTGAAGGAATTGGAACGCAAGGCTTACCCTTGTGATTTTGAAGGAATTGGACGCAAGGCTTACCCCTTGTGATTTTGAAGGAATTGAACGCAAGGCTTACCCCTTGTGATTTTGAAGGAATTGAACGCAAGGCTTACCCCTTGTGATTTTGAAGGAATTGACGCAAGGCTTACCCCTTGTGATTTTGAAGGAATTGAACGCAAGGCTTACCCCTTGTGATTTTGAAGTATTGGACCGCAAGGCTTACCCCTTGTGATTTTGAAGGATTGGACCGCAAGGCTTACCCCTTGTGATTTTGAAGGAATTGAACGCAAGGCTTACCCCTTGTGATTTTGAAGATTGGACCGCAAGGCTTACCCCTTGTGATTTTGAAGGATTGAACGCAAGGCTTACCCCTTGTGATTTTGAAGGAATTGAACGCAAGGTTACCCCTTGTGATTTTGAAGGATTGGACCGCAAGGCTTACCCCTTGTGATTTTGAAGGAATTGAACGCAAGGCTTACCCCTTGTGATTTTGAAGGAATTGAACGCAAGGCTTACCCCTTGTGATTTTGAAGGATTGGACCGCAAGGCTTACCCCTTGTGATTTTGAAGGAATTGAACGCAAGGCTTACCCCTTGTGATTTTGAAGGAATTGGCCCGCAAGGCTTACCCCTTGTGATTTTGAAGGAATTGAACCGCAAGGCTTACCCCTTGTGATTTTGAAGGATTGAACCCGCAAGGCTTACCCCTTGTGATTTTGAAGGAATTGAACGCAAGGCTTACCCCTTGTGATTTTGAAGGAATTGGACCGCAAGGCTTACCCCTTGTGATTTTGAAGGATTGGAACGCAAGGCTTACCCTTGTGATTTTGAAGGATTGGACCGCAAGGCTTACCCCTTGTGATTTTGAAGGATTGGGAAACCCGCAAGGCTTACCCCTTGTGATTTTGAAGGATTGGACCGCAATGCCTACAAGAGCTCACTGATTTCTTATACTTAGTCGTTTTAAAGAAAATTTAGGCATACACTTCAATGCTAAACAAGGATATTACAACAAAGCACATAATTCCAAGACCAATCAAAACTTCACTAATCAAAGTTCTTTAAAACACTAAATCTGTTTAAACTGTTGATTTATTTCAATGACTACAATAATGACCACTACAATCACACTTAATACAAAATCTGTATCAACTTCAGAAGTTTCAACAACAAAAGTGAGGGAATCTTTTTTTGTTAAACAGTAAACAAATCCATTACTACAGAAACTTGGTTTTAATTTGTAAAATGGCGCATGTGACGACACCTAGAACTCAAATCAGTGGATGCAATTTGGTCTATCCTCATCAGAAACCTGTTTGAGCTTCAGTCATTGGTAATATTAATGATTTCAAGAGTTTAGTTATACCACAGTGATGTAGCTGTTCTAAAATGGTCACCGACATCTTGGCTCAGCTTAGGCTTGCCTTCAAGATGGCAGATTTTACAAAATAACAAAGTGTCTGCTGAATTTATTTTTAATGACTGATAAAGCATACCAATCCAAAAACAAAATTATAAACATCAAGACGTACTACATGTAAAAGAAATCGTAAGAATAATTTTCAAGAGATGAATCTACGTCACAAAATGTTTCTGATTACCAACCCATTTATGCTGGCTCTCAGAAGATGTTTGGGTCAGTAAATTTATGTCAGGAAAAGTTGTTTCTGGTAAAGGTACCCAAAACACACTCCTACATGTAATGTCAGAGAGACAATGGTTGACATTCTTTGAAAATTACGGAAATGACTTTCCATCAACTCATTTGTCCGTACAAATTATAGGAATATCACTTATTAAATAGTTTCACAGGTACAGAATAGCTTTGGTTTGTAAAGCTTGATTTGGATAAAATATTCAGCAAGTAACAGGAAATCGGTCAAGGATGGCTGTTTGATAAAATATATCACAGTGAAATAGAGCCAGGGCCAAGTTTCATAAAACTGCTGAAGCGCAAAACAATTTCGCTTTCCAGAAAGTTAAAAAAAAAAGCCAAAAAATGTCACATGTACCATTTGTGGCTGGTATCCTGTTCATTATTGCTAAGCAGGAAACAACAATCACTGCTCTAAGCAGCCTTATGAAATTTGGGCCCAGTTGACACTGAGTAGTGACAGATCTTGGGTTAAATTCCAATAGTACATTATCCCTGCAAACATGGCGTATGTACAATGCTTACAATAGTCAACTGTCAGACTGTATTAATCAAACGCTGACTAGTATTTAGCACTAAATCATACTTGTAAGTAATTTAAGAATTCCATTAAAAATATCAGTTTATAACAGACGACTGGAAGTAGAAATAAGATTATGGTTATCTTCAGTGGCATTCCCCACACACATAAATGGATTACATTTACATAGATATCTCTACGTATCTCATAACCATAAAAATATAGCTCCTATGAGAAAAGTTGGGTCACTTGATTTTCGTTTCTTCCACTCCTGAAGTGGTGCCAATCTCAAGGCCACACCCCTACCCCGCCCAATTCCTGATTTGTACCTCACCCTTCCCTTATCCATGTGTGTTAATTTGCCTTGGCTCTGATCTGTGCACGTTTGGCTGTGACGGCTTGGTAGCCAGATTTGATGCTGGCAACAGAACAGCGGGATTGACATCTCTCACACTGGAGAAAGAACAGCCGATTCTCTTTATGGAGGAAAGTATCTGAGGACCGACACGTGTGACAGGTGACGTACTCCTCTGAAAAAGCAAAAAGAAAGACTCAATGTTTTACAAAAAGGTAAAATAATTTCTGAAGACATTTGGAAATTATGAAAAAAAGAAAAACAAATCACTGACTAAATGCTTCTTAAAGCATGTGGCCAACATAAGTAACAATTGTTAAAGATCCGTATCTATAATGTGAAATATATATACACATGAACCAACAAACCTGTAACAGTTTAAGCTCAATGGGTTATCAGAATCACAAGAAAATATTGAGACACAAAAAAATATACCATGACTGTTTTCAAAACATCAGATATTAGCCTTACCATCAAATCAAAACTAATCGTTTTACTCATTTCTCAAAATTATAGCATTCAAGTTGAGTTTTCCACCATGACCATCTTTATACCATGTAAGATACGTGCAAACCTGTGAACACCAAGTTTAAATCTTACAAATATTACGCAAATGCTGTAAAGGAGAGTCCCTCACCAGTAATGACAAATTTTCTGAGTTGGGTCATTCCGTGTCAATTCAACACGCTTTTGGACCTGACCGTCACGGATTAAAATGAAATTTTTTGTGCTGATTGGACTCAATGAGAAACCCCCAGAACCAAAATTTTTTGTTGTTCGGTTGATTATTTTTTGAGATATGGGTTAACGAACTTTTGACTAATTAGCAGGACCTGCTTTGTTTGGACATTCATATCTCCAAAAGTAAAGCACCTACAGAGATAAAATTTACATCATTTTAAAGCTCTTGAAATGGCCCACATTTGATAACATAAAATCAAAATTATACCGCATACCACAATAAAGTTACGCAAACATTTGACCTTTGACCTTGATTTGCGAAAATGCGTATTTTTCAAAATGCGTAATTTTTTTCCCATTTTTAGCTGAAGATGTAAGCAACATTTTCACAAAAAAATTTGGATGGGCACTCTTACAGTTTTTGAGTTATGATTATTTGAACATTAAAATGTGCGCATTGTACATGTTCAAATGTACACATACAGTGTAATATGTATAGTAATGTGTAATGTACATTTAATAGATGCTACATTTGCAATGGGGATAAAGAAAATAATTTGTTTTTACCCCTTACATTGTTTTGTATTAAGTACTGTATTCTCAGTTCTGTGAAAAGAAATCCACTGGCAAATCACTCGGGGGGGGGGGGGGGTCATACCTTGGTCAAACCCATGATCTTTGCATTGCTAGAGCAGATACCTTACCACTAGACCACCCGACTAGCCCGGCAGCTATACTTTGTTTTAGCAGTGGATAAACATTAACATTTATTAATTAAATCATTGCTGCTAAAACGTAGGATTTGAACTGCCTGTAACTGCCTGGCAATCTTAGTGGTCTAGTGGTAAGACATCTGCTCTACCTATGCAATAGGTTGTGGGTTCGAATCCCATCTGCGTGATTGCCAGTGGATTTTTTTTCCCACTGAACTAAGGAAAGTACTCTGTATATAGTACACATCAGTGAAGGGTAAAAACAATTTATTTTCTTTATCCCCAATGCAAATGTAGCATCTATTAAATGTACATTACACATTACTGTACATAATACATTGTACGTGTACATTTGAACATGTACAATGCGTACATTTTAATGTTCAAATAATCATAACTCAAAAACTGTAAGAGTGCCCATCCAAATTTTTTTTTGAAAATGTTGCTTACATCTTAAGCTAAAAATGGGAAAAAAATTACGCATTTTGAAAAATACGCATTTTCGCAAATCAAGGTCAAAGGTTATATTTTTGCGTAACTTTTTTGTGGTATGCGGTATAATTTTGATTTTATGTTATGAAATAAGGGCCATTTCAAGAGCTTTAAAATGATGTAAAGTTTATCTCTGTAGGTGCTTTACTTTTGGAGATATAAATGTCCAAACATAGCAGGTCCTGCTAATTAGTCAAAAGTTCGTTAACCCATATCTCAAAAAATAATCAACCGAATGGCAAAAATTTTTGGTTCTGGGGGTTTCTCATTGAGTCCAATCAGCACAAAAAATTTCATTTTAATCCGTGACGGTCAGGTCCAAAAGCGTGTTGAATTGACACGGAATGACCCAGTTATGAAAACCCAAAGGAAATTATGTGCTTTTCTGCTATAATATGGAACGGCAATCTTGTTACAATACAACATTCACAAGGTCAACAATTTTATAATCTTGGTAGAATTTGAAACTATTGTAATGGTGGAAAACAATCTTGAAACTCAGACTTGGCGTTGACACCTAACCCTAATGAGTAATTAGTTAATGAGTAATGCTGGTTCTGAAAAGAACTGTTGGTGTCACAACTCAACATTTTGATCAGTAAGCTCTGATTGTCTGCAGGAGAAATACATCTAGGGTACATTTTAAGAAGAAAAAATGTGAGTGGAGACTTACTGATGTATCGACGTAGGATGTTTTCAATTTGCTTCTGTTGGAACCGTCCTTTGATAATCAACTGATTGTTGCCATCGATGGAGCCACTGGTACCCATCTCAGCTAACAAGAACGCCAGTAGATGCTCTGTAGGTCGATGCAGCCTGATGGAGTAAATAGACACAACTTAACTTAATGAAGAAGAGAAGGTGAGGAAAGGCTTGGCCTCAATGACAAGCCTGAATCCTTCACTTGGCATTAATCAAGATTATACACAAACTAAATAATGAACAAAAGAAAAAGACAGAGATTCAGGAATCTTGGCCATACTGGCAAGCAGAGTTGTAATCAAGTAATTTCCATGAGTACAACTACAACCATAAGTAAAAGTACAAGAGCTTTCTTTGTTTTGTTTAGTACAAGCTTGATACACAACATTTCTTGTGTGAGTGATTTTTTAGATTTTATGTCAAGACATTTTTTTCTTCTGAGTAACAGTACGCCTACAACAATTCTGCTAAATAACTTAACCCTAAGAGTGCCATGTAATAGACATCAGTATTGCCATACATTTTAAGCTGCACATCCAGATTCTTTTCAAGTGCAAATACAATTCTAGAAACAAGGACTGCAGTTAAGGCATACACAAGTTCAAAGCTGACTTTTCAAACTTTGTATTTGTTCACAACTTTTGACTTTTATAAAGATCATTTTAAGGTCATGTGGTTTGATGTAACAGATACAAACGGGGCCGCCTGCCAATACACAGTCTGAAAATTAAGCTGATTTAATGGGCATGGGACGATGCTAGGTTTAGCCACTTCATTTAATGGGCCTGGGACGATGCTAGGTTTAGCCACTTCCTGTCCGTATTAAAAACCTTTACCGCCTGTACGGTATGGAACTAACAAAATAATTTTTGTTGTTGAAAATATTGTTGTCACAATGAAACCCCATCTAACATGTCTAAACAAAACACGAACAACAAACGTTCTCGTAAAATGCATCAGAATTTGTTTTCCCATCTTTCAAGAAATAATGGAATGTCTTGATTGTGAATAGACCAAACCAGGGCCTTAAGCCAGGGCTAATAATCGGCCATGGTATGCTGGCCAAATACAATGATAAACAATGGAGGCAGCCTATCAATCTCTCATAATCCTCGTTTGTACAGCAAAAAGAGGAAGGTCTGGAATTGGGGATTAAAAATTCAAGCATGAATTTTAGTACTTTGTCCCTGTTTGTACTGGGGAAACGAAACATAACACTGTGAGTGCATGCCTGTACAGACTACACAATAGAATGTCTGGAATCACCTGACATGAAGGACCCAATCAGAAGAGGACGTTCTGAAACTATTCCAAAACTCAACTAAACGAACACTGTCATTCAGTTTGGAAAAACTTTTAAAGAAATGCAGTCATAGAGCAGATGAAGCTACTTACATTTTACAAATATCGGTGAAGTTTACAAAGGAGCTTTTCTTGGTTCCGACTCTGACCACCTGAGGCGGCCTCATGACAAATCGCTTTTTCTCACCAGTCACCATATCAGGATTCTTGGCTCTCATGATGTCAAAGACTCTAGTCAGGAGCTGGGGGGGAGAGATGGAGGAAGAAGTTAGTGTAAATCACAATCAGAGTTATATTACTCTATCCATTACCACCACCTGCTGCATGAACTGACCTTCAAACACAGTCAAATCCTTGAGTCTGATTGGTCGATCCATAGCAACAAGCATGACAAGAGTGTATTATAACTCTATATTAAACGGCCCATATCAAACCTTGTTCTATATGTATACAGGTATAACGTGCTAATTTATACTAAGAGTCAACTTTTGTTTGAAGATAAATTTGTTACTACACACGCCTGTCTGGAATATTGCATGTCAGCAGCCACTATCCAACTCAGCATTCGGCCTCTTTGGATATGGGACGCAGAATTGTATAGCTTTCCGTAATCCACTCGTGCTTGTGTGATAACTAACAGTATGTTACCTTGTCATGACTGACTTCAAATTTTTTTTTGACAATTTCAAGTAAAGTTTTGTTCACCCATTAGATTAGAAACCATTCATTTCTGTGTATACATTGCCATACAACCAGACATGGCTAATATACTGTTAATTTTTAACACAATCCAGTTACAGTTCCTAACACACATTGATGTATGGGTAAAACACAAAATATATTCTTTATCCCTGATGCAAACGTAACATAAAATCGTTGCGTACCAACTGCTAAAACACAGGATTCAACCTGCCTCTAGCTACCAGACAAGCTCAACCTGCCTCTAGCTACCAGACAAGCTCAACCTGCCTCTAGCTACCAGACAAGCTCAACCTGCCTCTAGCTACCAGACAAGCTCAACCTGCCTCTAGCTACCAGACAAGCTCAACCTGCCTCTAGCTACCAGACAAGCTCAACCTGCCTCTAGCTACCAGACAAGCTCAACCTGCCTCTAGCTACCAGACAAGCTCAACCTGCCTCTAGCTACCAGACAAGCTCAACCTGCCTCTAGCTACCAGACAAGCTCAACCTGCCTCTAGCTACCAGACAAGCTCAACCTGCCTCTAGCTACCAGACAAGCTCAACCTGCCTCTAGCTACCAGACAAGCTCAACCTGCCTCTAGCTACCAGACAAGCTCAACCTGCCTCTAGCTACCAGACAAGCTCAACCTGCCTCTAGCTACCAGACAAGCTCAACCTGCCTCTAGCTACCAGACAAGCTCAACCTGCCTCTAGCTACCAGACAAGCTCAACCTGCCTCTAGCTACCAGACAAGCTCAACCTGCCTCTAGCTACCAGACAAGCTCAACCTGCCTCTAGCTACCAGACAAGCTCAACCTGCCTCTAGCTACCAGACAAGCTCAACCTGCCTCTAGCTACCAGACAAGCTCAACCTGCCTCTAGCTACCAGACAAGCTCAACCTGCCTCTAGCTACCAGACAAGCTCAACCTGCCTCTAGCTACCAGACAAGCTCAACCTGCCTCTAGCTACCAGACAAGCTCAACCTGCCTCTAGCTACCAGACAAGCTCAACCTGCCTCTAGCTACCAAACAAGCTCAACCTGCCTCTAACTACCAGACAAGCTCAGGGGTCAAATGGTAAGACTTCTACTCTAGAATGGCAACGGTTGTGGGTTTGAATCCCACTTAAGTAATATGTCCATCAAGGGTTTTTTCACAGGACTTGGGAAAGTACTGAGTATACAGTGCTAAGAGGCAGGGTCATAGTTTGGTAATGACACTGACAATTTAACAAAAAATCCTAATTGATCCTGGAAAATGGGTTGGCATCTGCTCCTTTTACAGATGGGCTCATAGTTCAGATTGGAATTGCTAGAAAAGTTTGAACGGTTAAATGGATGTCACATGTTTCGTTTCCTGTTTAGGAAAATAAACATAGATGCACAATCCTAATTCAAAAGAACAATGAATTATTAAATTATTAGAAGCTGGCATAGTTTATATATCATTCAGACAGTAGGGAGGATTAAAATTAAAAATCTATTGTTATTTCTCTACTATACCTCATCATAGTTATAGTCTCTTTCGGTGCCAGCCCACGTTGTACCACTCGTATCCTTCATATCTGTATCTTCTTTCTCCTCTTCTTTTTCACCATTCTCAATCACCTCTGCCTCAATGTCCTCCAACTTGGGCTACAGAAATACAAATCAATCAATAAATCAACAAATCATGGAATGTATGTACTGTGTTGCCATTAACCAGATCACTCCGGGATTTCAAATCATGTTCCTGTTACCCATACATTTATTTAGATTAGCGTGTTAATGTTTCCTATGAAGGAAATTTGTTAAGCCTTTGAGAAAGACTCTATTAGGGTTGAAAACTCAGGTCATTACTACTTTTTGCAAATAATGTAACATCTTCTCTCCTCATAGGGGCTTACATGTTCCTAATTTCAATCACACATATTTGGCAAGCGGAAATGTTTGCTTATTACGACTAGTTTTAGTCTGAAGGCTGACTGATTATAAAATCTACCAGAGATATCTGTCTCAAATACTGTCAACATCCAGATATTAGCACTAGAAGACCCCTCAAATTGCCATTAATGAATTCAATTGCCGCAGTCCAATTAAGCTGAAATGAAAATGTACAGAATCCCTGATCAAACATGTCCCTTTTTTATTTCTTCAGCCCTAAACAACACTATCAGGTGTTTTCTAGCCACCTGGCTAAATGCATCAAAATGCAACAAAGTTGAAACGAAACCCTGCTCAATGCAACAAAATGCAACAAAGCTGAAATGAAAACACTGCTAAAATGTTAAATAACACAATATAACTAGCTTTTCACAATTGCGTGTATTGCTGTATTTTTTTAAACAAATGATGGGAATGAATTCACTCTTCCTAAACCCAATGATGTCCTTTCCATTTAAGTTGCGTCATAATTGTTTGTAAAATTACACAAAGTACAAAAATGACTAAAAACTACTTATTGCTTTTTCTCACCTTCTTCTTTCTCTTTTTCTTCTTTGTGAGAGAGAAATTGAGATCTGCATCAAAATCATTGGTGTCCATCTGAGCTGATTCCATTGGTGTGTCTTGAGATTCTCCATCTGCTGCATTTTCTGCTTCCTGTTAATTTCATCATTAAGAAATACATTAAGAAAGAGCTCAATTTCAACCTTAACAGATTCAACAGTAAGTGCAACTTAAAGTCAGTCACCCCTCCAGCTAACCTATCAGTCAACTTGACTAATTTTAACTCCTTTCAGTGATGTACAAGGATCCTTCCTCTCTCTATCGAAATCCAACACCATTCAGTAACTCAACACCTAAACTGTTGAACTCTGATTATGGTGGTATAAGTGTTGTAGGTCTCGAGACCACTTTTTGCTGGTCTCGGTCTGGGTCTCGATACCCTGTGGTCTCGGTCTCGGTCTCAGACCCTTTCGGTCTCGAATATTTGCCTGGTCTCGCTTCGAGACCAGCAAAATATGCAAATTTATTTGATTAATTCAGATAGCAAATAGTTTAAGAAAACTTGCAGTTTGTACAGACAACCTCGCTTGTGGTTGTGTGAGCTTGCACACAGCGAGCTGTATGTACTGTACATGTACATGTACATAGTGCCATGTGTGTGCTTGTGCCATCGGCTTTACCCATCATGAGTTCGATAAAATTGGGAGCGAGTTTCTAGCTATGACCAAAGCACGCACTACTTGTTGTGAAAGGTAAACAGGTGCATTGCGCATGGTGCAAACAGGTGCATACACTACAGTACGAGTTCGCTAGAGTGGCATGATAAAATAAAGTTTTCGCTTTTTTTTTTAAACGATTATCACAAGATGTCCAGTTATTCTGCTGTAATAAGACTTGGTTGTAAGGACCATAAAGGAAGGTAACAAGAAACATTCTGCAGTGGCATTTTTTGCTCAACGACAAATCGAATCACGGATTATCGGGGACAAGTTCAGTATTCACTATGCATTTTAAGTCGCGCCCATAAAGCCAAGTAAGTAACACAAATTAACATTACTCAAATTGATTTCATTGCTCATGATTCTCAGTAAACTGCAAATTGAATGTCAATTATAACACCGATTAAGCCATATCTTAGTTTCACTTTTGTATATGATATTCATGAAAGTGGATAAAAATGTGACGTTTTTACATTATGATCAAGAACAACCCCATTGACAATGCACGTTTGTCCTTGTTGATGTTTCTGAGCTGAGGTGCAATGAAGATATTCTGTAAATGGACAGGAACCTATACAAAAAACAACTGTTTTGGCACATTCCTGAATCCGAAAGAACAAACTTATTATATTTGATTGTTGATAAATATTGTATTATCCAGTACATTATTGTTGTAAAACAAGTACACAAAAGATTTCACAGTAATTATCTAGCAGCAAAAGACATACTCAGCTTGTTTTACATCAATAAAAGACTTTCATTTCATTTTTTATGTGTCTAATTTTATTACATGTTTGTAATTTACACATGTGGTCTCGAGGTCTCGGACCAAAAGGTCTCGGTCTTGAATCGGACCTTAGGGTCTCGGTCTCGGACTCCCAGGTCTCGACTACAACACTGGGTGGTATGCCTGATCCCATGTAAAGCATAATCAGTTTACTAGTGCAGTCCTCAGTCCAACACCATTCAGTCAGTAACTCAACATCCAAACTGTTTGAACTCTGATTATGTGTATGCTGATCCATGTAAAGCATAATCAGTTTATAGTGCAGTCCTCAGTCCAACACCATTCAGTCAGTAACTCAACATCCAAACTGTTTGAACTCTGATATGGTGGTATGCCTGATCCCATGTAAGCATAATCAGTTTACTAGTGCAGTCCTCAGTCCAACACCATTCAGTAACTCAACACCTAAACTGTTGGACTCTGGTTATGGTGGTATGCTGATCCCATGTAAGATAATCAGTTTACTAGTGCAGTCTCAGTCCAAACCATCAGTAACTCACACCTAAACTGTTGGACTTGGTTATGGTGGTATGCCTGATCCCATGTAAAGCATAATCAGTTTACTAGTGCAGTCCTCAGTCCAACACCATTCAGTAATCAACACTAAACTGTTGGACTCTGGTTATGGTGGTATGCCTGATCCCATGTAAGCATGATCAGTTTACTAGTGCAGTCCTCAGTCCAACACCATTCAGTCAGTTTGAACTGTTTGAACTCTGATTATGGTGGTATGCCTGATCCCATCTGGGATAATTGATAGGATTGAAGTCATACTTACTGCGAGGGCATCCTCCATAGTATCCATGTCAAAGGGTACAGCCTTCTTCTTTTTCTTCTTCTTCTTTATACTAAATTCATCCAGGTCAAAATCATCTGTAGAGAAAACAATTGTTTAAATTTAATCACAACAGTCAAAAAATCCTTCATTTTATAGAAAATTGTAAGCAATTCTGAAGTCTTGTCTTAAGAATAGATCAGGTCATGATGCAACATGTGTAGTTATTATATTGCTTGTTTGTGTTTCTCCTCACGGCTGATGTAATTCAGTACAGGCAAAACTGATGACGCAGTTTATACATGTTTTTTAAAGAAAACTTCTAACCACTTTTTCCCTTTGAAAATACAAGTTTTAAAATGAAGTTTCTGCATTAGAATGGCAGGTGTTTGACTGAGTGATTGGCTTCATTGTCTTTGTCCCCCTTGCCTTTCACCGATGTAGACCCTGATTTGGACCAGGGCCTTGCATGTGGATTGATTTTTCAGCTTCTACTCGAACGTGTGGGTTTTCCAGTTGGGATTTTCTTCCCACATCTAAAACTGACATTTAAATAATCCGCTCTTCAAAAGCATCAAAGTACAAGGCACTTCTGAGGGTTCCAATATTTCTTTACCAGAAAGATACAACAAATATCCTTGTCACACACAAATTAGCATGGACATCCATTAGAGTGTATCGCGCAGATATATCTGGGCTATTTCATTTCACAAGGAGAAGCCCAATCCGCATGAAATGGAAAAGCCAGATTTCACCAAGTGATTTTATTCTGGGACAATGCACGAAGGAAATGCATACATCTAACTCACCCAAAGATCCAACTTGTCATTTGAATTTTTTTTCTTCAGAATAAACACAAAATAAACACGATACTCTGAAGAAAAAAACCCTTCTAAACATTGATGAAGACTCCATGTAGACAGCAACCTTGTCCCCCATGTCATGACCTAACAGGCAGGGAGCAATAACTTGGGAAGCGACACAGAAGCATCGCTGCGCACCCTTGAACACTTCGCAGATAGGACTCCCACAATAAATTTTGAACGTGGTGACAGTATACACATTATGTACTTAGCAGAATAAAGGATGACATATGACATGCTGGACTGTGTTCCACAAATCAAATGACAAGGATCTGTTAGTGGGGTATATAAAAACAGACAATCCTATATTTCAACACAAAGGATACATGGTGTAGAAGGATTTGGGAGGGTTAGGGTTATTGGGATGATTTTTTTTACCTTCTGCCTTTTTTTCAGTATCTTTAGATTCTGTGCTCTGGGGTGTATCTTCTGCTGCTGGTGCATCCGTACTCTCTTGTGTGTCTCCACCACCTTCCAAGGCAGCCTCAAGTTCAAAGGGCGTCTTCTTTTTCTTCTTCTTCTTCTTCATGTTCGGATCAAAAATCTGTTGGTAAAAACAAAATATACTATAGTAACTGTTTGTGCTCAGATGTAGGTTACACTACAGGTAAATCTCAGCCATTTCCTTTTAAAATTACAACACTACAATACGATCTAAGAACGTTACAGGTCTTTGATGGATTTTGAAGCAGTTTTTGTCACTCCCTGTTCTGGGGTTTTGAATCTTGTAGGGGGTGTCAGGTCACTTCGTACCTTGACCACTTCGTACCAAGGACACTTCGTACCTTTAAGTTTTACAAGGTAAGAAGAGAATTTGTACCTTGCTCACTTTGTACCTTTTACAAGACACTTTGTTCCTTCTCTACAAGTCAACTCACACTCGTACCAACTCCGGAATCCTGAAGGACTTATGCTTCTTTTCGATATAATTTGGGTTGATAACAAAAAATATGTTGATAAAAATATATATAACTTTTTGTAAGTTATTAAAAAATTAACATGTAAATATTTGTTTTAAAAAATGGAACACATTTTCCTTAAAATAAAAAAAAACAAGATAAGTAACCAGTTACGAAGTGACCAAGATACGAAGTGACCAAGATACGAAGTGACCAAGGTACTGCTTATCTGCTAACAGAATAGCTAAACGTCAGATTTAACGTTGCTTTTAAATGAATTTTTCCACTTTTCTGCTACCTGAAAAGTAGTTTTTACTCTGGTGCCCGAAAATTGGCCACATGCTTTTCTCTTTTGAGAAAAGCAGAAAAATGGATCGAACGTTTTGACAATCGTGCGTTCTACTTTTTCGATACCGGAAAAGCAGATTTTACTCAGGCGGCCAAAAAGTGGCCATTTTCTTTTCTGCTTTGCAGACCGTGAACGTGACCATAATTATTGTTAAATAAGAACGGACACAATAACCTTTATTATTGTAATTTAAGATACCGATCAGACGTTTCCCTCCATGCTCAGACTAATCAAAGTCAAGTGAATAAAAATTGGACAACACAAAAAATACTGGACTTTTCCAGTTCCGAACACGTTTTGTAAACAAATCATTCATACACGTCATAAACATGATAAAGGTCTGTTTACTGAACCCTCCTTTACTCAATTTCATCATCATTTCCTCCAAAATCCACTGGCACTGCATTAAATTTAACGCCCGATATATGTGAAGATTATGCAGTATTTTATTTCTATTTCACCAAAGAAGAACTGGAAGGTAGAACTAGAACTTAGAAGTAGAACTTCCTTCCACATGTCCACATTCACAATAAATTGCATTTCTTGAGGGGATCGGAGAGTACACGAAGTTTCAATCAATAATCATGCAATTTGTATCGAGATTTCACGAGCATTAAATTCTTAACAGTTCAGAGTGCCACCAAATGCCATAGTGCAAGTTGAAATACGTGCAATTGGTGCAACCATGGTGCAATACAAGACCGGTAACACGTCTTGCTCGTTACAGCAAAATGAAGACGACTCTCTCGTTTATGCACAAAACTCCATTAAGTCACATACGCTAGTACTCAGTAGGCTATACATCATGACTTACCGCTTCTTCCTCCGTCATTTTGACGATTACAATCTCTCAAATTAACAAAATATTTGTACTGATGGCTGCCTTGAAGATTCTAAAATATGATCAGAAACTGGTGAACATTTGTGTGACTACAATATTTGCTTATTTCAAGGAATTATTTCAGTTCTTTGCTATCGGCAAATACACATTACGAACACATGCGCTTTCGACGTATACGATGTACCCGTCGTGTGAAGCATATGGACGGGTGCTGGTAAACATGAATTTGTACGGTTCAGCACTTAAGCGGAGTCGGACACCAGGGACAGAAAATGAGAGCCATATGAGAAAAGTATCCAGACTTCAACATGATGATAATTAGGTTCACATTAATATATTCCAGGGGACCTGACTAAAGTATTGCATCATGCATCTTTGACAATTTCAAAGTGCGGTACCGGTAATAACTTTTTGGTAGTAGTGATAGGAAACATGGGTTGACCGTCTATAATATCATTTTTCCTCAAAGACAAAGTTTGAAAAACTGAAAGAGCATACAGAATGGAGCTTTTTGCACCCATTTCAATCCAAAGTGGGGAAAGGTGGCGCTGTTCACATCCAACTCTAGTTAAAAAAGGAGATGGAACCCCAGGCACGCCCCATCCTCATTGAACCTTTTTGGTAACACCTTATGCAATACAGGGAACCGTAAAAGCATGGAGGAAAAAAGAAGACATATATAGGTGGCCTATAATCCATTTCTTATAATCTCGAAAAAATACCATAAATTTGCAAAAATCTTAGTTAGAACAAAGGTATCTGTTACATAAAGGTTTCTACAAAAAGCAAGTCATACTTTTAAACGAAATGATTCATTTTTGAGACACTTAATGGAGTAAATAATTCCTAAAAGCTGTATTATCTTTTTAAATCAATCGTTTTTGCCGGGTCACTAGTAAAACATCTGTATAAACTATCTCAATACAATCCCCCCCCCCAAAAAAAATAAAATAAAAAAAAATTGAACCAAACACCCCAAAAATGGACACACCAAAGAAACACACTTTACAGCATTATTCTTATTGTCTAGATTTTAATATTTCCATGGGTAATTCATTAACATTGAACTCTACATTTAATACCTTCCAATATCTACACACTGTGCAATCTAGGTGTGTGCCTTGGTGGTCATTTGCCACTTTAATGTTACAGATAAAGGTTTCAAATACAAGTAGTTCATCAATCTGAAATATCAATTTGCTTAAATACCACAGACTTGATCTTTCCATTTGTTCATATTTTTTGACACTGTCAAAAGGACATAGCTTTATGATAAAAATACTTGAACCGGTATTCTCTGACATTTGAAATTAAAAGTCGCATCCCCTGAAGGTGATCCCCTGGCTGCCGCTTCCCAGGTTGTATCGTAAACTTGAATGTGAATCCCTGGCTATACAGCAGTTACATATTGAATTTCTTTCAACTTGCACTCCGTACAAAGATATTGACAAAATAGGGAGGCTAGATAGCTAAGTTGGTAGAACGCCAGCACGTTAATCCAGGGGTCGCAGGTTCAAGTCCTGTTGTAGTAAATTATTCTTTGTTCAACCCAAAGTTTAATAAATCTTTTGATATAAAAATTGACCTTTCCAGGCAATGCAATGTAAACATATAACTAATGTGAATCTTCTTGACAAGATTGACCCAAATGGACTTACAGCCCACAAGTTCCTATTTCTGGAAGTTGTCTGACTTTGTAAGTTACGGTACTGCAGCCCCCCCCCCCCCATAAAAAACAGGCATAATCCTACCAATCTTATCTTAGGGTCCAAACCTTTGAGTGTTGTGTTGCTGTAGAGTGGAGGTTTCTTGAGGATTGTCTCTAGGCAAAGACATTTGGGGTTAAAGTAAATAGAAAATGACAACCCAACTGAAACCAAAGTGTTGTTATCCTTCAATAACTGCTGCACTTTAAAGATAGAGTCCTACTTTGGTAATGACCAAGAAAATACATACAAAATTGTAATTTCTATCCATAAGCTTACTTGTTATTAAGATGGTAATGGTGGTAAGCATCCTCCAAAATTATTTCATCTAAAAATGCCACCGTTGATTAGAGTTCAATAAAAGTATGTTGAAAAATGTGAACCTCCAAAACTCACCTCAAGGCAAGTTTTGGAGATTCAAATTTCTGCGGTGTCAGTTTGTGAATGCTGCGGTCGAAGATGCCTTGATACCCGCGCCACCTCAATAAATGTGGATGTGTTCGACGTTCTTGGTGAAAATACCGTGACAGTTTTTTCTTGATTTCTCATTAAGTAGACACTGTATTTAGCTGAAACGTCCACAGCTAAATTATTGTATCGTTATAGGCACTTTCCTAGATTGACAAAAAACAATCTATGACCCAAACCTTCAAAACAGAATAATGATACAAAAGTCCTCTGCTAAGAAACTGTCAGTAACTTTCACAGCCATACTTTTAAATTTAAATCTATCCATCATTTCTTACGGCCTTTTCTTGGTTTGACTTGGTTAGGATTGCGTCGATTATGAGCAGCGTTACTGGTGAAACCACGGACCCCAAGCTGTGCTGATTTACTGGTTGTATCATTCACAGCAAATGGAGAGCTGCCAGTCACGTAATCAGAGTTGAAGATATCCGTCTTCATCTGAGCTTTGCGAGAAAGATGATTATGAGCAATCGGTTGATCAGCAACAAGGATGGGATTATCAGCATGTTTCCCACCCTTAGGCAGTGGGAGAGGAAACTGTAGGGAAAAAAAACAGACAAAAAAAAACATGCTTATATTAGTGTTTCTAGTTATGTACTTAAAGTTGCATGGCACAATTTTCACCCCCAAAATTGTATTTAATTTTTTTTATAACTTTTTTCTCGGAAGGAATATTGACAGAACAAAAACAAAAACAATCTAAAAACCTAAGACAAGCACAATGCACACAATGTAAAATGTAAAATTGTTAGTGCATGGCTGATGGACGTGAGATAACGTCTGGATCCTGATAATAATTCCTTGTTAGTTTTTAATAAACTACCACTTATCAATGGCTCTTCCAATGGCTACACTGGGCTTCCAATGGCTACACTGGGCTTCCAATGGCTACACTGGGCTTCCAATGGCTACACTGGGATTCCAATGGCTACACTGGGCTTCCAATGGCTACACTGGGCTTCCAATGGCTACACTGGGCTTCCAATGGCTACACTGGGCTTCCAATGGCTACACTGGCTCTTCCCTGCCTCTTAGGACCAACATAGTTGTAAAGTGTCGCATCCAAAGAAGAACAACTATGACCAGGATTTGAAACCAACTTATTTTACAATGTTCTAGCTATTATTGCCAGGATTCGAACCCACCTTCTGATACAATGTTTCAACTATGACCAGGATTCGAACCTACCTTCTGCTTACAATATCAAACAGGGAGATTTAAGACCAGGCATACCTTCATTCCCCGTTTATTGATGACTTTACGATGTGAGAGGTGAATTTGTTGACTGCCATCTTCATCTGTTGTCATGGTTACTTTGTCTAGCGTCTTGTTACCGCAGTGTGGGCAGAATACCTTGGCCATTTTGTTTGTAATTCTGTACAGAATGAGCAAAAAATGTTGGATACAAAGCAATAGTAAGAGACTCTACATTCTACTTCTATAGTCTGTAACTAAAAACAAAATAGTAAAACTACGTTTGTTCTCATTATTTCTACACGTACTGTAATCATTCATCCTTCCTAATAGCTCAAACTGCACCTTTTAGAACAGGTGTTATTTAGGATTGTTACCAATACACTTACTTGAAGCACCCTCGACATCTCAACACAAAACTTTTGGCTGTCTTGATTAGCATTCCGTAGACAGAGAGAACTGGTACGCCAATCTGGATTAATACATTCTGTCGATAAACAAACAAATAAATATGGGATATTACATCATCAAATAACCAATAATTCATGGGTAAAAATTAGTGTCATAAGAAATTCAAGCACCAGGCTATCAATGGAACCAGACTAGCTAACCAGATTCTTCGCTCTTGAAAGGGCAAGGGCACCAAGATGTTTTCTCCTGGTAAAGGGCACCTCTATGAGGAAAGTGTAAATTTCCATTGGAACATTTCAAGGGGCACCAAGGCTATGAATAGTGGCAACGGAGCCAATTGCCTCCAATGCCTCCATGAAGCGTCAGGCCTGGACAAGGCTACCAGTAGCACCAGACTAACCATTTCACTTTGAAACGCTGTGTAGCAGCAGACATACATGTATCAGGTAATTTCCAATCGTTAATTTCTCATTCTGAGTATTCCCACATTTCCAAGAATGATTGATTTACGTGTTAAGTCTGCTGCCACCTAGCATCACCAAGTCTTCCAATGGGAACTGGATATTAAATATTACTCGGTTCTTATATAGCGTACATATCCTAGTAGCTAGATCAAGGTGCTTTACAACATTATTATCCCTTTTCATTAGATTTACTTTAACCAGTGTTGTAGGTCTCGAGACCGGTCTCGGTCTCGAGACCGGTCTCGAGACCACTTTTTGCTGGTCTCGGTCTCGGTCTCGGTCTCGATACCCTGTGGTCTTGGTCTTGGTCTCGGTCTCGGACCCTTCCGGTCTCGAATATTTGCCTGGTCTCGCTTCGAGACCAGCAAAATATGCTAATTTATTTGATTTATTCATATTCCTTCGCGATCAATTATCACGATAAACAGATAGCAAATAGTTTAAGAAAACTTGCAGTTTGTACAGACAACCTCGCTTGTGGTTGTGTGAGCTTGCACGCAGCGAGCTATATGTACTGTACATGTACATAGTGCCATGTGTGTGTGAACTCCATGTGTGTGCTTGTGCCATCGGCTTTACCCATCATGAGTTTGATAAAAATTGGGAGCGAGTTTCTAGCTATGACCAAAACACGCACTACTCGTTGTGAAAGGTAAACAGGTGTATTGCGCATGGACAGGTGCATACACTACAGTACGAGTTTGCTAGAGTAGCACGATAAAATAAAGTTTTCGCTTTTTTTTTTTTAAACGATTATCACAAGATGTCCAGTAATTCTGCTGTGATAAGATTGGGTTGTAAGGACCATAAAGAGATCATGGACGCCAAAGCAGGTAACAAGAAACATTCTGCAGTTTGCATTTTCTGCTCAACGACAAATCGAATTACGGATAATCGGGGACAAGTTCAGTATTCACTATATTTTTAGTCGGGCCCAAAAAGCCAAGTAAAGTAACACAAATTAACATTATTCAAATTGATTTCATTGCTCATGATTCTCAGTAAACTGCAAATTGAATGTCAATTATAACACTGATTAAGCCATATCTTAGTTTCACTTTTGTATGCTATTCATGAAAGTGGATACAAATGTAACGTTTTTACATTTTCTGATCAAGAACACCCCCATTGACAATGCACATTTATCAGCAGAGATGCTGTCCATGTTGATGTTTCTGAAGTGCAAGGAAGATATTCTGTAAATGGACAGGTACCAATGATACAAGAAACAACTGTTTTGGCACATTCCTGAATCCGACAGAACAAACTTATTATATTTGATTGTTGATAAATATTGTATTGTTGTAAAACAAGTACACAAAAGATTTCACAGTAATTTTCTAACAGCGAAAGACATACTTTACATCATTTCATTTATTATGTGTCTAATTTTATTACATGTATGTAATTTACACATGTGGTCTCGAGGTCTCGGTCTCGGTCTCGGACCAAAAGGTCTCGGTCTTGGTCTCGGACCTTAGGGTCTCGGTCTCGGTCTCGGACTTCCAGGTCTCGGTCTCGGTCTCGGTCTCGGACTCCCAGGTCTCGACTACAACACTGACTTTAACCAATTCACATACATTCTAAAGTCCCTGAGGAGCATACAACCCCAAGCTGCTTCAATTAAGGGGCTAAGGGGTTAATCCAACACAATACTATATCAGTCCTCTCAGGTTCCCATTTACACACCTGGGTGAAGAGCAGCAATTATGGTTAATTGCCTTGCTCAAATACATATTTGTCATGACCGGGAATCGAACTCACACTCCGATGATTCAACCATCAGAATTTGAGTTCAATGCACGAGACTGATCAGCAAACAAATGCCAGAATTTGAATGGTTCATTGAAATTATGACTTGTTTCATATACTGGCCAATCCTTCAACTGGACATGTTGAGAGTTGCTGAGGACACTACACTCAGTGCTACAGGAGATTAAAACAGAGTGTGTGGAAAAGAAACAGCCTTAAAGCTTTCATGTGAGTACCTGCATGGCAAAATCAGCTGTCATACATCCGACTCCTACTCCCTCTGGTATGTCACTGACACCTCCTTCACGTATACGACTGATATTCTGTGGAGTGATCCAGCCCTCATTGTCGTCATCACCATCCTCTTCATCGTCATCCTCCTCCTCATTTTCTTCTTCACAGTGATCCTCATCATCATCTCCATCAACGTCATCCCCTCCCTCAACTCCATCTGCCTCAACGTTCTCCTTGTCTTCTTCAGGAGTAGTTTCTAAAGAAGCCGTTTCAGCCTGAGCTGCATCTGTACTTGAAGAGTTCACAAGGTCATCCTGTGACCTCTGCCCTATGACCTCTGATGTGGGTCGGTTTGAATCTATGTTGGTATTTGGTTTCACTTGTTGCTCTTCAGGTTCTTCACTGTCTTTATTTGCATCCTGTTCTGTTCGATTATCACTGTTTTCGTCAACGTTGAGTTTACTAAGATTCAGTTGGATGTCTTGAGAATCTTCGGTGTCTTGGTGATGAGAAGATTCGGTCTGCGTCTCTTCTTTATTGTCCTTGTTTTTGGTATCCTATAAAAAAGAAACAAAAGCACAAAACTGAAATATAAAGCTGTATAAACCTTACCTGTAAAAATTACTGTACAGTAAAAACATCTTGAAATGTTAAATATTTCTTTGGGGTACGCCAAGTACACCATGCCAAAACCAGGCAAATCCTGCAGAATCTCAAAACTGGGTTTAAAGAAGAGCTTTCAAATAAAACCTAACTAGTGCCTATAAGGCAATACATGTAGTTCTCAAAGTTGAAGACATCACATCACATCACATTGATATTAAGAATAACGCTTCAGTTTTGTTCACTTTTAACAAAATTTCCTATTTCCAAAAACTGCCTAACTTGGGCGTCACATTTCTTCAAAGAAGAATTGCAGTTGAGAGAATGCAGTCATTGAGAGAATGCAGTTGCTGTATTCACAAATTTATATTTTCTTCCGAGTAAAAATTATAATGTATTATATAACACCCAAGCAGATCCTTGCCATTTGATTGGAGGATTGTCCGTCACGTGATAGCAAATAAACGTACTATTGCACGCTACGTCATTCACCGTGCATTTTTCGTTCCATTCACCGTGCATTTTTCGTTCCATCCGATTTGTTCTATTGCACGGTGCGTACAACATCATTACGTGCACGTGTCTGCACTTGGTCACTGTTGAATCCAAACAAGCCGAACCAAATAAAATGGGTGCAATATCACAATTAAATGTTTGTTGTTTTGAAAGTTGTAACCTCCAATCAAAGTTACAAAGATCTACTTGGATGTTATATAAAACAAATAATGAATGTTTTTCATTCGTGCAATAGTGAGAACATTTTCATTCGTTGAAAGATGGGATGTTCCATTCAACTCGGCTCCGCCTCGTTGAAAAGAACATTCCATCTTTCAACCCATGAAAATATTCGCACCATTGCACTCATAAAAATTCATTATTTTTATATTATAACGTTATTATAATGTACTTGTAAGAATAACAGATACTGTAAAGATTATTCGTACCTTAAATCTTACATTAAACCTTGAGTTGATAGCAAATAACTTTAGTTAATTTGGATCCCCTTTATTTCAAATAATATAAACACTTGGAAGGAATTCTAGGTTTGCATTTTCCTCTATTCGTGTAGAGCCTCAACTTCATGCTTCATTTGTATTGTATGTATCTATCTGTTTGGATGAAAGTGTCATTACATTACCGTGACAATACAGAATTATATGATGCTTCTATTCACTGCTGTCCCCAATTCCTGACCATGCAAAGAATGATTGGTGTTGGATGCAAGAAATGTCTTAAGAAAAATGTCTAAAGGGATGAGGGGTAACTTGTGGGCTTCTTAATTCCCTACCTTGGGTGGAAGATAGAATCCGACAATATCAGTAGCTTTCTGCATTGGCCTTTTATGACTTGTTAAAGTGACCTGTAATAAACATGAGGTAGACTTGAATTTAGTTACTGTGGAATGGAAATACAAGAGCATTGAAATCAATTAGACTTAATTAAAGGGTTTGGTAAGATTGAAAATATAAATGTTTACAGATTTGCACATAAATTACGTGGTATGAAGATGGTCATGGTGGGAAACTTCCCTTGAATGTATTTTTGCCTGAAATGTTATAGTTTTTGAGAAATTAGTATATAAATAATTAGTTTTTATCTCACAAGTCCAAAACCCAGTGGTCGAAAACAGTGGAAACTGTGGCCTCTGAGGTTTTTTCCACTATTTTCTTGTGACTCCGATGATTGATTGAGCAGATTTGTTATTTCATGTATTTGTTGGGTCACAGATAGTGCGGACGCTGGTCTTTGTTATACCACAGTAATAGATTGTGAATTTTATTGGCCGAAAACCAATCATGTGATGTGCTAGAAAGACGCATGTACATTGCTCAGGGTGAGGAGAACATGAGTGATGTACCCGGTACCCCCACAAGTACGTTTCTAGTGCTTTGTACAATATTAGAAATAGAGCAGGGAATGAGGTTGTAACTACACTGGTACTAGGTAAATTGATTAACGTTCTTCCTAACTTACACGGTCTAATGATAATGATAGTAGAAAACATCCCTTGAAATATTTCTGTTTGAAATGCCATATTTGATGAGAAATGAATAAACTAATTTTCCGATTGAGTTTATCGCTCAGTGAGCGTTTTATTCATTTGTTGAATCTATATGATTTCATGCAAATGTGTAATCGGTTTTCAACTATTTTCTCGTGACCCAGATGGCCGATCGATCTCAAACTTCTACAGGTTTGTCAGTTTATGTATATGGTGGATTACATGCTTACACTGCAAGTAACTGTTTTGTTAGCAAAAACCAATTCTGTAATGTTCCTTTAACATTGACAGTTGCTTTATACCTTTTTCTCTGGGGCCAGTTTAAGGTGCTCAATGCCACCGTTTTCCTTGGTCAGTTGATAAGCCAAAGCAAGAACCTTCAAGTCCACTGAAGATAGACTTTGGTAGTCTCCAGTCTTCTTGGCAAACTCCGAGACTGCGGAAAAATCATGGTTAAAAAGTCAAATCAAACGCCTGGTCATGAAATGTCTGTAAGTCTACAAACTTAACCCAAACTCCATTCAGTAATTCACTAGGATCCTTCCCCACTCTAACACTAGCAGGGCTCTATTTTTTGGGAAAATCCACAAGACTACAGGGCTTGTAGCTCAAATTATTTACTGGACCAGAATTTTGAGTACAAGACCAGAATTGAAATTGGAAGAAAAAATGCCTACACAGTTTAACAATTAATCTGAAATTTGAAAGCATTGAGAGAAGATTTACCTCATTTGTATTATGGCATGGATTGCATTCTTCAATAAACAACAGACTTTATATTTATATATCAGACTGAAAGTCAACATTTTAACACAAACACAAGACAACTGGTGCCAGACTTGTCCCATAATGAGTTTACTGGCTTGATGCTAAAATCACTGGCCTTGGGCCAGCATTCCAGTGTAAATTTCGAGCTCTGACCAAGGTAACTCAACACCCAGACTGTCAAACTCTGAATTTGGTTGTACAAGTATGTCTGATCCCATAAAAATTTAATTAGTTTACTGCAGTCCTCAGGCCAACGCCATTCAGTAACCCAACACCAAACTGTTGGACTCTGATTATGGTGATATGTCTGGTGGTAGTTTACTAGTGCAGTCCTCAGTCAAACACCATTCAGTAACTCAACACACAACTCAACACACAAACTGTTGGACTCTGATTATGGTGGTTCGCCTGATCCCATATAAAGAATAATCAATTTGCTAGTGCATTCCTCAGTCCAACACATTCAGTAACTCAACACCAAACTGATTATGGTGGTATGCCTAATATAGCTCTGTTCACCAGTCCTAGATCCTGGAATCTCTTTCGGGGCTTACCTGTCTGAATACTTGCAGAGGATGGTTCTTTATATTTGAGCTCATAAGGTAAGACCGATAACCTCTTCCTTGTAGCTCCATCTTTGATCTCACCAACAACTTCCGGGACAGTGTAGACATTCTCAGCTATTTCCTTTAAGTAGAATACAGAGATAAAAAAAAAAAAATCTCATTCATTGGAAAAAAAGGTATAAAGACATATGACATGTATGAAGCCGTTAAAATAGTATTTGGTTTTTGGAAGAGTACATTAACAACAACATTCTACTAGTATGTAGATTTTAAACAAACATTTACAAATGCAACCATTTTGTGAATGTCAGAATTTCACAGCCCATTAAAATAAAAAAAAATATCCAATAGTGACTTGTGGGTTTGTTTAATATCAATCATAATTCCTTAATTCAAGATAAGACAGTGATTCACACTTTTCCAATGAATGTCAATCATTGACAGTTTATCTGGACAACTGGTACTTGTAAGTAGTTGGACAAGTCTTAACAACACATAAAAAACATTCAACAATTGATTTATTTTGTTGTTATCTATTAATTATGCAAGAATACACCCTTTTTCTCATACATGTAACTCTTTTCTTCAACAATATAACTTATCATATTAATGATTATTTTCTTTTTTTAGTTATTACTATCATTTATCACTAATAATGTAATGATATAAAGTGCTTTGAAATTTGACTACCCTTCATGCCCTTGAGTAATGTTTAAATGCATCACAGGATATCTTTAACCATCCTACTGTCAGTGACTCTTGGCAACATTTTTCAGTGAGTTGACCAACCATTTGAAACCATTCGACTGCCAAGGTTGTGTACGGTGGCACAACTGTGCACAGAACTAACTGTGTACTGTGTACATGCATTCCCTCATGGTATCATATTGCAGGCTGGCATAGTTTATATATCATTCAAAACTACAGTGAATGGTATTGAATGGTCAGACAGCAAGAGGGTTAATGGAGGAGACAAAAATGACAATTAGTTTGATGATTAAAAATAATCTTATGATTGGAAAAAAGAAGAAGCTCTGTATTTGACCCACACTACAAGTACAACAACAGTATCACTATCAACATACAGCAGTAATTGCTACAAAAATAGTAAATTCTAAACAGTAACATAGTCACAGTTACACTTTCTAACTACTAATTTCTATTCTAACTAAATTAAAAAAGGATTTTAAAAAGTTGTTTTAAAATGAATGTTGGACTTTGGTCCCTCCTACTTCTCTTGTGGAATTGGTAGCAATATTATTGACCTTTTCTTTTGTCATAAATTATTTTAAATGAGAAAAAACGGAAAATATCCATATCCGACTGTACATTTTGTTTTTATTCACTCATTATGTAAACATTAAAAAAAAAGGCAATTATTATTACTAAATACTAGTACATTACTCATTAGGCTTAGCAATATTGCTTTTTTCAGTCATTTGCATTTTGTTGGTTTCTTGTGTAAATAAATACAAAAATTAAAAGGGATATTTTTTTATTGCATAATAAACAATGAGTGAAAACGTGGCAGTCGGATACATAAATTTTACAAAGTCCCGACCTCCCTAGTACATCATGATTAATTATTATATAGTCACTATAAATTAGTACTGGTGTACTGACATACTTTAGTCCGGAAATTGGGCAACAATGTTCTGAAGGGCAAACACGAGTGCTATATTATCGGTGTTCTTTCATTTCTTGCCAATATTAGTCATGATAAACATTTTACTGAATCTCAAAGTTTGTTAACCATTACTTGCCTGTAACTGGACATTCTTAAAGAATGCAACTGTGTCAACTACAACGTGGGTAGCTCTGTTTCTCGCCATGTTTCGCAATCAATAAATAAACTCTTGAGGGCGCTGTTTCATCACATAGCAAAACAACACAAGACATAACTTCCTATTTTTAACTCCTGATTCATCGACCATTGGTAGCTTAGTCCCGTATTCACACTATACTTGCTGAACTAGTGTACCTCTATACATTTGTGTACATTTGTTTCATCTGTTGGTTGAGCCGTACAGTATTCTGCCTAAGAATTAGTAAAGATTCCTGGGGAAAATGTCGAAAATAGAAGGTAAATTTTAAGTTTGTAATCGAGTGATTCTGAGTGTTTAATTTGCTACATCATGATCTATACTAGCTCAGAGTCAGATGGCTGTATATTTACAAATTACAGTTGGGAAGATACATGTATACACACCAAGATGTAGATAGATGTGAGAATCCATGTAGTCTGGTTGTAAGTACTACTAATGTGACGTGTGATGCATGTTAAGTAGGCTAGGTACTGGACGAAAATCTTACAATTACAGTAAATAAATGTACATTTCTGGTGATGTGAGTTTATAAGTGACCTTTTAAAAAGTGTCACAACAACACCATTTCCTTTTATGGAGTATTATTTTAATCAGATTAGGTCATCGACAGATACTATTACAATAATTATTACTATTACAATATCTAAACTAATAAGAATCAACCTCCATGCAGTGCAAATTACTATACTCAGTCATAGGTCATAGGTCATAGGTCATACTCAAGCCAAGGTGTCAATGTACATGTACCCAATGTTTCCAAAAATAGACCAAGTTGTAAAGCCAGGTGCATTTGTATAGCAAAACCAATTCCAACCAGTGTTTATGATGCCTGGCTACTTTGCTAGCCTGTAATAATAGTAATATTATGTATTTTTAATGTGCCAAATCAATAAAAAAGATGTTCAAGGTGCAGAGAAGTAGACAATGTAAACAAAAACAATACAATCATATCCAGTGAAAAGAAAGCAAAACAACAATTAGGGGAAAACAAACAATAATTAACAATGGCATTTTCTGGCATTTTCTTTAAACAACCTTTGAGTTTATTCTCACCGATGATCTATGTTTTCTTCTTTCACATGATGATGCTTGATGAACCCGATGCTTCTTAGATACATTGTTTCAGCTCAAGGTATTGTATGCAATGCATTATAATAGGAGATTTTTGGGACACTGGTGGCAGCAGATTTACTAGGTAAATCCATTGTTCTCAGAAATTATATGCGCATGCTCAGAAATGTGTCAACAATGGAAATTTTCTCGGTATGTCTACTGCCACCTAGTGTTCAAAAGTCTGCCATTGAATCATCAAATTGAGTCTCAATGTATCACATTCCCCTCCCCCATTTCATTAACCTGTATGCGCAGTGGTGTTATACTTCTGTGTGAGTAAGTGTTCTAGTTACTTAAACATACAGGACTGTCTTTACTTCAGTTTTTCTTTTACAAATAATCAAAGGACTGCAGACTTGATTTGTGACTGTATTGGGAAGTCAGAGTACATGTTACCTGCACTTGTACATAAACATTGGATGTTATTGTTTTAATACCTTGTAATGCAATGCTCCAATGTGAGAAAGTGCTCCAACTAAATGGTGACTTTTGCGACAGTTAACTTGAAATTTTCCCTTATCACTTATATCAGCTAAAGGATGTGAGATGCTATAAACTTCCTCTGAGGCAAAATAAATTTTAAAAAACATTTAGCGTCCTGCCTTAAAAAAAAAAAAGGAGGTGGGCCTTTTTAATTATTTTCATTGGCTGCCCGTCATATTTTTATAGACAACCGGCGGGCTATTTTTCAAGATGGCTACCATTTTTTCTGTGTTTTTTTCAGTGTGCTAAAGTAAAAAAGTACAATCGTATGTATTATTTTTGTCGGAGATCAGAAAAATTTGATCTTATTAAAAAAAAAAAAAGAGGAGGCGCCCTCTAAAAAGGAAGCGGGCTTTTTGTTTTTTAATTTAACCTAAAGACTTTAAACCTAACTTGCCTCAGACTTAAATACTTATTTGACAACTCTGAGTATTTTCATGTTAATATACATTATGACTTAGTAACTAAAGCCAAATTCATGTTTCTTCTTAACAGTTTGCTACAAAGCAACTCGAGCGATCAGCAAAAAAGTGTGAGAAGGACCAAAAAATCCAACAGGCTAAAGTGAAAAAGGTAACTGTTTTGAAACTACCTCAGGGTAATTTTCTTTAAAGTAGAGGATACCTGGGAATGTAGAGGCATCCTTTTCTTCAATGAGGCTGTCATTAAATCAGAGATTTGTAGTAAGCTAGATCTAAAACAGGGTTGTGTTCTCAGTCTACAGTGTACCAGGGCTCGATTTCACAAAAACCTAAGATTGATCTTAACTGCAAATTTCTCTTAATTGCTAAGCAAAGCGTGATGTCAGAATACAAATCACTAAGATGAATCTTAGTGTTTTGTGAAACTGGCCCCATAGTAAGATCTTTACAAAGAGGTAAAAGGAAGGTTGCTCATTGGCCCATTCTGTGGGCTAGACTATAATAGCTTTGGGTAACTTCCATTTTTCATTGTTAAAATGGTCGTGGGATAGCTATATGTAATATGCTCTGTCTCATGAAGCATTGGGTTAAAGGAGTGTGTACCTCCATCCATTTAGTCCAATATTTGCAGCCCACTGCCTACCTGTACATCTCATTCCCTCCACTACCTCTAAAAGACCCTGAGCTGAGCCCCCCAGCAGATGATATTCTAGATCAGCCATCATAGTCATCGGCAGGCATGGTACTTTTTTTACTTTAATCTGATTTACTATTTTTTTGCCCTCGAAAGAATCTGCAATTTTGTTTTATTAAATAGCCTGTAAAAGCCTATACTATGTGTACATTTATAGGCCAGCCCTTGTTCTCAGTAACATTTTCCTACTTCTTCCAAGGGCCAAATACCATCATGCCTGCTTTGTTTCTAACTTGTCTTGTAGTTAACTGTCCCTACAAGAATCCCTGCTTTGTTCAGTAGAGAAATACCTAATTATACACAAATTCATTGTTTTTTGTTAACAGGCGATTGAACAGAAGAACATAGAAGGAGCAAGAATATATGCTGAGAATGTCATCAGGAAGAAGAATGAGGGACTAAACTTCTTGAGAATGGCGTCAAGGGTAGATGCGGTGTCATCCAGAGTACAGTCAGCCCTTATGATGAAAGATGTACGTTACCATGGTTACAGATTGAGAGTCTGTTTGACGGAATAATGATAAATAATACTAGGCTCTTATTTGGCACACAAATCCTAGCAGCTGCAAATAGATAAAGGTCCTGTACAGAATTATCATCCCTGTTCACCAGGCATACTTGAACCATCTTTACCCATTCCTCAAACGTCCTAACCTTTCCAGGAGCATACAGCCTCAAGCTGCTCTATATAAGTCCAACACAACACAATCTCAGCCCTCACTGGTTCCCATTTATAAGCCTGGGTGAAGAGAAGCAATTCAGGGTTAAGTGTCTTGCCTAAAGAAACAAGTGTCCTGGTAGGGATTCAAACCCACACTCCGATTGACTCAGCCATCAAAACTCAAGTCTGATGCAGAGGAAGGCTCGGCTACAACACGTCAATAGGAATAGAGACTAGAGGGTGTAAATACTTAAGTTGAAATTCATGAAATCCATTATAAACTCATCCAAAGATTCTTGTTGGTTTCAGGAATACCTTTGTTTTAATGAATGGTGAATGACAATTTCCCAATTTTCCAATTTGACCCGAATATTTAGATTTAAATTTTAAATTGTGTTTTTTATAGATTTAAGAAATGTGTAAGCTTTCATTTAAGGTAATGCACGAAACAAAATCCTCCAATGATAAGTGGTAGTTAAATAAAAACTAGAAATTAATAATTGTTAGGATCCCTACATTACTGTCTATTAGCCATGTACGAACAATTTTGCATGTTATGTGTTTTGTTCATTATCATATGCAAAAGTTATTTGTGTTGAACTTAAAAGCATCATCTGTCAAAATTTGCTCAGAGAAAAAATTCTGTAAAAACACTTTTTCTGTAAAAAATCTGGCCATATTTTCTTGTGTGTTTTTACCCTGATTGACAACTTTTTCTTTGCAGAATATCCTCATTGACCCCCTGTGCAGCGCACATACACATGCCTATCATGCCCCCCATTTTTTGAGTCAAAATGTACACAAAGGAATTGACCCCCCAAATGGTGTATATGGTAGACGCACATTTTGCGGAGGTGCATTCTGCGTCTGCAAGGGGTCAATAGACAAATATCATGAAGGGAACGATTTCATCAACAACGTTTGACATGTTTGATAGCAAAATATTTAGACTGAATGTTTTATGCACACTGAATGTTAGTAATATCGAGTAGCAAGCTGATACATTTTGTGTAACATTTAACTGTGCTCTACAAGGGGAAATCATTCACTGCAATGCAGTACAGGGAAGTTTTATAGACTAGAAATCTCAATAGAACATTAATGTGTGTTTTTATCTTCTTCCAGCTTACAAAGTCAATGGGTCAGGTCGTGAAGGGCATGGATTCAGCTATGAAATCAATGGATCTTCAAAAGGTCAGTTAGAAATACTACCCTCCTGCTGTCTGACCATTCAATATCATCCACTGTGGTTTTAGATAAACTCTGCCAGCCTGCAATACATGTATATCTTGTGGTGAAGTTGCCTGTGTACATGCAATCTGTTGCACCACACGTTGCATGCCATCACAACACTCAAACACACACAGAAAGTGGGACACCATTTTATAAGCCCTCCACTGTATGTTGCATAAGAGTTTGCATGTTATTGTGTCCTCGGAAGCGAAGTTTGAAGTTTGTATCTTAAAGGAACATTACAGAATTGTTTTTTGCTAACAAAACAGTTGCTGGCAGTGTAAGCACTTTATGTAATCCACCATATACATAAACTGACAAACCTGTAGAGGTTTGAGATCGATCGGCCATCTGGGTCACGAGAAAATAGTGAAAAAACGATTACACATTTGCATGAAATCATATAGATTCAACAAATGAATTAAACGCTCACTGAGTGATAAACTCCAATCGGAAAATTAGTTTATTTATTTCTCATCAAATATGGCATTTCAGACAGAAATATTTCAAGGGATGTTTTCTTCTATCATCATCATTAGACCGTGTAAGTTTTATGTAAATCTGTGATAAAAAAGTATATTTTACAAGTTTTGTTCTTACCAATTCTGTAATGTTCCTTTAATTTTTTATTCTGTCAGGATCTCTTTCAGTTAAAGGCAGGATATACTTTTGGTAATTGTCAAGGACCAGTATTCCACACTTGGTGTATCCAAACATATGCAAAAAATAACAAACCTGTGAAAATTTGGGCTCAATTGGTCATCAAAGTTGCAAGAAAAAGATGAAAGAAAAACACCCTTGTTGCATAGAATTGTGTGCTTTCAAATGCCTGAGAAAGGCTTCTCTCAGATTCAAATATTTTAGAGAGAAATTACCTCTTTCTCAAAAACTACATTACTTAAGGGGGAGTTATTTCTCATAATGTTTTATACTATCAGTAGCTCTCAGGTGCTTCTTACCAAGTAAGTTTTTTAAGGTAATATATTTCTTGAGTAGTTACCAAAAGTATCCAGTGCCTTTAAGCTTAATCTACAAATAAGTAAAAACAAATAATCAAAATTCGAAAATGAAAAAAACACAAAATATTTAACAAACATTTATAGTAAAGAATTGTAAGTAATGTTCGTTTAGTACATGTCATCTAAGTATTGTTTCAGCTCCTCTTATAGTTGATGTTTGGCAGTGGGTTAATTGTTGTTATTTTTTCAATAGATTGCTGGCGTCATGGAGAAATTTGAGAAGCAATTTGAGGACCTTGACGTTCACTCACAGGTATGTAATGTTGATCTTTTCATCAAAGACATTTATCTATCATTCTGGTCTATGATCAAACAATGTTTATTATTATTATTATTAATTTCTGGTAATGAAACCAAGAATGCCTCAAAAGTGAACTCAATTAATCGGTGTACATGTAACTCGGAAGGCCAAAAGAAACCTGTAAACAAGGGTGCTTGTTATGAACCAGAAACATCTGGGTTAACCCCTACTCTGAAGGGGGTAACCCTGTTTCAGCTCCAGGAGTAGATGGCAACGTGCCCCTGGTGACAGTTGATTTGGTTCGGCCTTGTGAGTGAGGCGATATCTCATAAAAATAGAAAAATTGAAAAAAATTACACAACACACAGGACCAGCTTTTTTGCCCATCCTAAGGATGAAGCAATAATGGTTAAGTGTCTTGCTTGAGGACACAAATGTCAAGACCAGGACTCGAACCCACACTCTGCTGATCAGAAACACCAGAGTTTGAGTCCAGTGCACTTGACCGCTTGACCACTTGACCGCTCGGCCACGACACGCCATCACATGTACTTTAATGTATGAAGCTATAACTTGTCCATTTATCCATGTACAGGTGATGGAGGGCTCTATGGGTCAAGCTACCACACTCACCACTCCACAGGACCAGGTGGATAAACTCATCCAAGAGGTAGCTGAAGAGAATGGCTTGGATATGATTTCTGAGCTTAATGCCGCCCCGATTGCATCAGGATCTCTCTCTGTTGCCTCATCATCATCAAGGTCTGTCAGAGATGAAGATCGTCTTGACCAGAGGTTAAGAGCTCTCAGGGAATAGATTTAAGTTTGGGGGGGGGGGGTATTATTGATGGTGGGTTCTGGTTGAGATTGGGTTGGGGGATGAGGTTGGATCTTGGAAGAGTTTAAGAGAAGGTTCCTGAAAAGATTGGATTGTAGCTACATTTGGGATGGAGTTGGCAATTGTTTGATTAGCGTTGGGTTGTGAAGGCTGCAATGTTTTAGCTGATGGTTGGGTAAGGTAACGATGAAAGGTTGGGAGGGTGAGGTTGTGAGATTGGAGGTTCTTTGAGTTGAATGGAAGGGTGGAATTAGGGAGGAAGATTTCGCTAAATTACTGAAAATTAACAATCGTGCAAAGTAAAAAATACCTACACATGGGAATTAAATTTAGTAATATGAAAATTTGTTTTTACTAAGTTCATGTAGAGCTTTAGTCACATCGTCTTTCGAATACTGTTGATTTTGGAGACAAAAACTTGGGTAGGAAAATACGAAAATAGGCCAAACTTCCTTGTTTACTTCTATTTGTTTACATGCAATCTGCATGCACAACATAATTTTTTTTATAAAGATAAGCACCAGACTAAATTCATGTTTAAAATATTCTTTGAATCGCTCAGACGTCAGGGTCGTATTTCATGGCTTTGCTTTCTGTGGCATTATGCGCTTACGGGGCCCTGTGAAGCAGGTAAGTCAGTGGGAGGTAAGCGCGGAATTTGATGGTAAGCAGAGCCATGAAATTGGGGCGAGGTGATTTTGAGGCATCTTTAGACATCAGAGGATAAACATAAACTTAGCTTTGTAGTGTCTAGATTTAATTTGTCATGAAACAGGATTTAAACATTAGTAGACAAAAACATATTTATCAATGAACCACAAGGGAAACTGACTGGGTAAATGTTAAATAACTTTTGGTTGAATAGAGAAAAATTGACTTGAGCTGGATTTAAACCAAGGACCTCTGGATTAACATGCTGGCGCTCTACCAACTGAGCTATCTAAGCTCTAATGTTGGCGGTCTCCCTATTTTGTTGGGGGTTGCCAGTCAGAAGCATTTAAACACTCACTTGCTTACCAAATTATGAAGACCCTATTTATTTTATTTTTTTCTCAACTACTTTGTGGAAACATTTTGAGGTCAGTAAATTTGATTGCAGAAAGGAGACATCCTTTTGATTAAGACTGATGGGTTGGTTACCAGGTCAAGGGTAACAGTTGCTTTGTTACTTGTGAAGTCAATTGAGTTTATTACAGTGCTAGGAAAACAGTATATGTGTCAATTTCAAAACATCTACTGGTGAGGGATTTTTTTGTACAGTTATGCATGCCAATAAAAGAGACAGCTATAAAATTGTTGGGAAACAAGTTCACATTGGGTCTGCTTGGTTGTTAACATTAACATACTTTTTTTCAAATGTTATGGTGTGTCTTTTTTTGTTTTGTATTTTCTTTCTTCTGGCATTTAGTGTATATTATTCATTTTATTTCTGTTCCCTATCCTTCGTATGTACTATTGAGCTTTTCCATTGTATATTGTTATTTGCATATTCAAATGCACTATCAATGAAGTAAATAAAGACATGTTGATGTCATTAATAAAAGTAAATAAAATTAAATAAAGTCAATGTATTGTCGCGTTCTTATACCTTTAGATAGGCGTTCAGAAAAATGATTTGATTGAATTAAATATAATTATTTGAAATAAACATTTTGTTTGAAAGATGTTTTATGTGGCTTACTTCTTCAATATAATTTGTTTCAATACCAATGCTGTAATGAGCTGTAACATACCCTATTTTGATTCAAAGAGACTTAGTATAGAACCAACGACAACAATTTTGCTTACATCATCAATGCTTAAACAATGCATAAGGTGTTACTGTTTTGTCAAAATACTGAACATTTTGACTTTTTGTCTTTGAACGAATTTGACAAATAATGTTGTCTCAAAACTGTTTTATTTAAATTGATATGTTAACTTTGTAACGATTTATATCAATCTTTTCAACGTCAAATTGGCATCTTTAACTCAATATCATAAACGTTTACTGAAAAATAGGAAAGTGACAGTTTTCAATTATGTTTGATATCGCGAGTAAGCAACTTTACCTAGTCATGCCCAAGGCGTCTACCCCATGCATTTCCAATGCAGGTGTTCAAAATGATCGAAGTTCGAGGAAAAGTACATTACAAACTCAGGCAGAATAAAACATTAGCTTCACAGGAGATGACAGCTTTTCATATTGTCACTTTAATGTGAGCCAGACAGACCTGATTAATATGGCATTACAAGTTAACGGAACATTACAGAATTGGTAAGAAAAAAACTTGTACTTTTTGATCACAGATTTACATAAAACTTACACGGTCTAATGATGATGATAGTAGAAAACATCCCTTGGAATATTTTTGTCTGAAATGCCATATTTGATGAGAAATGAATAAACTAATTTTCCGATTGGAGTTTATCGCTCAGTGAGCGTTTTATTCATTTGTTGAATCTATATGATTTCATGCAAAATGTGTAATCGGTTTTTCACTATTTTCTCGTGACCCAGATGGCCGATCGATGTGAAACTTCTACAGGTTTGTCAGTTTATGTATATGGTGGATTACATAAAGTGCTTACACTGCCAGCAACTGTTTTGTTAGCAAAAAACAATTCTGTAATGTTCCTTTAAATGCGAACCGTCACAAACACGGGATCGTAAAACATTTCCCCTGGAGCCTAACACGCATTTTGAATTAAACATTCCATTGTAACTTTAAAGGTAATATCACTTTTCTAGACCCCAAACAATAAACGTATCACTTATAATGCATTATTTTAAGTGGATAAAAAGAAAAATAACGGGTGATTTTTTTTCAGAACTTCAACCCCGAAGCCTTCCATGAAATACGCCATTTTTAATCATTAGATGAGAAAAGTTCAAGAAACAAAACTTTGTGAAGTTAATATTGATTTATATTCATAATGACATTGACTTGGTGATATGTAGGACTTAAGTGCCCCCTAAAAAACATCTCCAGCAACATTACAAACATGTTGTTAATTGTCAAAATTGAAAGGTAACCTGCATCTATACTCCCTTGCCCTTCTTACACAAACTTATTTTTATATAAAAGAAATAGGCCAAAATCAGTCAAATCTCGTGTCGATTCCGCACTCTTTAGAGAGTACATCACTTCTTAAATAAGTAGGCTACGGCCCACTTCCTTTTGATCAATCGCTCTTGTCGGCAACCTTCTTGCTTGCCGTCCTGTCCGTCGTTTCTACCGTACCTCCGAGTTTGAGCTCACTCGACGCTGGCATTTTAGCCATTGATGCCTTCTTGATCTTGATAATATTGTTCCCCAGTCTTCGAAACCATTTGTCTTCTCGTATCTCACTGATATTGATGCGCCTCTTGGCTGGTGATAAAATCCTGCAGATGAGATCCTTGCAGTCGTCTGCTGCGTTTCGGTTGGATGGGAACGATGGGGATTTCTGTACTTGCTGAAGGAGAACCTTATGGTTGGTGTCATCGAAGGGTAACCTGCCGAAGACCATGGTGAACAGGACCACACCCATACTCCAGATGTCCCCGAGCATGGGGTCGTAAGGAATTCCTCGCAAGATTTCTGGCGGGGCGTAGGCGTAGCTACCGCAGTACGTCTCGCTCAAGATCACTCTCTTGTCTGGTGGCTTCATGTGGCCTCGTGCGAAGCCAAAGTCAGTGATTTTGAGAATGTTATTTTTGTTGAGTAGAATGTTTTCACACTTGAGGTCTCGATGTACGATGCCCTGATCGTGACAATACTCCATCCCATCTACAAGTTGATGAAACCAGGTACCCGTCTGAGACTCAGTCACGGCTCCTTGTGATTTGATGTAGTCCAATAGGTCTCCACTCTCTGCCAGTTCCATGATGAAATACACCCTGCTGGTTGTCTCGATTGACTGCAAGAAGCAGATGAGGTTTGGGTGCTTTAGAACTTTAACAACCTGAATCTCACGTGGTAGAAACTTCTTGAGGTAGTCCTCGGGAGCTTTTCTCTTTGACACGATCTTGATACCGACTTTACACTTGTGCCTGCTGGAGTAAGCAAGTTTGACCGCGGCATAAGACCCGTGCCCGATGGTCTCTCCAACTGTAAAGCCATGCTGTTCGAGTACCGATTGCCCCCGTTCTTTGGCTGTGCCGTTCCCTTTACCCGACTGGTTTGGGACTTCGCTGGTCTTGTTCTCGTTTTGCTCAGAAGACATTATGGGGATGATCGCCATCACCGCAGATTGATGTCCAGTTACATTGTTTCATTTTTACCATCTAATTTCACGAAGTTCACGAACAGATTTTACAACGCGATGAAGATGGAATCTTTAAATTCCAGCGCGCCTAAACTTAGTGCTTGGCGCGTATTTCTTTTAGGCACAGTGTGCGTTTCACTAATGCACCTTGACGCTCTCGCTTACCAATGCCACCCAGACGTACTGCCATTGTTCACAAGTGTTGGTTGGTGGCTTAAGGAAACTTTCAAACGTACAGCAACTTTGCAGTAAAAAAAGACTGCTTGGTAAAACAATTAATTCACCATGTTAAAGTTTATGCAATCTTTGTGTTGTCACCATCGAACATGGTTGTTTTATATGAAAGGAAAGCGGTCTACATTTTAGCCATCACAGCTGTGATGGCTAAAATGTGAGATGATCTGTGCACAGATCACCTTGCAATCATTAAATGGAGAATATCCATTTCAAGTGCAAACGATTCAAGGGTGAAGGGCAGCTTACTAGCAGTTTCCATTGATCTACATTATAATGTAGATCAATGGTAGTTTCCCTTCAGCGCCCTCTTGTGATAAGCAAGCAAGGTGAACGATAGACTGGTTTCCAGTCTTTACCTCATCCGCAAAAGATAAAGACAGGCACTGGTACATATCCGATGGTTTCATTGGATAGACAATGACACTTAAGGTCAAAGGTACATCTGGCAGGCAACCAGCAGGTTCTACAAGCCGGTATCTGCATGGCGTTATTCACGAGCCTAGAAGTGTGTCGTCAGATGTTTGGGCTAGTTGAACGACACCTTCTGAAATTACTTCGTGGGCATCTCGAGGTTCAAAACCGAGAAAGCATTTGACCTAAATCAAGCTCAAGGAAACAAACCACTAACAAAACATAACCGACTGAAATGCATAGCCAAACAAATCAAGATAGGAGACTTTTTAACGATAAACCGATGTAACAAACACCCAAAACAACACCAAACAAACAAACAAACAAACAAACAAACAAACAAACAAACAAACAAACAAACAAACAAACAAACAAACAAACAAACAAACACCCTAATACTCCCCCCAATAAAAAACCAAGCAAACAAACAATTATTGCAAACAAAACAAACACCACATAAAACAACAACAACAACAACAAGAGCGACATCGACGACGACGACGACGACGACGACGACGACGACGACGACGGTAACGGCAACGGTGACAGTGACGACGACGACCCAAGGACTCAACGAAAAACAGTTTAAAAGATAGACTGTGTAAGTCTCGTATCGAAACGAAAGAAAACACGTCAAACCCAGAACTTATTTTTTCTGATGACATTATTGCTTGTTTTGTATCAAAATAATAAAAATCTACAGTCGAACTACTTTCCCAACGTTCGCTTTATCTACGGTTCTGAGTGTCTGTAAAGTCGAATACATTTTTCCTACCTGTATGGTCAGGTAAAGAAAACCAAATCGAAATCAAAATAGTTTGATTCAGGACGAGAGAGCACTGGGAGCAAAACTTAGAACAAAAGAAAAAAATCGACCAAAATATTATAGCACGAGCAGGCTAAAAAGAAATGCGTGTCAATTTATTGAAGCTTTTATATTCGATGTTAACAATTTTGGAGGTTGAATAACTCTAACTAACGTCATCCACCTAACTTTATATCTCCCCAATGTCATTTCGATTATTCAATGTTATTGTTAATGGCCTTTTAACAAACCTTCATCTATTGTAAAACAAAATCTGGTCAACCTAGCTTTGAATCAAGGTATTCACTGAAAGGCTTTGAAGGTTTTCTACAAGCAATGTTTTGTCTTCATGACAACAGCGGCCGACTGATTTAAATCGTCTTTCAAAAAGTGTTAAAAATACAAACCACACACTGGTATTGAATATATTACACAATAACAACACATGAATAATTTCCAACAATTAATGCTCTCATTGTTCCAGTTCAAGCTTTAACAAGTAAACTTGAAAAGGCATTAGTCAGGGAACGATTTAAAAAATAAACAAAAAAACAATAATAATAATACAACATTTGATGGTCTTCTTGTTAATTAATTATTTGTATGACATTATGATTAATCGTTTTGATGTAACACGACAATATAATTCTCCGATGGACAACTGGACGTGTTTTAAAGTGTCGTGTATACCTTTTGAATCAACACAGTTTTATACCTGCAATGTGCATGCAACCGTTCACAAAGCGCCTGTACATAATAATGATAGTAATAATACAGTCTTATGATATAGAAGATTCAAAGAAGGTACCCAAGACGCTTGAACAAAGAGAACCATTATTGAGACAGGGTTTTAGGATTTTTGAAATACAAGACTGATTTATGTAGCACCTTATAAAGGGTTTCCACTGCTTGAAACACCGGGGCAAACTCTTTTTCTTAGCGATAAGTGTAACTGGGTTCTTTTACGTACATTACACAACACACGGGACCTGCAGTGCGGCTTTACGTCCCATCCCATTCGCATTAGTTACCCACTCCTGCTTAATGTTTCTGTGCTTAGCAAACTTTTGTGCTGAACAGGGCCCAGATGCACAGAGCTACTCAAGCAGTCAATGTTGTTTAGAGGTTTTCTGCTGAGCAAAAATCAGCAGAAAACTAGTCACAGATGGTACATATTATGACATTGCATTGTGGCTGGTACTCCCTTTCTGCAAAGCACACCTGTTCTGTGCTTTGTTAAATTTGTGCTTGAGCCGATCTATGACATTGGGCACATTCATTAAATTTGATGCGGGCAGCGAAACTTATTAAAATTTCAGCAGGTTACAAAAACAAGAGCCAAGATACAAGCTGAGTGCACTGAATAACAAACATTGGCGTAACCGGGGGGGGGGGGGTTCAGAGCCCATTTCCTGCGGCCCCCACCCCCCCATGAGATTGTCTTGTAACTCAAAGGTTGCCTTTAAGACTCATCTTCTTCGCCACAGTAGTATTTTTATCCCTCAGGAGCTAGGCATAGTTTATTGAAGTCAAGGTGTTCAAACAAAATTATGTTATTATTTGAACAGTAGCCTAAGCATTTTAAAAGTGCAGTGCATCTTAACAAAAAAAAGTCCTTTATATATATTTTTTATTTTAGTTTAAAGTTAGGTAGGTGACAATTGCTTTATATGTTCCAGTAAATATTCCACTGTTTCAGCTAATTATGCTTATACTCATTTTTCATTATAAAACGACAACATGCGAGGCTATTATAAGAATTATGATTCACTATTTATTTATAACATGAAGTGTCGAAATAAAAGTCACAAGAACCACATTCCTTCATTTTGGCAAAACAATCCAGAGGCAAGTGCAATCAATTCTTAGATTTCGGAAATCAATTTCCGACAGCAGACAATTCCAATAAATATATCCAGCCAACCCTTATTAAGATTGTATCACAAGATTGACGTAGAAACCGCAGAGCCATTCCACCTAATGCCATTCACACCACAGTTAGGCAATACAATATTGTCATGGCAACCGGTGATTTCTTTGTGTTCGTATCCACAAGATCACGAATGTCGTGACTCCCCCCTCACCACTCCCCCGGGCTAAACACGTTCAGAAATTGTGAGAAAATGTGATGGAAAATCAAATGCATCGTTAGCCTTTCAATGCCGGGTCAGTAAGTTGTTGAAATTGTTGATATTTTGGTTTGCTTCAAAGGCAGTGGATACTTTTTTAGTAATTAGTTAAGAAATACGTTACCATAAAAAACTTACTTTGTAATGAGCACCTGAGAGCTACTAATAGAATAAAACATGTGAGAAATGACTCCTTCTGAAGTAATGTAGTATTTGAGAAAGAGGTAAATTCTCACTGAAATATTTGAGAAAGTCTTCAGGCGTGAAGCCTGCCTGAAGCCTTTCCCGGGTATTCAAAAGCACACAATTCTATCCAACAAGGGTGTTTTTCTTTCATTATTTTCTTGCAACTTCGATGACCAATTGAGCACAAATTTTCACAGGTTTGTTATTTCATGCATATTAGGATACACCAAGCGAGGATACTAGTCTTTGACATTTACCAAAAGTATATCCTGTCTTTAAAAGGTCTTCATCTTACCAGCATGCGACAAAAACAAATATTTGGGCTTGAAAGGTAATAAACAAGACAAATGTTCTTAATAAGAGAAATTTTACAAAGCTTAAAGGATAGATCGATGATGCGGTTGACAAAGGGTTGAACTTTGCCAAATTATATAAACGTGGACATTTTACTGGGGTGTGTCTTTAGTTCAGCTCTTTTCAGTTTTTTTATCCTTCTCAGTTTTTCTGCCCTTGAACTTCGTGTTATCGGTACAATTGCTCGAATGCCGCAGGTTGGATTTTTCTCTTTCAATATGCACACTTTAGGTGTTTAGTTTATTAAGTTGGTACAATTGCGATCACGGAGAATAGTTGAGCATGCCCGCCTTTCCTTTGATTAAAAATGAAAAGAAAAGAAGAAGAAGAAAAAAAAAACACCCTTTTTTCAAGTTGTTCAGATTGTACAGAATTTCGGGTATTATTTTCACCAACACCCATGTTTTGCTTTCTTGCCGCACAATAATTGACATCATAGGCCTTGAGGTAGTCGATTTGGACGTGCTACGAGGGTGGAATTGGTCAATTAGTAGTGAACAAGCGCCCAAACCACAGGCTGTCCTACAAGATGTACCGGACAATCAATCTTCAGCTACAGCACATTGACCACATCAGCAGTATGTCTACAAGGTGTTACAAATCACTGAATGGGGCCGTCTTCAACATCTGGGAATAGTTCAAGAATTGAGCCAAAGTAGTGAATTGTATGCGCATTATAATCTAACATAAATTATGCACCGAAATCAGGTTATTACATTCGGCTTCTGTAGAGTGTTGAAATGCTCAAGTTTATCTAATTCAATTCAAACAATTCAGTATATGACATGTATTTCTCACTTTGAGTAATACACTATACAAAGTACAAACAGTAAAGAGAACAGATGATTGAGCAATGTTTTAAGTACTAAATGAGAGGTAGGTCGTTTGTTTTTTCAGGCATTTTTGGCTTCTTAATATTTTTTCAGGTTTAGCGTACATATACTTTGCAATTCTCTCCACGAACAACACAGAAAAGGAAGGAGCGTTTTTTATTTTAACGACTTGAAGCGTTTTCACAAAATATAAATATTTGTATGTATTTGTACACAAATCTTATTCTCTATTATATATCTTATGTAATAAAAATAACTATGTTATATATGCCACAAAAATATTTTCTAGGAGTAAAAAGAAAAACCCAAAACACACAACCCAAACCCACCTTGAAACAATAGCGCGGACAAAGCAAACACGAATAAAACGTCAAAACAGCTGATCTAACAGACCTCTGTCATGCTAACACGATCTTTGTCAGGTCCCCGTATTCAATATTCATAATGTATAGTGATTTAAATACACCCAAATGGACCAGGCTATTTGCCCTTCCAGCCTCGCTTTGGGATACACTGATTTTAATGGGAGAAATAGATACCCCATGATAAAATTGATGTCATTATAGGGGCGACTGAATACATAGTGAATGCCGCATGCCCAACCAGTTGACAATAATTATAGAAATAAAATGTCTTATCCAAACTCCACATTAGGTAGACAAAGCATAACACAAAAAGGAATAACAAACACATAAACTTGTCATTACACAATAACAAAAAATTGCTTGTGTAAGTGTAAAGCGATACCTTGTTGTTGGATGACATGCATCAGGCCAGATTAAATAGCTGCAGGCTAAGGTCTGACACATTGTCGAGTGACAATAAACATTATTAGATTCTGACAGGTCTAGGATGTATTTCTTACAAAACAATCTTAATTGTATCCTTTACATAAATTATTTCTTTCATTGAAACTGTTTTTTTTTCAATTCCAATAATCAATCATTCAACCAGCATTCAACCAGGGCGATCGGGTTGGCGTTTCTTTCCTTGCCTTCTATACCTCTAGGACCCCTGTTCGAATCCCGCCAGGGACACTACTTGGATTGGGATTTCATCCCCTATACCTGTGGTTTATTTCTTTAGGGTTTTCCTCCCACTCTAAATCTGAAACTTCCATCTTCTCTCCATAGGGTTCTTGGCTAGTATAGTTATTACGTTTGCTTTTCTGAGAACCCCTGGCTTCACAACCAGAATTAATTAATTAAATTATCTAAATTAAACAACATGTAAATAAGTCTTCAAATCATGTGCTCACATATAAGGCTTCAAGGGAATTTCTTACGACATGCGGAACCGAAAAAAGACTAGTATATTGCACACTATTACTTTGTTATTATTTTATTTTGTAATTCTCTTCACAATTATTCAGAGTCAAACTACAAAGTAATCACACAAAGAACAAGTAAAACATACACAGCATAAAATAAAACAAATGAACAACAATAAAAATAATGTAGAAGCCGAACTAGACTGAGGAAAAACCCAAAATTTGTCTGAAAACAAAAAGGTCCAGTCTGTCAATAATTTGTGGATAGAAATGTATCTTATTGGTAGGCTTATACCTACGGAACCGTTAAAGGGACAATGAGAAGGATAGAAAGAAATGTATGATTATGATTTAGTACATGTCATAAACTAAGTAAGTCTTAGGCATATCTTACGAACATGGCTTAATTGGCACAAGTCATACTTATGACTTATGCTTATTCATAATTTGAGATACACGTCATAATTATGACTTGTGCTAACTCATAATTATGATGATATTAAGTCATATTTATGACTTTTCTTTCTGAATGTCTCTTGAACGTTTCTGTATTTGCTGTACTTGTATCAAATTAATACAATTAAGCTTTTGATTTACAAATTGTCAAGTTAGTTTGGGTTAATTGTTTGGAACTCAACCAGTCATGCATGTGCATTATGCATTTACACATTGAAGTGCTGGATTTTCCATTAAATAATTTACCATTCTACTGTTTACTGCCTATTTAAAGTTACAATAACATGAAATAAACATTATAAATTTTGCTGCCTAAATTATTGTAATCTTGAAGAAAAACTTGTATGTGATTCATTTCGCCGCTTTCAAAAATCACAATTTTATTCATTGCCCTTCCATCTTTATTCTCACAACCTACCAGGGAGAGCATTTTAGCCTTTATTTAAATTGATTTCTAAATGAGAAACCTAGAGATCATGTTTGACCTGGATAAAAGACCTTGGTTTATGTGACTCGCCAATCTGGCAATTGCAAATCTAGGCTAACTTAATACTAATGGCTTTATTATACTTCATGGACCTCGTGGTGCTGACATTTTAAGTATATTCAACGTATATGGACCATATACAACCTTCGATCAAATGTAATACGACAGGTAGGTGATAAGATTGTGCCTTAGAGGATACAAGCAGGGAATTTAGCACACAGTTGCAGTATGAGATATTTGGCTATAAGGCCATTGCAGAATTGCCGAAGCAATTTTTCAAAATGGCTGCTATTTCTCTTCTTCAAAGGAGCCGTAATTATTCTGTGCTGTTCGTAAAATCTTCTGTGGCCGCAGCTCACATTTCCTGCATCGCAAATCAGACCATGTCTCCATCCAAACTAAGAAACCACGAGAGGAAACATTAAGCCATATCAGTACTTGAAGATTGGTTTGACGTTCTTAAATTACACATTTAATACATGGCGGCCATGTTAGGTCGACTCTTTCAAGTCACTTGATACCACGAACTTTAGAGCGGATTATGTGTGAGGATTAGCATTATCGTAAATTATGAAATCCTAGTGCGGAGATGATATCCTGTGTTTTCATAGCAAGGTCCGGGAAAATTGTTAAGACAGAGCAGTAAAGGGTTTGGAGAGTTTAAATTTCTCAAAAACATTAAGGTTTTACATTTATGTCTACCTTATAAATTGTCTACTCCCATTATAAATGTGTTCATATAAGAAATATGATTGTATTAAATTGTATTAAGTTAGCATTTCCTTTTTAAAAACTCAATTGAGAAAGTGCAATGTTTTGAAGCTTGCAATCGCACCATAGGTTGCGGTAAGACATTTCTCATTGTAAATTATTATAAATTCTTTAAAATGTTGATACTGTTGACATCTATTTAAGATTTATTTATTTATTTGTTTTTTCGAACGTTACTAGCTCGTTTGGGGGTGTTTATTTGTCTGTTTGTTAGTTAATTTGGTTGGCTTGTAAAAGAAAAAAAGAAAACAATTATTCCAAATATTTTATTATTAATAGCCGCTCGAACGAATGCGCACATCTCCAACGGAAGAGAAAAAAGGTCTTATCATTGCTTCAATCAACAGCAGGGAAGGTCAACCTACGAAGAGTTACAACGTGACGCTACTCGCTGTGGATGTATAAGGTTTGTTCTTAGACAACACACATGAAGTGTTTTACCCATTGAAAACCAATTAAGAGTAAAGCAGTTCCATCTATAAGAGAATGAATGAGCAATCATTCAAGGTATCGTAGATGAATAAGTCTAATTATCTTGTGATCAAGTCAGTTTCTTGAATGATGCGCACTCTGTTTGATGGACTTCTTAATAATACTTAAGTGTCATTTCACGTAAATACTTAACATATGTGCTCACGGTCAATTTTTTTTATTTTAAATACTTTGTGGGTGGAAGATACAAGTGAAAAAAATTGACATTTCAAATCCATATATAGCCCATTGCCATGGTAACAGCTCAATTTGTGTTTTGGGCATTTTAGGCCGATTTTGGGGTCTGAAAAACTGTTTTTTAGCTCATATTTATAACTCCACCTTACCAAAATGCAAAGTTATTTCATAAAACCTTTTATATCACCACAAAGTATCATCCTTGGCTTTACTTTTAAAAAAATTATTGCTGTTAATTTCATCCTTATCCTTTTTTTGCATCATGCATTAGAGCATGTTTTTAGAAATTGCAAAATCAACATTTTTACCCTATTTTTGGCCCTCAAAATGTCAATTTGCCAGGGGTCTCAGAAATCTTTCCTTTCGGCTGTGATTAAGGCTAACATTGGTCTGTTCATATCTGGTGAGAAAAACTTGGGCAATTGTATCCGGTTGTGACAGTACTGCCTTAAAAATTGACTCCCCCCCCCAAAAAAAAATGCATTTTGAAGTTGTTCTCTAATTTGAATTAATATCATTAAAAAAGTACACTTCCATCGATCCGGCAACTTTTTTTAAGCACTCTGTAGGCAGGTGGATAACCCACACTGGTCAGGAATTTTTGATGACCCATATATAGCTCGTTGTCATAGCTGTTTTTTAGGTCATATTTATAACTCCACCCTACCAAAATGCAAAGTTATTTCATAAAACCTTTTATATCACCACAAAGTATCATCCTTGGCTTTACTTAAGAAAAAAATTATTGCTATAAATTTCACCCTTATGCTCTTTTTGCATCATGCATTAGAGCATGTTTTTAGAAATTGCAAAATCAACATTTTTACCCTATTTTTGGCCCTAAAAATGTAAACTTGCCGGGGGTCTCAGAAAATTTTCCTTTCGGTTGTGATTATAGGGCTAACATTGGTTTTTTCATATATGGTAAGAAAAACTTGGGCAATTGTATGTGACAGTACTGCCTCAAAAATTGACCTTTTCCCAAAAACAAGAAAAATCTTGCAATTCTTGTGTATCAATATTGAGATCATGGCAAACTGTTTTCAACACTTTGAAGCTGAGACTGTTTAATTTCCCAGATCTGTTGAGTTTACAAATATTGAATGTGCTGTACATGATTGGATGATCCAGACCGACTGCATCAAGAACAGAAGCCAGGAGTTGTTTATGGTGCCACAGCTCTAACCTTTGATGCAATTCGGCTAAAATAGCTTGAAATCTGTTGTGCCGTCAAGAACTCTAATATAGTGAACATCCTGTTTCCTGGGGGTATCTTTCTTGATGCGTATTTCTTTTGCAATAATAGCAGGGTCACATTTGTTTCCACGTACTTCACCCAGATTAAACTTTTCATTTCGGAAGTGTTTGGACTGTCGACGTTTCTGCACTGCCCAAACTGTAGGCAGTTGTTTTTTTGCCCGGAGCTGGGATTGTATTCGCTTCTATACATGGGATGACTCCTGCCTCAACATGCAACTTCTCTGCGTACACAATTTTCACCTTGTCATGAAGTGTGTGCTTTTCTAACCATCTTGTGTGATTGCCACACAGCAAATGGTGATTCAAGTCACCCAAAGTCTCGAGGAATTAATGCATCCTTCTTCGGGACAGGGAAAAAGCTCTGATTCAGGCATATCCTCATCTTGAACTTTGTTGTTTCCCACTTTTACATCCTGGCCTCTGTCTTGGGTGGACCTCTATAAGCATGTTCCCCTGCTGCTTAGGGCCTCTTTGAATTGTCAGTGATGGAGTGTCAACTTGTTTTAGTTGCTCGGACGACATGATGGTTGCTGGCTTGATACCATAGCCTCATTTATAGCAATAATTTATTTTCTAAAGCAAAGCCAAGGATGATACTTTGTGGTGATATAAAAGATTTTTTGAAATAACTTTGCATTTTGGTAGGGTGGAGTTATAATTATGAGCTAAAAAACAGCTTTTCAAACCCCAAATCAGCCTAAAATGCCCAAAACACAAAATGAGCTGTTACCATGACAACGGGGTTTATATGGATTTGAAATGTCAATTTTTTTTTACTTGTATCTTCCATCCACAAAGTATAAAAAAAAAAAAAAATTGACCGTGAGCACATATGTTAAGTATTTACGTGAAATCACACTTAACAATACTTGACATTTATACCGCTGCAGTAAGTGCTACATTATTTATCCTGGAAGGTATGTGGAGCTACGTTTTGAAGTATGAGACCTTTTTCTTTTATAATTACATAGCACAATGTAATGGTTTACACGGTGCTGTGGCGCAATATGCAGCCAATCAAACCAGGAACACCGGGGCGAACCCCTTCTCTTTACGATAAGTGCACTGGGTTATTTTACGTGCATTACACAACACACGGGACTAACGGCTTTACGTCTCATCCGAAGGACGCAGTAATAATGATTAAGTGTCTTGCTTAAGGACACAAGTGTTAAGACCGGGACTCGAACCCATACTCTGCTGACCAGAAACATCACAGCTTGAGTCGGGTGTTCTTATCCGCTCAGCCACGACACGCCGATTAGAGACAATAGACTTATAGCAAAAATCCATACAGGCCGAGTGTGGCTGTCTTTCTTACCTTCTTCAAAGGATGCGGATTGAATCAAGAATATCAAATAGTTTTTCAACTCCGATTTATGTCAAAATTAAAGATTTATATGTAAATTATGCCTTTAATCATAAACTATTCAAGTCTGGTGTTAATTTTTGTGTAAGTTATGCTTTTAAGGAAAATGTTAGTCTGTATGTGCCGGTTTCAATAAAGTAAAGATGGACAGGGGATTTCTTGACTTCTTGAAACTTGTACTTCTTGTTAACATTTAACGTAGATATATACAATAAAACCAACTTGTGTAAATGTTGTTTCAAAGGGTTGCGTTTTTTAGATATTGCCGAAAATCTGGAGCGGTTATGTCCACACAGGAAGAATGATCCGTAAACGGAATACACAATATGAGAAAAGTTTCTTGCAGAAACGTTTCTTAGATTGAGATTCTTTTGAATCCCTCTCTCTTAAACCACATTCCTTTGGAATAAAATGGTTCTCAAAACGTTATACATTATTAACGGCTGCAGTGCTTCTTACCAATTAAGTTTTTTGTGGTCATTAACTTTTGGAGTAATTACCAAAGTATACCTCCCTTTAAGGGATGACGTTCGTGCGCTAGGTTAGTTTCCATCCAACTTGTCCACATTGTCTCAAACTATTCAGTAGCCTACTATACAGTCAAACCTCGACTGTAACTTTGTGAAATGTTGTCACAACTTCGTTAGATAAGATTTAACAAATAAAGCGGAAACTTCACTGATTACCAACAAAACTTGACCCTTTGCATTGTGATAATCGGGTTTGTAGTGGCACTGCGTGATGGCCTCTCTTGTAGAGTGCTGGCTCTGACAAAAGCCGGTTGTATAGTGTTTACTAAAAGTCATTAACAAAATCACTCGATGTTTCAACATGTGTGCTCTGGTCGTCAACAGAGGACACTCCGTCACTTTACGGTATTTTTTTTTACCAAGTGCATGTTTTAACATGCAGCATTAGTTTTACGGTTGTAGAGGAATGTTCTAAAACATTAGAATGAATACATATAAGAATATAGTGATTTTTGTACGACTTTACGGTGTAGACAGTACTAAGTCCTTCGCATGTCATATTAAAGTTTATTTCTAAGAAACATGGAAGCATTTCACAAAGTAATTAATATTCGAGGCTTGTTCGTGCTGCATAGCTTGAGGCATGGAGAACTCATTGAATGGAAACTTTCTAGCACGAACTGGCAGGTTTATTTGAACACTGCCACCCCTCCCTTGAGGCAGTTTACTTTAACCATTCACAATAAAGCAATCAATTAATTTAACTCGGGAGAAATCTGGGCTTACGCGTCTGTGGAATGCAAATCACTACTTGACAAAAGTCACGAACTACTAGAAAAAGACTGAATTGAAATGTATTCCTAAGAGTAAAACAGAAAAAGTCAAATAGGCTAGTCATCATTTAATTAATAAACAGCCAAATTGTGACAAATTGAGTTAAGTAAATCTAACATTTGATACGACACTAGGATCTGCTGAGGTTTTACTGTTAATTAAGTAGTTTTTAAGTACTAAACATTACGGCAAACTTTTTTTCCCACACAACTGTTTCATTTCACTTATAAACTCTGGTTGTGAAACCATCGACTTTCAGCAAAGCGAACTTAATAACTATACTAGCCAAGAACCCTATGGAGAGAAGACAAAGAAGTTTCAGTTTTAGACGTGGGAGGAATTATTCCATGGAGAACCCAATCCACATAGTGCTCACAGCGGGATTCGAACCGGGGTCCTTAAGGTTGAAGATGAGGTAGGATACCGCCACTACGCCAACCTGATCACAGTTACACATGCAAACTGTGCCTAATATAACAACTTACCCTGGTGACTGCTTCGTTTATATGAAACAACAGAAGATTAAACCAAAACGTGTTTGAACTGCCAGCATTCCAATTGTACAGTGCATTTTCAGCCAACAAAAGCTCCACAGATTTAGCATCAAACTAAACCGATAAATCTTGATCATATAGTTGTTTTACAAATTCTTCAATCGCGAAAGATAAATTAGAAATTCCCTGAAGATTTAATTTGAATAATGAAATCAGTAAATCAAATTGTGAGGGTACTCGATTGTAAATGTTAATATTCCTGAGATGTAATGCACAGGGGCTATTTTCACTGACGAGTTCTTGAACTTATGACCTAAAAATCATCATCAAAAAAACAATTCCCCCAAATTTGTCGAGATCAATTTTTCACCAACGATATTATACTATATTAAATGTGTAACCGAGCTGGATTGAAATTATTCATTAGTCTAATGTATGGGGGCGTTAAAGCAGTGGTTTAAGTACCTTAACAACTTAAAATAATTAGCCTATAAGCTAACGATTTACTTCACCAAAGGGCCCTCGAGAATTCTGAAGACTTTACACCTTTGCATAAAACGTCCGACAAGTTTTAATAAGCAACGTAATATTACACACATTTTTGGTGCAATCGAGCCGCAGGATATAATATCGAGTGAAATCTCTACTATTTAGTGATTATATTCTTTGACAATCCACGATTGAAGTGCATTCAATGCTTGTTAGATAACTCATACATCGATCCTTGTCAATTTATTTATTTATTTAAAAATAAAATTGCACATTAAACACTAAATAATCACGGAAATTCGTCCACCCCACGAACTAAATTCTAAAACCCCCTCTAAACAACGTGGACGACTCCATGGAGACACCATTCTTGTCCACCGGGACACGACCAGGCTTTGTTTGACCAAAATGTTGGGGTATGATTAGTTTGGAAACAACTCTGAGAAGCGTCCAATAATTATCCGTATTGGACGGGGCTATCCAATATTAAACATTGGAGCGTCGCGGCAGTATATGCATGGTAATTAATGGGTGACAAGTGACGCGTGCTCCACTGATCAAATGATCTATGTGTGTTGAATATACATATATTTTTGGGATGTGCATGCTTTTAAAAGGTTTTTCAATTTATTTTAATTCAGAGTCAACAATAATTTCGACTAAACTCTGCGTCACAATTGCACTATTTGAGGATCTGGTTAATTATATATAAGGGACACTCCGAACGGAACAGCTTGTGTTATATAATTGTCAAAACGCATTGGCCTAACTCGTTTTTCCGTATTTTTAGCCTAATTCTGAACAAAGTGTATACAGAGGTATCACACTTTATTTCAGCTGTTAATTTTTCATCATAGTACAAATGAATTGCTTGGTGTATTCCAATATATGAGTAAGATAAGAAACCTGTGAAAATAGGGCTCAATTGGTCATCGAAATTGCAAGAAAATAATGAAAGAAAAAACACCCTTGTTGCATATATAGAATCGTGTGGTTTAAATGCCTTGGAAAGGCTTCATGCCTGAAGCCTTTCTCAGATTCAAAAATTTTAGTGAGGAATTACATCTTTCTCAAAAATTACATTACTCCCGAGAGAGTCGTTTCTCACAATGTTGTATGCAATTAGTAGCAGCTCTCAGATGCTAAGTTCCCATGGTAATGTATTTTTTGAGGTGAACCTAATGTATCCTCTGCCTTTAAACGTGAGTTCGCTTCTCCCACGCGCCTCAAGTCTTAGCCATAGAATGACGGCACATAACAGTATAACTATTTGCAATTCTTAAAAGTGGGACTGGATTATATGTGTCCTTCAAGTCTGGGATTGGTTCAGTTAAATTGACTAGACGAAACCCAAGATGGCATTAAGGATAAAGGTCGAAAGGGGGTATGTTGTCTGTTGGACTTAAAGCACGGACACTATAACGCTGATGCTCGGAATGTTTAACTTGCACCAAATGAAATTGGGCCACCAGATGGAACTGGATACCTGGAGAACGACTTGAGATTTTAATCATGATGGTTCCCAGTGTCATCTAACGTCTCATTCAGGATTGCTATCGATTACTGTAATATTTCCCTTCACATTTAAGTAAAAATTCTAAATATAGCTGAATCATGGATTTCAAGGAAGCCATGCCTAAATCTACCTTTAGCATAATTTGTGCTTTTGGCTCAGTGAATGGGTAATGGAAGATACTACATAAGGAGGGCAATGGAATTTTTCCTTTTAATACGAAGCCGCACAACTGTTGACATTACCTAGATCAAGATGTAAGAGAATGGTATCATTCTGAAGAAACAAGAGAGCGGACGACAATTCCAGAAAATATGTCATTTATGACATAAGTAATAAAATAACAAGCTATTTCATTACTTTATAACTTTTAGGCATTTTGACATTTGAAAGAGAAGTATAGCCCATGTAAACCAACATAACGGTCAGTTTAGGGAAACAATAATGCGTAAGTGTCGCTGATATTTTTTGGAGACAATATTTTGCTAATATGAAAACATCAACTTCAAATAAATTTACTAAATTTTTATTTAGTAATGGAAATTACCCGCATCAGTTCAAACTCGTTGACTTGTTCTGTGAATTTGACATGTTTTGCTGAGATGTAGAACGAAGAGCCGTTCTTGCAGCTTTAGCATCTCTTTGGAACTAAGTAATAATAAATAATAATAATAATAATAATAATAATAATAATAATAATGAGTATTTATATAGCGCCTTTAACAAGATCAAAGCGCTTCACATCGAACCTAAAGAACATTAACAGAGTTAAACTAAAATAGAAAAGAGGGAGGTTTTGAGACGTTTTTTGAATGTCTGGATGGAAGGAGAGTCTCTGATGTGAACAGGAAGTTTGTTCCATTCCCTAGGGCCGGCTATGGAAAAAAAACTTGTCGCCTCTACTACAAGATTTGATTATCAATTCATGTACCTTCAGAACTCCTTGCCTGGTGTATGTTTCCCTCCATTCTACAATCTAGACTGTTTTTAGAGGATTATCAATTCATGTACCTTCAGCTACCCAGAGTTATTTTAATCTTCTGTTTTCTTTTATGGCCATTAGCCAAGTTGTTTGTGGCAAAATTGAGGAACAGAAGTTGGACGATTTGCATTGTCAAAAGAACCACTGCAGGCACGTTCATAATACTGAGCGCCACCATGAGTTTGTCCTGGAAAGGTCATAACAAAATGTTTAAAAAAGGAACCATGCCATGCCCATTGAGAGTTTAGTTTCACACCGAGTAGTGTGTACAACATTTCGAAGCCTCTAATGTATACGCACACGCCCACAATACAATAACATGTTACCCAACATACATGGCACAACAAACCTATGGAATTTAAGCTCAATTGATCACCGGAGTCACATAATTATGTGTTCATTGTTTTACTAATTTCTCATAAATCATGGAATTTCAGGCAACACATTTCACGAGAAGTTTTCCACCATGACCATCTGCATACCAAAGTTGCGTGCAAATTAATAATGAACATGTCAACTTTACCAATGTTGTGCACAACCCGAGCTGCCCTCAACATCAGTGCACACAATTTATCCAACCCCAATTCATATCCAGAAGGTAATTTACACAGCCATGCTGAGTACCTGAAGCTGCAAACTGACGATGCATTAATTGATTCATATCAACGGAATGTCACATTCACTATGTATTTAAATAACCGGTTGCTGTGGACTTTACACGAGTGTTCCCTACGCCTCGGCCGTTCTGTCGTTAGATCCCGGGAGAAGATGACGTTTTTCACGAGGTGGCAGATGGTAGGACTTATCACTTCATGCTTGATTGGCTGGCTTGATCAGGAAAGCTTTCATTCATTGCAAATTCACCTAAACAAACATCCGTAAATCCTTCACCTTAAGCCGTGTACACCGAGGGCTATAAACGCTCTCGAAATATTATAATTAGGCACATAATTATGGATGATTACCTGTTAAAGATCAACCAGTGATAATTTTACTTGCTGACAAACTTATTTAATGTATGTCTCTAATTTAATTGAATCGAAATTTTCACTTAGTTTTCTATTACCACGAAATGAGTATACTCTGCTTAAACATTAGGGTGTCTATAACATGAATTCTTTCCAGAACCCATGTCTTAATTAAATTATACAATTGAATTAAATATAACTATGGGATAATAGATACAAAATGTTTAAACTTGATTAAAACAGACTTATACTATAAGTCTGTTTTGATATTAAGTGAGCATTTTGAATAAAAACAAAATAACATTATTTTAAAAGGATTCTACAAATCTTTAAACCGAATAAGTGACGAGACTGAAACACATTTATAACTAACTGGACTATAAATCATTCTGCATGTCTTATCACCAAAGTAACAATCCCAAGTCGTCACAACTTTGCAAAGCTTAGGGTCTACGGCAACCACACTATGCATTAATACTTGACATTTTAATTGCATTCCCGAAGACATTCGGGCAAAAATGGGCACCGAACCTTGAGTTACTTTAGTGTTATGAATTAATACCACAACGTCAAATCATCATGTATGGTGACAGAGATTACGAAAACCGTAATGAGCATTCTCAGTTAACACTTTTACAAACCCCATCAGTTTGTCTGGTTAGAAATGTCTGGTATAAGTAGCTTCAGCTGCGAGAAGAAGTAGACGAAGAAGAAGAAGAAAGGAAAGGACAAACATATTACTACCATGTAAATACTTCCGCTTATTATAATGTTGTCATGTATATCATTGTTATTTGGTTTTAACCTTACACAGATGTGTGTAATTGATATAAGGGTAAAAGCAAATTTATTATACACTATATCATTGTTGTTTACCCACCTCTGGGTTATTGGAGCATGTTTATGAGTTTGGAATAAAAAAAATCGGTCAATCTGCTGACATTTCAATAACACAATTAAATTCGCTCTTGTACGACACAACCAACTCGATAGAACTGACAAAAAATTACTCAGCACAGAAAACTTAATTAGAGAGACCAACGCAACACGTAAATTTATATAATAACTTTTTAATAATTGTACATTTGTTTGCACAGTAAATCGTCTTAAAGCATTTTATAATGGCTTTTATGCTTTATGTGAAGCGCCTTAGAGCGTTTAACAAAAATAGATTTGGCGCTATATAAATGTAGTTATCTAATAGCAGCTTCTACAACGAGTGTTGATCCTTTGATAATAACGTTTGAAAATCTCCTTTATTGCTTCTGAACCTTTGTACAAAATAACTAGCTCTCTTAAAGTTTAAGACTGGAACTCACTCTAATCGATTGAAGCTATATAGGGACAAATCATCCGCACATTGTTACTAGTTTCAATCGATTTCAAGTGAATTTCAGTCTTAAATTTGAAGAGAGAACCCAGTGGCTAAACACGTGCACACTTTAGACATTTCAAATTAATTCAATTCAGCGTTGCATCCATTTAAACTGACGTAGGGTATTGAGAGTAACTTAACAAAAGCATGGCGGCTGCATGGACTGATGTCTCTGGTGAGTAAAAATAGACTTTGAAAAGGTTTCGAAATAAGAGGTAGATTTTAGGTCAGCACCTAGCAGCTCTGTACGGTGTTCCATTTGTTATCAATGTCCCTTGCTGCCGTTATTTCAGTTTGACATTTGAATCGAACATGTCACACATGTTTGTTATAGTCTTTACACCATTCAGAGTTATCGACAATGTGTCTGTTTCTTGTTGTTGTTTTTTGTTGGTTTTGTTTGCATTATGACATGACGCTGTTTAACATGATGGCAAACACAGGTCTATAATGAAAATACTTCAAATGTATTTATAGATTCGTTAGCTTGAAATGTATCTTTTAGAATCAGTCAGCTTTTAAATTTCGCTTTTGAATTAATGAGCTTTTTCACACGCATAGAAAAATACGATATCAAGCAGGCATGGCGTAACCAAAACTGTTATATTTTTCATAGTAATTGTTTGTTATTTTTTTCCCTCCTTTATTTATTTATTTACTTTTATTTCGTATTATTATATTTTAAGAAAATAGCTTTGGATGGTGTAAGCATGTGTGTAGATTATACTGATGTCACTCAAGGAACCATGTACAAACACAATCTACTTTAAAAGTATGTTGAACCCCCCCCCCCCCCCCCCTCAAGGTAAAAAGTACCATAAAATAATCAATCATAGAAGGACTGGGTCATTAAATTTGCTTCAAATAAATGAGAGCCAAGAAACCAATTTCCCTTTTCCAGCTGCAGTAGAAGTAGATCCCAGAGAGTTGTAGATCAATGGGGAGTCAAATCTAAAAACGGCTGCTAGATTCTAAAACTGGTTAACAAAGAAATGAAAAATATAATTATATTAAAACTATCATGTGGCAAGTTGAAGAAAAATAAAGAACATACATAAAATAGGAGGAAGGAGAAGAAGAAGAACAACAACAACAACAAAAAGAAACTCACAAGAATTACTCTTATTATGCTCTAGAATATGTTTATACTATACGCATCTAAAAATCTTGTAAAATTTACCTCTGAGTCTCCCTATACTATTTTTTCCATTTTGTTTCCAGTATTGCATTGTGGCAAGAAACATGATGAAACATTCATAACCCTGAGGTTATATATGCATCTATTATAACCATTAATTTATCAAATTGGTCTATTTTCCCCAAATGTTCCAACGCTCCTTCTTGGGCAGACGAAGGACAGAACATGTCTCAAATAATCGGGATATTTTCATATTATTTTCCCTGGGAAAGCCAACGTATAGCCTTCAATTCTAAAAAATAAATTCCGAACGCAGCTGAGAGCTCTTGACTAATTAGTCACGTCTGGTTAGTTTCAGTTGAGACTGGTACAAGTAAAATACGAGATGAAAGAGAACAATGATCTATTAATCTCAAAAGAGGCTTATCTTGAGATTGTTGGAAAATATGAAGAAAACAAATCTACATCGATGAGCCATTTTCTTATAGAAAAGGAGTAAATTGTATAATAGAAGAGTTTTATCTGATCCGTACTAAAAAATAGTTAATGGCCTGACGTTTTAAACCCTAGCAGTAGCAGAGTCTTTTTGGAAGGCTAGATGACAGCACATATATACCGGTAACAGTAGCAGTCAAGTGGAAATAAATAAAGGAGCGCGACAGAGACAGACGGAAGTCTTTAATGCAATTAGGGATTACGATTGCCATTATAATAATTGCACTAGTTTTTAACAGATCAAAGGTTCGGCGACGTTTTTAATATTATATATCTTTTCCATTTCCGGTAAGTTGTATTACGACTCCATTTATAGAATTTAATACAAAGTCATCGAAATTCACAAAAAACAAACATGAAAGGACAGAATTTTTGAAAAATCTTTAAAAACGTTTAGAGTAAAAATTAACAAAAAAACAAGTCAACAAATAAATTCAATAATCATTTGACTGTACCAACACTAGACTGTTTCACTGTATACAAATAACGCATTACTTAGTCATATAACAGATATCGTTGTTTGCGAACAAATATTGTTGCTGTTTTGTTTCCTTGTGTTGCTGTATTAAGGAGGGGGGAAGGACCCACCCCATACAAAATAAGAGAAAAAAAAGAGAGCAGATGCACAAGCGAAGTGCGGCCACACGATTAAACTAAAATCCAACACTTATCGTGTACGTACACGGAAACTACACACAATAGGGAGGTTTAGCTGCACGTTACGCGAGCAAAAACGTGAACGTGAGCGTCAGAAATTGTGTCGTTTCTATGTGACGTCACCACTTTGGGCTTATTTCATGCTCAAATATGAGGTCTGCACGCACGTACCTGACGTGAGAAATGGTAACTTCACGTATGCTTAAAACGTGAGATTTTTACAACAACATTTTCTGACGTTCACGTTCACGTTTTTGCTCGCGTAACGTGCAGCTAAACCTCCCTAATAACTATAGACTTATCTTGTACGTACGTGCATGATACATCTGAAGATATAGACAATGAGAGCAGCATGTTTATGGCGGCTCTATAAGCTTCCGTACAAGTGAATGGTTCGGTACATCATAAGGCCCTTCCCCCAACCCCACCCCAAAAAGTAATACAATCTCTCTATAATGAAAATGTCAAGTTACGTCACTGCGCAGCTCATAGTTGACTTGTGTATAGGCCTAAAAGATTACATGCCCGACCCCCGTTCTTGGCTCAAGGAACTGCGTATGCATCTTGATCATGATGTTTCTTGTCAAACAAGCTTGTCTTTTCATGGCAACGTCTTAGCTATTTCAGGCATGTCTTACGATGCTCGCGGAATCAGTTTCCGGACAAACAGAATTATATCAACGATTCTAATAGTCGCAGTGTTCGGACAAAGTGCTCAACAGTTTCAAGGTGTCTAGGAAATAAAGAGTTTTGTCCTTGACAATGACTTCCTTCACCTTTAATAAGTACAGTCTTCTACTCATATCAATTTCACGTCCCTGCTTTTTATTCAAGGCAAAATCTACTTGCCAAGGAGGCGCATATTATACTCCCGGCTTCAGCCCCGCGGCAAGGTCTGCAAGACGCTTCCTAGCCCTGATTTGTACGAATCCATGAACAATTGTACAACTATATACGGAACAGCGCTTTAGTATCGGGCCCTAAAGCTATGATCTTTGTGTTTGTGGTTCAGCAGGAATAAGTTCATCATTGGGGATCTAAATTTCACACGAATTGTACGAATCCATGAACAATTGTACAACTATATACGGAACAACGCTTTAGTATCGGGTCCTAAAGCTACAATCTTTGTGTTACTTTGTGGTTCAGCCGGAAAGAGTTCATCATATTGGGGATCAACATTTCCCACAAATGTCATCGAAATTTCACAGAAAAGACTTGCTCAGACAGAAATTGCTTTGAACTTGTTTCCTTAAAATATCTGCCTAGCAATTGTTTCCCGCTTAACAGCTTTTGGACATGGTTATAGTTTCTTTCAAGTAAAGTGGCTTAGTATGATAAGATAGATGCACATAAAACACTGAGTCACTCTCAGCCTCGTTTTGACCTTGACATTTGCTTGCGATTAATTGATCAGTGTAATGGATGGGAAGAAGAGTGGATACAAAATAACGATATTAATAATGATATCAAACAATAAGTACTATCACTTAATTTGTAATTACTAGATTTTTCTTTATTCTGTAAGTTATATAGTCTGTTGCCTAAATGTCTAGCCTATTAAAATAAAATAGTTGTTTGTTTGAATTTCAATATGTAATATTTAACATTTTAAAAACTGTTTATTTGCTTTGTCTTGATGTTGTTTTAGTGAGCGCCTTTTATGACTACAAACACTTTGTTTTGTTTAATATTAATTGATTCAACTGTCCTATCGGTTGTAAAGTGTTGTTCTTAAGAAGTTAACAAACGAATAGTCTCAGCATCAGCAGACCATTGGGTTATTAATAGAATGTATCATGAACACTTGAAAGGCGCCAGTATCCATCATAAAGTGTTGGCCCTGTCCAAATGAAAGACAAATAGACAGATATAGTGATACCATCAGCTCAATGAAAAGCAGCCATGGACAAGTATGTTTGAAGTACACCCTTGAAACCATTGACAGGTGACATGTGACTGATATTGAGTGTAGATTGTTTCAGACCAGATTGTGAAAAATACCCTTTCTCCCTAGGAGTTGTGAGTTTTTAGAACAGTCAGTAAGAAGGATTTAGATGACCTAATGGGGGTGAAACACAATAAACAGTGAGTGTAATCACTGAGCGATTGAATTTTAGGTTTGATCCTCCTTTCATGGGAGTTTATCTTCTTCTGTATTATTTGTGTGGTCTCGCACTGGACAAGAATATCCTACTTGCTCTATGGTAAGAACGTCAGCAAAAATAGCAACAGCAATATCAGCAACATCAGCATCAGCATCATCAACAGCAGCAGCAGCATCAACAGCAGCAGCAGCATCAACAACAGCAGCAGCATCAACAGCAGCAGCAGCATCAACAGCAGCAGCAGCGCAGCAGCATCAACAGCAGCAGCAGCATCAACAGCAGCAGCAGCATCAACAGCAGCAACATCATCAACAGCAGCAGCAGCATCAACAGCAGCAGCAGCAGCATCAACAGCAGCAGCGCAGCATCATCAACAGCAGCAGCATCATCAACAGCAGCAGCAGCAGCAGCATCAACAGCAGCAGCAGCATCAACAGCAGCAGCAGCAGCAGCATCAACAGCAGCAGCAGCAGCAGCATCAACAGCAGCAGCAGCATCAACAACAACAGCAGCAGCAGCATCAACAGCAGCAGCAGCAGCAGCACAGCAAATGCCGCAGCAGCAGCAGCACACACTCCATCTCATTATGATTCGTATTAAGGATGCACGCGGCATAGCAGTAATTTAAACGAATATTTCCTCATGTCTTAGTTTGATCATGGTTTGATCAAAACATTTTTTTTTTTATTGAATTTAATCTTTTCCTATAATTCGTCCAGTCTTTAATTTCCCAGTTGTTTTATGTTATCTTCTTGTACGTAATAGTCCCCTATTTCTATTTGTTTTATTATTTTGAATGTTTATATCGTAAGGCGATGTATGTATAGAACTTAAATAGACCCCTTGCATAGGCAGCCATCGCTGAGATTATACATTGGAAACGTGCGCCCTTCACGCGCCAGGCGGCTCTCAGCCAAATAGCGGTCTTCCTCTCGACCTGAGTGAGGGCGCTTTTTAAGCATGTGACGTCATATGCAAGGTTTGTATGAAATATTAAAGACATGTGAATAACGAAACCACTACTCATATTACATCGAAATGACGATGTCAAAATCTTCAAAACTAAACCTATTAAAACTAAGGACGATGTTGCATGCGGATAGATGTATACAGTCAGTGGGTTGGAAAATACCCAGTTTTGAGCAGTGCTTGAATTACATAACAACGGATAATGATTAACCCTATAAAACGAGCTTCTTGAGATATATTCCATGTCACTGCTGTAATTTGTGTTGTTACATAATGCCTTAACTCTGTTGATTGGAGGCTCATTTAACAATCTTTATAAAGGTTTGGACAAATTAAGGGTAGGCCTGCCAATTTTTGTGTTATATCCATCTATCAAAAATTTCCAACCGTGGTAAATGCGAGGAGGGTAATCTTATCTAGTTCCCTATAGTTTTAGGTTAAAAGCCGTGCACATCAAAGAAAAGCATTGCCGGTATATATAGAGCATTTTTCCTTTTAGCGCCGAATGGTTGACTATTTGCATGACAATGTCTTTGTCAATGATAAACAAGATTCGTTTTTTTTTCTTTTATCGAGAGGTTGATTTGGGTGTCTGTTTTGTTTGCACACGGTCAAACTGTTCAACGGGAAACTTCGAACCTTCTACTACAAGACATGTAGATGGAAGCAACGAACGTAATAATGCAGGTTTTCTTGGTCTCCATGGAGACACTGGTAATGGAGTCTGAGACTGGAAATAAGATGACAGAGCCACCCTTCAAGATATGGTCTTACCGCTTTAACATATCAAGATCAAAATTGTAGTAAGACGCCGACGAATTTAATTTATAATTGGCCGGTAGGTTTTGGCACTTAATAACATTAGAACGCATTACATCGGCGAACTTCAAAATAAAGCCGATTCGTAAAACTGTGTTTCCGCACTGTGAAATAAATAACAAATAAACCAGTCACGTGGTCCCCCACCTCTCTTTCTCTCTCTTTCTCAGTCTCTTACAGTTGATTTGTTCAATTAATGACGACGACCTGGATTTGCATGTTCTATCTGGGATTACAAATGCAACCTCTGTAATAACAGTGGGAGCAAAATGATGACATAAATTGGCTGGATATTGGACATTGCTAGAAGAATTTGATTTGGGAAGTGTTCGCTTCCTGGTTACCACACCAAGTATCTTGGCAATCCAAAAATGTTGTGTGAAGCAAATTGAAATTTGTTTATAATTTGTAATTTTAAAGGTATCATTAAAAATTGGCAGAGCAGACACAATAGTCGCAGACAGTGTTCATGTTTTGTGTGATCAACCATATACATGAAATAACAAACTGTGAAGATTTTGGTTTAATACGGTATGTGAGTCAGGAGCAAATATTGAAAAACCTCGTACAATTTCCAGCATGTAAACACATTGTCTTTTTTTTTGGTTGTAATATCTGAAATCAGCTGATACGTTTTAAATTAGTTCGGTTTTCGTATACTGTTCTATCGAATACTACTTCATTTCAGAGGGGAATATTTCACAGAATAAAATGGTTCCACAATGAACTTCATAATCAGGTGGCTTTCAGACTACAATTAAATAATGTGTTTTTTATTTTTAAAATCTTACCTGTATCATTTTCTTAACAATGTAACCAAAAGAATGGAGCTAAGTACATGTATATCTAAAATGAATAATAGAGCGTGATTAGCTAGTTGGTATCTGGCCATGCCTTTCACCTCTGTGGAGCTCGGATCGAATTGACCGTACGTAGGACCGGTGCCACATATTTATATTTGGGTTTAAGAGCCTGCCCTTTACTGCATCGTAAAACATAAATAATGTTAAGTTATTCACCATCTTCTCCTCGCGGTTATCATCTCTCCTGTTTGTGGAGCACGATCTCTTTGATGAGTCGATTCGTTGGTTTGATTAGCAGAGGTTAAAACATGCAATAAAACATGGCATTTCAATTAAAACATACTATAGTATTACAGATGGGCTTTGTCCCCGACTAAAACGATGAGTTAAACTGATTGAAAGATAACATCGATTAATGTTTTTTTTCAAACCATCCTTCACATGTGGTCCTATTTGCAATCCAAATTTGCGATACTGATTCTCATTATGCAAAAAGGATGCAAGACTATAAGATAGCCTCAGATTTGTGCTCATAACTGGATAATACGAGAAGACGGCATCACCGCGGTGAAGTAACCGTGTGTAAAGACAGTCTCAACCCATGCCTAAAGTGCACCAATACCTCAAATAATCTACTTTAAGTAGAGCTGAAAAGAAATATACAAAATCCCTCATTCTACTTAACCCTTACACGGCGTCACCATGGTGAAGTCTGAAGTGAGGTAATCGTGCGTTAAGTAAGTTAGAAAACCTTGATTAAAGTGCACCAAGAATCAAAATTATCAGCTTAAAGTAAAGGATGAACAGATTGATGCAATACTCTCAATCGATCTTCAGTAAGAAGATTAAACTATTAGGTTAGAAACGCAATTGGCCGTCACTGACATTCATCTCAAAATATTTTTTGATAACGGATTGTTTTGGAATAATCATTCCAACAATTTCCCGATGAATTTATGCTCTTTTCGCATAAAATCTTAAAAATACTTGTGGATGCGGTCATCGATTGCCGAACAGCAGTGGTGTACCTAGATATTTAACATTGGGGTGGATTGGGGGGGGGGGGACCACTAACCGATTCCAATTGTGGATGGACACAACCAATGTCTTGGGGATTCATTGGTCCTAGACATTTAAAAAGAACAAGAATTTAAACGATTTAACCCTTTCGATAGCCAAAGTGAAATCAATCGATCAAGTACTACGAACACGAACAGTTTAAACAGTCCGACCACGTCCTGATTGAAAATGCAATGGCGGCCAAGTATTTAATGACTGAATACAAGGCTTAGAGGTGGGGGGGGGGGGGGCAGAGCAAACAATACACAAACCAAACCAACGACAAAAGTGAAACCAAATTGCAATTCACTCTGACAGGAAAACACGCCTAATTCAAGCTTTGAGCTTTAATTTCGACAAACTGTAATGTTCATTTTTACAAAAATAATCATAACCAAAAATAAACACAATCTACATGGTATTTGTCGACGCTTACACGCTCTTGGGATTCCAACAATTCAAAATACTTGACACTTTGGAGAAATTAGTTACAACTGTTCTTCTGTAATAATCAATTAACTCATTTTGAATGAAAATCCCTTTCTTTCTTCATACTCCAACATTTTTACAAGCGTCTCTAAAAATTAACAAGGCGCTACACTCCTTAAAATTTTAATTACATTTTAGCGTATACCTAATTAAAATGGCTGCATCGTTTCAGCCCGTGTTCTTGTTTTTGTCATTCAGCTGGAATCTCCCCCTTCGTATTATACAATAGTTCAATGTATATTTTGTTTAAAGAAAGAGCACTTTCACAAAATAAATGCGTATGTCAATGAAGTTATAAATATAAAATGCAATGTCCTATTTTGGGGCTCAGACTTGTATTTGACTACTTTTGTGTCTATTTAAGAACGAATCGCCGAACAGCCGTCGTTAATGTGGCTCGCCAACAACTCAGCAAAAAAAAACCAATCTCATATGACACAACGGCTGTTGTTTCATCTTATATAAATTTAATCTCAGTGTACAGCGAAAGTTGTTTACTCAAAAATACCATCTTTCGCTATAAAGGGGCTTACACTTGGACTTGAGTGAAAAATAAACAACTGCAATCTGGACGGAAATTAAAAATAATGTAAGAACACCATAAAGTAGCACAAGTGCAAACAATTTCATATATAAACACGTAGTGTTACATCAATGCACGTGCTCGTGTGTTACTTTACGATTTTCGCATGCCTGGCCATATTAACCGTCCCTATACCGACTGTAAATTGCTTCTAAATTGGATTTCAACAAATAATTAAAGCATGATTGATTTTGTTCATTCACTTGAAGATGCTTGAGCGAATTTAATCTATTCCCTGTCCATGTTCAGCTCGATGACATTAAACTTCGTATACGCACTTAATAATAGACTTATAACCCGACGAAACAAAATCCTGGTCATACACTCTTTAATGACAAAAATCACAGAAACTTGTGACTCTTATGGTAACACTGTGAAAATAATTTAATGTGTCAATAACAAGATGCTCTGTAGAACAGAGCTTGCTGTCGACTTTTCGATCTGTGAATGCTCTGGTTTTCTTGTCGTTGCACAATCCTGTTTCTTACGCATTATTTGTGTTTTAAAATAAATACACTTTGCAACCAACCAGTGAACGCTCCATCAAGTGACAGGTATAGTCACGTTTCTAGAAAACTCTGCTTAATCAAGTTTCGTTTTAAATCAAAATAAGGAGTAATTATTGGGAGACGAGTATTTTGCCTATCGTTGGAATGATTGACTTTCGGTTGTTTAGATACCTGCCTATCACCTCAGTGACTCTGGTGGTTTAATACCTGCCTATTACCCTGTGACTCTGGTGGTTTAATACCTGCCTATCACCTCAGTGACTCTGGTGGTTTAATACCTGCCTATGACCTCTGTGACTCTGGTGGTTTAATACCTGCCTATACCTCTGTGACTCTGGTGGTTTAAACCTGACTATTAACCTCTGTGGACTTCTGGTGGATTTATACTGCCTATTACCTCTGTGACTCTGGTGGTTTAATACCTGCCCATGACCTCTGTGACTCTGGTGGTTTAATACCTGCCTATCACCTCAGTGACTTCTGGTGGTTTAATACCTCCTATCACCTCAGTGACTCTGGTGGTTTAATACCTGCCTATTACCTCTGTGACTCTGGTGGTTTAATACCTGCCTATCACCTCAGTGACTCTGGTGGTTTAATACCTGCCTATTACCTCTGTGACTCTGGTGGTTTAATACCTGCCTATTACCTCTGTGACTCTGGTGGTTTAATACATGCCTATTACCTCTGTGACTCTGGTGGTTTAATACCTGCCTATTACCTCTGTGACTCTGGTGGTTTAATACCTGCCTATGACCTCTGTGACTCTGGTGGTTTAATACCTGCCTATTACCTCTGTGACTCTGGTGGTTTAATACCTGCCTATCACCTCAGTGACTCTGGTGGTTTAATACCTGCCTATTACCTCTGTGACTCTGGGGTTTAATACCTGCCTATACCTCAGTGACTCTGGTGGTTTAATACCTGCCTATGACCTCAGTGACTCTGGTGGTTTAATACCTGCCTATTACCTCTGTGACTCTGGTGGTTTAATACCTGCCTATTACCTCAGTGACTCTGGTGGTTTAATACCTGCCTATTACCTCTGTGACTCTGGTTCGATCGTGGAGCGAAGCCCTAATTGTGGATTGGGTTTTCAGTCTCCAACTGATTACGTGGATTAACCCTGTAGCGGTTCTCTTCCAACGTCCAAAATTTACGTTACTTCAGCATCTTCTCTACGCAAGTATATTTATGCTTTAACACATATACAAGGCTAGCCACTTCTGGGGGTCACGTGTTTCATTACCAGAACTGTATAATAACAATAACTTATTTTCATATACAAATGTTTTGAATAGCTAAATCTAATACCCCCCAGAAAAAAAAGAAAAACAAAATAATAATAATAATTATAATAATTATTCGTCATATCATCTCTTCAGTGCTGCGCTTAACTTAGTTAGTTTCCTAGGATTTTTCTTTAGAATTAGCATCTCATTGTCATACCAAACTTTACATACCACATGATCCTTGACAGCTAATGATTCAGCCAATGGCAGTACGTGACTTGCGCTACGGCATGAATTATTCACAAAAACTAAATGTACAATTAATTATGCAGAGAAGAAGCGTGTCGAGCCGGAGTGAAGAAACTAAAACATTAGTTATTAAATAAAGGACGTATTCAGTCGCAAGTCACAAAGGCCCGGTTAAAGGTGGGAATAAAAAAAAACATAATTGTTTGATTTTAGTCTGAAGGCTTACTGGTTATGAAGTTCAAACTAGAACCAGTTTCTTTTCTGTGAAATATTTCCCTCCGAAATGAAGTCATATTCGAGAAACTGTATTTCAAAACCATAAAAAGAACACAGCTGATTCGGTTGTGACAACCACATTTAAGGCCATTGTGCTTTTTATGCTGAACATTTTCATGTTTTTTAATACTATTTTCTCCTGTTTCACACAACGGAATGAGCCTTAGCAGGAACACTGTCTGCAACTATGTGTTCAGCTCTACCAATCCTGTATTAGCAGGAACACTGTCTGCACTTGTTCGCCACATCCTGTATTGCAGAACACTGTCTGCACTATGTTCAGCTCTACCAATCCTGTATACTACCTTTAACCCATTTAAAGCCCATTGATGATGGCTTTACCTTTTGGAAATTTCAAACAGTGTGCTATTGCCCACCAATATAATAGCCATTTCTCATTGGAAGTGCAAGTTGAGTACTATACCCCACAGTTCCTACCACATAGTTAATTCGTTACACCGTGTTATACATCAGCCAGAATCCATAATGAACACAGATCAACCACACATAACTAATTTATGTTTTTCCCTCGGCCAAAATAGGTCACTTTTGTAAACCTTCTGATATATTATAACCTAGTTATCTGACCGTGCCGTGCTGATATAAATTATACTCTAAGTCAATTGAAAGACGTTTGAAATTAAAATCAAACTCCGTGTACATTCTAAGGGCTTTTGACAGCTGTTGTTTCCGAAACGAGTTTGTATGAATATAAGACTTAAATTAGAAAATAGATGCAAAATGCACGTATTAGAAGAAGTTCTTCTTAACTGTAATCAGCCGCCAAAACAATCGTTTTATTTAAATTGAGGCGTTTGAATTTTATAATCGAGGGAATTATTATCAACTGTCTTTTGAAAAAAACGAATAAAGAAATTTCAAGACAAATGCAACTGCAGCATTTCGCATAAAAATAAGTCGCAAATGGTACACTATTGGTTTTGGAAAAATTTTATGAATTCAACTTTGTAGTTTGATTACATCTCATCTGTAAAGTGTCATAAATTAACAATAAAGATGAGCTACAACAACTTTCTTAAATATAACGATATTAATTAAAAAGAACTTCTTACAAGAAAACGGTAGCCAAAATGTACACAAATGATAAAATTTGTGTTGACCTAATCTTGAAATAAAACAAGGTGTAATACGGAAAGGTGGAATAACTCACGGAGAAGACGTGCTATTGATGATATGTCATCCGAACCACCAGAAATAACAGTGAATGAAAACAAAATAATAAACAACAATCGACCAGGACATAAAAACAATAGTTTACAATTATACAATTGTATACAATCATAACACGCCGTTTGTTATAAATGACACCCCCGGCGCCAAATGATAGTCAAATCTGGTATTTTCCCCAGGTTTGATGATTCTTTGTTCAGAATGATTTTATATGAGGCGAAGCAACCGCTTCACTTTGAAAGAGATACAAGACGTGGATGTCTCTGATAACACAACATCTACAGTCAAATTTTCAAAATATATATATTTTTTATGAATAAAACATGTTGTTCTTAATTAAATCAATATAATAAATACAATTATGTATATATAAATATATATTCCACATTCCAAACGTTTCATACGGTGTACCCTTTCATCGAGTATAATAATTGCATTGCTGCATGACTTCAAGATAAAAACACAAAATAAAATAATTGCTTCAAGTGCTTCAAGACTTTGCTATAAAAACAGTGATGGAAACAGCTCGGATCGAGTATTAAAACAAGCAATCGAATTTGCAAGATTATAATTTTAATATTTGCAGTAAAAAAAATGACCAATAAAATAGTTGAAATGAAAATGCATATCCTGACTTTGCTTGAATACTTAATACAAAAAAAATCAATATTAAAAAAAAAAAAAAAAAAAAAAAAACGAGGGGAAGCAAAAAACGTAAAGCTTTAGTGGAACAAATCAAGACGAATGCATCTCCCATAATTGAATTAACAGCTTCTTGAATTTGAGCAGAGTTCGTTTTAATGTCAGTAAATTCTACAAACTGAACGAGTGCAAACGTGACATGTGTTTCGTTTGCAGGAATATGGATTATGCCCTGTCTTTTACTGTCATCGATACAGTACTGTGTAAAACACATTTTGGGTGCGTCTTGGAATTCTGAGTGCTTTTCAGAGACCATAACGTGTTTTTGTCTTTAGACGATATCATCACAAGGTCTCACGAGAAAACTGTGTCAAGCCTAATTATGAGCGATTCTGCATCAAGGGCACTTGCACGTAAGAGATTATCTAACGATGTGAATGATAATTGGTGTGGTGACGAATCACAGTGTTTGACGCGGTCGAGTTTGTAATTTCTTAGTTAAATGTAATGTACTGAAAGAGTGATTAAATCAACAATTGTATATAAACGATAATCTTATTTCATGCGTGTTAGGACAATTATGTCCGACACATTCTGTACGACAAGCAATATGTCCGATCCATTGTATTCAACAAACCATGACGTCCGGTTATTTCTTTCCGACAATTACATCTGACTTGCATCCTACATAATTTTTATGTCGGACCAATTGTGTCCAACGTCGGACAAAATGTCTCCAAAATATCGTAACGCCCTTGCTCTTGCTTTGCTAAAAAAATATACAAAAAACATTCCATTGCAAAATAAGAAACACAAAAACGTGATCTGTATACGCTATGCCGATGAAATATTGTCAAGAGCTTTTTAATCTTTTTAAAATCACATTATGTTTAAGAATTTTCTGAAAAGGAATCTGTCGTTGTCAATTATTATTTTTTTCTGACTGAAAGATGAATAGAACGTCAAGATAAGAAACATCCTCCCATAACGAGGTGGACAGTTTTATCTCTCGTCCTCCATCAATCCTTGGGTAGAAGTCTCGAAAAGCAGTACCTTTTTGAAAGAATCAATTTTATGGCATAGCTTGTGTTTGTACAATATATCACGATAAAAATGAATATCAACATGCTGTTACAAATGTGGAGTCATTACTTTCAGTACCGCATTGAGTAATGGCCATAAATAGTTAATATTTGTCTTTCATTCAATACTTATAGCCCTTCTTCAATATCACACTATTTGCTGCTCTGCTCGTTTATGTTCAAGTCCCAACGTGCTATTGTATAATTTACACTGAGCCCCTAGTCACTCATGCTGTCACAGGATATTAAAGGGAAAATAGACACTTATGTTATCTGCGCAGACATCGATCATCAAACCAGAATCAACTGTCCTATCTTCTAATTGTAGTCCTTATAAATAGACGTCAAAAACACCGCCATCTTAGAAGTCAAACGATGAAGGAAAAAAATGGAAATTGCACATATACGCGCGGCGCACAGGGTCACACAATGGGCATCCTTCACCTCTAGCCGAGGGCACCCTACCCAAATGACGTCATGTGCTTATTTCGGATAGTATAAAACTATCTTGGAGTCTTCTCTAACAACATAAGAACATAAGATTAAATTTTAAAACTAGCGGCTGAGAGTGGTTCCAGGTAACGGTGGACCAGGCCCATATTTGGATACATCTGACTGGGATTATGACGTAATTTTCGAAACAACGGCCCCTGTTTGAATTCCCGTTACGAAAGTGTACACTTTCAAAAATACTGACAGAGCCAAAGTCAAAGCCAAAGCCAAGGCCAAAGCCAAAGCCAAAGCCAAAGCCACAGCCAAAGTCAAAGCTAAAGCCAAAGTCAAAGCCGTGGTTACGGAAGTGCCTCTAGTCACACCAGAATCACTGCCACTAACCATTAGAGGTCAAGATAGATTTTGTCAGGAAAACGGACCATACAGACCCCTACATAATTCTAGTCCTCTTTGATGATCTCGATTCGTGTCCAATGACCCCTTGCACAAACGTATGGTTTGACTGTGTTTGACGCATGGAAATGTGCCAGAAAGTAAAGCTTTGTCTAGCGTCAGAAAATGTTGTCGATTTGCATTTGATGAAGCAAAACAACATTTAATTGCAGGTGCATAACACTTTTGACAACCGCACAAAACACAATATTTAATTATTGATATGGAAAGTATGGGCATCAGTAATTGAAATCTCACGGTGTTTAGTTGATTGCTCCGTCGGGAGCGAAATGATAATGAATAGATCTTAATGAATAGTAGATGAACAATTTCTCTTTAAAAACCGAGAGATTTAAAGGGGTTGGACAAGAGTCCTACTTTCCGAAATTTTTCCCCATGGATTAATTTCTCGGTAAACGAGGACAGCATTCATTGAAGTGCTTTAACAAACTCGTCAACAAGTACGTATCCGTTATCAATCTTTTTATGGAACTCTGTCTTCATGGTTTTCTTAAAAACTCAATGTGTCAATTTTTAGCTTAGTGGCATTGAAGTTAATTAAAATGTCTGGTAGTAATGGCAAAACAACACAAATAAGTTAACGATTTTAAGCTATACAAAGAAAATATGTTTAACTCTAATATCAAAAGCATTTTGCCCAGCAAGTGTTCATTTTTAATAAAATTGGTCCAGAAACTCGGTTCTTATTTTTTGAATTAAAAGAAAAACGTTCTTAACAATTTTGAAATTTCCAAAATCCCTTAAATTTGTTGAATTTCCCCTAAACCAACGATACGCGCTACCTAAAAAGCAACATACATGTGTTCCTTTTGAAAGAATCAAAACAGGCAGTATGAAAAGGGTGACTTCTTGTTCACGACTTTACACGATTGATCTTCCATTATAAGACGGATTTACCACAAGTGTGTGCTTTTCCTGTTGCAATGCTGTTTTCTTGTGAAGACTTTGCTTGTGTCGTGTGATCTGTGAGTGACTCGCAGTTTAAATGATATCATTAATATCACTAAGAGATGATATGAATTTGTCAACATTCCACTGTTGAATCAGTGTAAACGTGTATAATTAGCAAACACAAACTGTTTTTTGCATTGATCGAATTTAAACGTGGGGAGTGCGGTCGTCTTGTCTCGTGTTGGTAGACTGTGTTGGATGCACAGGGGAGTTTTTCTTGACGTTAAGGCCAGCTGGCACGGGTCTCCCTGGTCTAGTCGGTACAGCCTCAAGGTTCCATCCGTGCATACGGGGCCAATCCCAAGTGGTACACGGTGCCACATTAACGTGTCTCTTGTTGTCCGTTCGGCTAGCAACAACCATCAGCAAACATGCCATGACTGATTCAAACATGCGGAGAGCCGTCTGGAGACACCACCAGACCCATGGATTTTTCTCGATGAAAGGCTTCGGCAGCCCGTACTTGCAGATTGCGTACAGAATCTGCGTCATGAGCGTGAAGAGACCAACCATGCCGCACGCCTGGAGGAGTCCAGAGAAACGGCGAAGCGCTTCACTCTCAATCGGGCTGCCGCTGGTTCGAAGGCTGCTACGTATCTTCCAGGCAACGTAGAAGTAACCTATCATCATGATCACACCCCACAAGGTGTAGATAAACAAGGCAAATATGTCAAAGATGATCGCTGATATGATGTCATAGTCAAGGAGTAAATCCTTCAATATAAGAACGATAGTATACACCCCAGCACTGCCAACCAAAGTCACTGTCTGATGTTTAATACACGATAAGTTTGGATACAATTTAGTGGTCTCTAGTAACAGCAAGAGAAGCAAATTGAAAGCAACAGCAAGACATGGAAAGGCCATTGACATCAGCAACCTGATCAAGAGAGGTGGTACTGTGCATCTAAATCCATAAGGGTCAATACATAGCATGACAGTACGCAGAAGGCTAAATAGTAACGTAGATATGTGCATGTTAAGTTTAAAATGGAAACCGCTCATAAGACGTCCAGCTCGAAATGTGTAAAGCCGATACAGACGAATGATTGACACGATACCAGTCAGTATGTACACTACGGCGTAACCGTACACGTGGATATCAAAAGCTGCTTGCAAATACTCCATGGTAGATGACCAGTCACAGCTATGGACACTCATGGCTGGAGGGATGAGTGTTACCGGTGGTGAGGTGATATCAAATAGGTTCAGCCCTGTCGGGTGAAAGTCGGCTGTTGATGCAATGTTACGCTGTGTCATATTGAGACTCATGGTTGATGATAATGTTCCAAGTGATCATGTACGGCACACAGCTCTTACGCCATGTGTTTCATGCTGGTTTGTGACTGAGTTGAACATCTCGGAGTCTTCTGCGAAGCTTTTAAAAACACTAATATCGCATGATCCTTTGATCTTAAGAGCCTGACTGCACCCTGGTTTCACAGTCCACATATCAGCACACAATGTGAGTCTGGCTTTCCTTACAATGATCTCCATGTGGAAAAACACTCCAAACGTCAGCTCGCGGACCACTGATGAACTCCTTTAGCATCGTTCATATGTATCGTACGCAGGTGAGCCTCATGCACATGCGTAGTCTCCACTTCTTCTATCTTTCTTGATAATGTTAAGGCGAGATGTCATACACCACGCTCGGCCTTTTACCAATAACGTCCAACTCGGTGTTTTTTCCATCCTCCTCACCGCGCAGTCGCTATAGGAACCAGATTGCGCACACAGCGAGTTAGAGACCGAGTTGCAGTCATGTGAATGAATACAGGAGCACATTGGATTACGAAGCGGGAAGAAGTGACTTTCTCGCCAAGATTAACATCTCACTCTCTCTTTACAAGTAGCGTGTGTGTTGTCGAGATGGAGTGATTGTGCTGTGTTTTATAGGTGCGTTACTTCTGACAGCTCTACTTATCCTCTGGTCGTTTTATTATGCCAATGTATGATAATGTAATACTACTTCAAACCAATGACACACATACTCAATAGAATTCATAGTCAGTGCAGTATGAGGAACTGCTTGCGTGAGGGATTGGTTAAACCGAGGTTAACACCTACATCTCTGCAAGCAAATCGACATCATTACGGGTAAAACAGCTGTGGTACTTCGTCAATTCCTTCAATTGCCCCAATACAACTACAAAGAATGCTAATAAGAACAAAGATCATCGACTCCAGTTTGTAATCAGATTTGGTAACACGAAACAGTATTAATAACCGTGGTTAAAGTAGTAATTGAAGTAATTTTTTATTGAGGAAGGACATACTGTAATGACGTCACATGACAGGGGGTCATCAACAAACCGCGACGGTTTTACTGAATCGTATAAACTAACAAAGGTTGACAAAGTTTCAGTTTAGACAATCAACAGTGGTTTTAGACTAAATCAACAGTAAGATATCGTCTTTGATAAGACGAAACGTAATGATCCCAAGAAGCGACTATCACTGTAGACCGTAGGCTTCATAAAGCCTGTGCAGAATTAATGCTGCGGGAAAACTACACAGTTTCAGATGGATGTGGGCGGAAAACACAAAAGAGTAAAAACACTAAAAGGGAAAACCGGCGCCAAATCTACTTGAGTTTGACCTTTGACCGTTCGCCTGCAGCAATCATAACAATTTCAAGGTGAAACGGGGCAATTTTTTTTTGCCTCTTATTGCATTAGCAATTAGGCATGCTTGCATGCAATTTGTACGGGTTTTTTAATATTCGTCGAATGTCGAATGCAATATTGTGCATTGGTTTTTGATCCGCATGCATGATTATTCCATAGACTTTTCTATACGGAACCGCTTCGATGAATCTTTCTTTGTTAACGTTTTATTGGGATGACAAATCACTATTCATCTCATCGTATGCTGGACCATGCTGCACGTCCTAGAAAGGGTGTCAATCAACACGGGACATTGGTTTGGTTAGAACGTGCAGGAGAAAACTCTGTCAGCATCTTTGGTGTACAACATCGGTCCGTACATTCTCTGTCAATTGTCAATGGTAAATGAACCAAATTATAAACAACAATTATTTAAGCAAACAAATAGGCTGAAATTAACCCAGGGACCTGGACATGTACAAAAAAAGAAACTCTCGGATAAAGAAATCGTTGGAAAACAAATAAAAAACAAACCCTTTTAACCAACTAAAAAAAGCTTAGATGCCTTTGCTGAAAATGTACCAGAGGGACGTTTGTCCCAACTAGGTGCCGCGTTTGAGGGTTTCAAGAGTCTCTTAAACAGCTTTGAATCCGTACGAATTTTTCAACTTATATTCATTTGATCTCACATGTGTTGGCGAACAGCAAGAAACCTTCTGTGTGAATCTATGTTTGTCAGATATATTCGTATTATTGTTGATAGTCATCTCTCTGGTAAAGGATTCTATAAAGTGCGTTACTCTGAACCTCAAAAGTGCGTTGCACCGTAATCCATGCAGACGACACCCGTCAAGATAAGATTTTTGAAGAAATCTCAATTTCAGATGAGGGAGGAAAAACTCATACAAACAGGAAAAGCCCATGTAATCAGGTAGGGACCTAAAATCCAATCCACAAGTAAGGCGCCTGTGTTCTGCGAGATTCGAACCGGGGTCTACAGAGTTGAAAGGCAGAGAAAGAGAAGACACATGTTGTGGAATCAACATGTATGTCCACTGTAAACAACTTTACCAGAATTGACCTGGATCCAGGTCCTGTAGGGCATGACCTTTTTCTGGGTCAGTTTGACCCAGATTCCTTGTTAAAATAGGATCGGTCAAACTGACGCAGAATCAGAGTTAAATCAAATTTGTTGACTATTTCCGGGTCAGCCTGACCCGGAAATGTGTTTTGTTAACTACAATATCCAACATGCGATGACTGCAAACTATGTACTATAAACATGAAATCTACAGAAGATTATATGTTTGGAGTACCAAAACAATTGGGTAGGTATATTTTACTGTTTACGGTTTTAGTCTTTCAGAAATGCGATAGAGAAATACACCCTCTTTGTGATTGTTTTATGTAACGGTAAAGATCAAGATCCCATCTTAAACCTTTTTACATAAAAAAGGTCTTACAAAACAAAAATGTTCATTAAACTTGATGACTTTAAGACAAATTCAGAAACAATTAGGGACGGACACATTTAATGGTCTGATAGGTCACGTCAGACGTACCATATTTTAAAAGCCTAATATAAAACATAAGGTCAATATGAATAATGGATTCTTGAAATCTCATTTTCTTCTCAATCAACAGATAAATCTATCTCTTTATGTCTTTCGCTCCCTGAAGCAATAATTCAAATAATAACAAACAGGTTTATACCATACGGCAAGAATCTTGCTCTCAAGGCCAAGTCAGACGGGCAATTTACAGGCAACTTGGAGGCAACCAACTGCACATATGCACAAGGAACACTTCGGCAGCACAAGAGACATTCTTCTAGCTGTAACTCACTATCCCCTCAAGAAAATAATGAGAAAAATGCCTGTAAATTGCCTCATAATGGCCTTTTGACGAATCACATTCCACCAACAGCCACTCACAAGGTACAATAGTACGGCATTAGATTATATTTAGATAAATCATGCATATTTTATATACAATTATAACAAAAACATTGAACATTACAGATAAAATACAGTGTAGATTAGACAAAAATAAAAGTAAAAACCAATATCTTTTCCGTAACCAAGGGAAACATTATACTATAAAACCTTCGGGTCAGATTCCCATTTGGGTCAAATTGTCCGGTAATATTATGTGTCAAAATGAACCAGAAAAGGGTCAAAATAACGCAGAATCCGAGTTAGAATATATCCAATTTGCATTTTGTAACAACTTTCTGGGTCAGCCTGACCCGGAAATGGGTCAGGCCTCTTGAGAGTCAGACTCCGGGTTAATGTTGACCCATTCATAGTCCTTAAGAGTGTAGAGAATGAGATCAATTGGCACAGTGAATTTAAACTATAGAGGCGGGCATAGTACGAGTGAAGAAACTATAGTCAGGAATTGAAAACCACTTGAAATAAAACATAGAATTGAAACTACTGACTGCTGATTTACATGAAATGAAGTATGCAAAACAACAACCACAGTTCACCTTTCAGATGAACCAATCAAGAGTAATGCTGACTCTACTTTGAAACCTCTGAATCCCTAAAGAGACCAGCATCTCAAACACTCTTCAGTCTCCTGACGATGACTAGAGCAAGCTAGTCGAAACGTTCAGACCAATTAAGAACTCACTCCACGGCAGTGAAGCTAATATCGAGAAGTCCCCTTGATCCACAAAGCTAAGTAGTCCAGGCCGATTTCCTACCTCTCCAGGTAGTACCTAACAAGCAGTCCCTACTTGATTGAGTTGGTTTTCGCCAGTTCAAATTTTCCTCCCAGAGGCCTATCCAAACCTGACGGTTCTTCATCTTCTTACAATCTGATCACATGGTATCTTCAGGCCTAAAGGTTACAGTGCAAGGCACTTTTGAGGGGCCAGAAAGACCTAATAATGAAAGTTCATCCAACCAAAAACAGGAAAGCAAGGATGTTCAATGTTCATGTTATGGTGAGAATGCAGTGTTTATTCTATACATGACATCTTCCGTGCATCGCATCATCTAATGATCAATAAGGAGAACCAATATATCAAAAGGGAAACTCACAAAAGCACATTTTTATAGCTACTATGGATAGCTACTATTTTTTCTACAACTTCAACATTATAATATTTTCCATAATGAAGTATATCAGAAATATTGGGTGGATTTACTTTTATTTTTAATATATTCTAAATATCGTTACAAGTCAATCGAGAGTTTTATAAACCTAAAGTTACTTCTAAAAGCTAACAAAGAAGGTATTGATATGTGTTAGAAACGACACAGAATCTTCCTTTTATCAAAGCGCGACAAAACATTCTACATGTTAGTGTTTTCATATTAATAACAGTGCACTGGCATCTTCAGTATGGATGGGAGAATGCATATTCTCTCGATGGTAAATTGCTACGATTAGTATGCAAGTACGAGTCAAGCTTTGCCGTTACCGGAATGCGATGTTTTGCTCAAGGGGACAGCCAAATGATCCCACCCCACTGATCTATCAGACAAGACACGCTGCGAGTGTAATCCGAGAGACTCCACACAAAATATTAATCAGTTTTAGCGAATGAGGTGCGAATAATGTTTGTACTTGCTTTCGCACCTGCTGCAAGAGTGAAATGTTCGTCTTTTGTCAAAACAAACCTTAATCACCTCAATGGTATCAAATTAACATGTTTGCTTTGAAGGTTTGGTTCACAATTCAATTTGGTATGAAAAACAATGCCCTAGAAAGGTTTTTTCCACTTCATGTCCGTGGAAAAGCTCGATATCCAAATTGTACAATACAAGCGGTGTGCTTGATCACGCTCACATTTGGATGATTTAGGTCTCACTTGTAAAGTATAGCCTCAGGACCACGTAACCCGTGACATGTTTACAAAAGAGCCACAGAGCCTGGACATTCCTGCAGGCATGCTTTGTACACAACCCAACTGAACAACACATTGAATCTTATATTCAAAGAGATTGCACCGTTGTTTTGTACTAACAAAACTAATGTTTTGTACTAACTTTCGATAGGAAGAAAGGGAGCACATGTTAAAACTTGTTCATCTGTTACTTGTATAACTCTTGAATTTATGAGGAAATTATGAGACGAAATGTAAAATTTCCCATTAGTACAAGGTCTCTCTTTTTGTAAACAAAGGTTACACAAGTAGTATCAGCTATAAAGGTACTTTCTGGTCGTCTGGGTAGCGAAAATATATATATAAAAGGCACTCTTGAAATGATTTAATCTGCCCCAAATTTAAATCCCTGTGCTAAGTGAATAGTGCACTCGCCGAGTGCTCTGTTCACTAAGCGCCTTTTTTGAAAGTGTTCCCTCTTGGTGGCGCTTTACATTGCGTTTTCACAAAATGCACAGTCAATACCTCCATTGACTTATTTGTTATTTTCAAATGTTGTTAATTTGCTCTTCCCTATAATATCGCATTAAAAGTTGTCGAGTTCAATTTAAACTAGAAGTTTCTGTCCGTAACTTCACTACAGTGGTCAAAAGCAAGAACCAATCAACTGCCAGATCACATGACATGTTTGTCCATCTTACTGGATCCCTTGATCCGGCCTCCCAAGTGGCTAGTATTCATAGTGTTGAATTACCAGGTGCTGTGACGTGAACAGTACACACCACTCAATCACAATAAACCAAATGCACTTAAGTAACAAAATTCAAGAAGCCAAAGCAATACTCCACAAGACTAAACAAATTCCACGGAGGGATAACGGGAAGGCAATATTTGAAAAGCGGCTGTAAGTGAACAGTTGCTTTTGACCAAATCGTGACGCACGTGGCGTAAGAAGCTCGCTAACATGGAGGTAATTGCCAAACCGCGCGTAGTCGAACGAAAATCGTACGTAATGCGCGATTATGTATCTTCAAATACTTTAGTTTAATGTAATTTATGGCTCTACAAATTGTATCATTGTGTTGGGAAAGTAAAATTAAGCCATAAAATACATAAAGCAAACAAAATTTGCAAATTAGAATTTGACTTCTTAATTAATTACAATTTTTGCCCAAAATGACGTTCATAATATCGTTCACTTATGCTATGGTCCCACAATTTATTTTGGGCATGGTTGGTTCTTAAAAAAAAAAGCAAATCCTCATTTGTTTTATATAAACATTTAAATTGTACTTAAAAACAAAACCTTATTTTTATTTTTAAGAATGTTGTTTAAATAGAATTTGAAAAGAACAATTGATTTCATAGAAACAGAGTATTCGTTCGAGTTGTTTTCTTGTTTTCGATACGTGCGAGGTTTGTAAGGGCATGGGTTGAATAAAACAAAGAGATGTCTCGTCTTATATTTCAAATAATTAGGATCAAATAATGCGCAGTTGAACTAAATCATGCAAAGAACTGTAATCTCACTGTATTTGTATAAAAAAGTAGCTTTTTGTGTTGAATTCAAATCATTGAAACAAGCTTTTGAACAAAGCAAATCTTGAAAAAAAAATGGATTATGATGTGTTATTGTTTACAAAACGCGGTGTAAGCATTGGTTAAAGGAACATTACAGAATTGGTGTTTGCTAACAAAACAGTTGCTGGTTTGAGATTGATCGGCCATCTGGGTCACGAGAAAATAGTGAAAAACCGATTACACATTTGCATGAAATCATATAGATTTAACAAATGAATAAAACGCTCACTGAGCGATGAACTCCAATCAGAAAATTAGTTTATGGCATTTCAGACAGAAATATTTCAAGGGATGTTTTCTACTGTCATCATCATTAGACCGTGTAAGTTATTTTTTAAATCTGTGATCAAAAGTATATTTTTACAAGTTTTTTTCTTACCAATTCTGTAATGTTCCTTTATTATTGTTCTAAAATACGGTATTAGTGTAGACATGTTGCATTCCTTTTGTCGATCAATATAACAAAAAGAGAACAATACTATTTTGGAAAACACCCGATATACCGGTACGTCACAATCTCGTAGAAACGTGTTTTGTCATCAGAACTATAATATGCAAGGCATCATACAAAAAGCCCATGTTGAAATTGAGAACATTTTGACGGTGAACTGGAAACAACTGTTTGTCGGCGCTGAATGTACAAGCTCACAGTCATAACCATGATGGCCAAACGTGACATCATACTGACAATGACTGGACATGAAATAATCATCCATAAGTCTGACTTATCATAGATTCTAAATGCATAGACCGTGAGCTTTTTGCATTCACGGAGCAAACACTTCAAGTACCGGGTACACAACACCTGTAGCGAGTGGTTCCTTAAAGAGCACCGGACTGCAGGTCGCTGATCCTCTGGGAAACACGCCACTTCTGATCTCAGAAGTAATTAAGTCGGGATAAGAGGTGATTGGCATGATGAGTTATTCTGTGAGTCACTTTGGCTGTACTTTCAAACAAAAGAGTCCACTTTACCCAATAACCCAAGGGAATTCAGAGAGCTTTTAATTGCGCCTGAAGTTAGAAAGGAGAAAATATTTCGGTACGCAAAGTGAAGACTCTCCATGTAGTGGTCAGCCTCTGGCTGGGGAAAACTTTCTGACCGAGATCTCAAGACTTGTTTACAGCTCAGAGTCCTTCAATGTTAGGTCTTTATTTCAACTTCTTATCAATCCAGGGGGAACATCCTGCAAAGCTGATTTGGAAAGGATTATTTCTGCCTGTATTTGTCCATGAGAAAAAGGTAGCTTTTCGGTACTGTATTTCCCATATGTCAGGACTTGTACATGGAGTTACCAATAAGTGAGAAGACTCATCTTGTGGCTCAATCTTCAGGAGTCGAGTATTTTGTTCCATCGCGATGGATACCTCAGAGTTAGGACAATGGCCTAGTGGATTTGTAGCTGAGTATTATTTTTCATGATGCATGCAATGAAGGACGAAACTTTTTGACATAAAGTCATACCGTGCGAGGAGACTAGTCGAGTATCTCGTAGGAAACAAAGAAAGTGAGCAAAATTGGTAGATGAAGATAAGTATTGGTCGCTCCAGATAGCATGACTTACTTCAAGAATGATCACAATTTATCTGCCGTTTTATTTTTGTAGCTGCAGGCTATACCACAATGCAATAAAGTTAGCCTATAGTTATGTGGTGACTCCAATAGCCCGGAGTAGGTTATTTAGTACTTTGATTGGACTATTCATTGCTCCTCCCACTTCCTGCGCCCTCCATGAGGACGCAGCATCGTCTCTCACTGTGAACCAGTAAGCTTTCCTTTCTTATGAATACTGATACTATTATAGTCCTGAGAAATATCTTCAAAATGCCGTCTTCCTTGATCATACAAAGCTCTGTTTCGATTTAGCAAATTATAAGCCACAATTATTGGTAATATAGGCGCATGTCTATTACGCATGAATATATTTATTGCGTAGTGTCAATTCTCCTGGTTGAGGCATTGACCAGGTAAATATACATATTAATATCATCCTCAAAAACATACACAAATTTACAATTCCCGTCCTCTATTTGTTGAAACATTCACGGGTTGATTGAACTGTGTGCTTATTGACAACTTATTGAATCCAACTGCAACGTGCAGACAGAACCAAATGAGCATACTGAGTTATTTATGATTGACATCTCACGGCCAATTAAACTCTAAGCATCACGTCATTAACCGTCAACGATCTACACGAGTAATTTGTTTAAGACCCGTGGCAGCAATTAAAATCGCTTCATTGCGAACAAGATATAACGCGTCAGAAAATCAAAACACACGGAAACAGCTGAGCAAGCTAAACACGTGAACGTTAATTTTATTATGTTTTAACCTACGTAATAACAACCCGAAGACATTTAATAACACCTGTCAATTACTGAGTTAATTTAATTAACAATGTTGGTGATTATAACAATGATACAATGAAACATGTCATGATTTATCAGAAACAATGGAACCAGCTGTTACCCAGAAAGAGCAACTGACTCTTCCCTTTATATCAAGCTTACGTTTCACCATCATGCTTTTAGATACAAAACATACTTTCTGTCTTAAGCAAGACACATTTGGATGTAAGTATTGCCTCAACAGGAGCCGACCTCCCGAGGAGATCAAAATGAGGATGAATTACGCGATGAAGTTTCTGTACCTGATAGTGTTCTTACTCAAGCCGATTGAAATGGTAACTTTAGTAGGTTTAAGATAACGGTCTGTGCATACATTGCTTGACAAATTTAGTGTACCTGGCTTATTGAAATGGTAACTTTAGTAGGTTAAAGATAATGGTCTGTGCATACATTGCTTGACAAATTTAGTGTACCTGGCTTATTGAAATGGTAACTTTAGTAAGTTTAAGATAATGGTCTGTGCATACATTGCTTGAAAATGTAGTGTACCTGGCTTATTGAAATGGTAACTTTAGTAGGTTAAAGATAATGGTCTGTGCATACATTGCTTGACAAATTTAGTGTACCTGGCTTATTGAAATGGTAACTTTAGTAAGTTTAAGATAATGGTCTGTGCATACATTGCTTGAAAATGTAGTGTACCTGGCTTATTGAAATGGTAACTTTAGTAGGTTAAAGATAATGGTCTGTGCATACATTGCTTGACAAATTTAGTGTACCTGGCTTATTGAAATGGTAACTTTAGTAAGTTTAAGATAATGGTCTGTGCATACATTGCTTGACAAATTTAGTGTACCTGGCTTATTGAAATGGTAACTTTAGTAAGTTTAAGATAATGGTCTGTGCATACATTGCTTGACAAATTTAGTGTACCTGGCTTATTGAAATGGTAACTTTAGTAGGTTAAAGATAATGGTCTGTGCATACATTGCTTGACAAATTTAGTGTACCTGGCTTATTGAAATGGTAACTTTAGTAGGTTTAAGATAATGGTCTGCATGTGCATACATTACTTGAAAATGTAATGTACCTGGCGTAATTAGGACCGAGGATATATAATTGCAAATTATGGTTTTCTGATTCAAACACATTAATCATTTCATTTCCAAGAAACATATAATACATGCACCTGTTTACAAGTATAGTTGAACAATAACAAACATAACTGAAATGTGAATTAGTTTTCAAAGAAAACGTCTTAAAATGTCAATATGACTCGTTATTAATTCTCTTGCAGATCAAGACAAAGTTTCGGCATTCGATCTCTCTCTTAGGCAGCACAGATTTAGACTGTATTTTGTTCCCACTACTATCAGTTTTGGCATGCAGACATGATTCCAAATTATCCTTTGATTAAAACATTGACTTTTTTCTTTCTCCGAAAGTACCTGATACTTGAAAGGCTTCTGGAAAATTCATGCTTCAGTAATTATTGCGCTAAATTGACAAGCATTTATGGATTTGACAGTTGAAAGAAGATATCACTTTGTGAAATCTTCACAAATTAATCCATGAACCGGACAAGAAGCTTCGACTAATAAATAATGTGATTTGAAGGCACTCAGAAAAAGCTATACGGTCGTCAGTGACAATTGATGAATTTCTATTGGATTCATTTCAACAGCTCACAAACACTTCGTCAGTTTTCTCTCATTTGTGTAGCCCGTTTATAATCTTTCTTGTTTTCATTTTAGTTGTTTTACTGAAAATTGTTTACCCTCTTCGTTGTTTGACAGGATAATTTTAATGTCTTAATCGAAAACAAACGCATACAATAATCTCATATAGTTCATACAAACACTTGATGATTGTACAAGCAATTTCGATGTTTTTGGACAATGCATAATTTACGTGACATAATTGAATAATTGTACCTGTCAACAGGTTGCAGACGCTTCATGTGATATCGACTGTGAGCATGGACTACTCGAGACCGACAGGGACATCTGTGGATGTGAGTGTAACAACGGTTGGAAGGGACTCCGATGTGATGGTAAACAGACTTCCGTTTTTAAATTTGACTTTATAAGATGAAAAGAAATATATTATTGGAGGAAGTCACTGTTACTTGACGTAATGTTTGACATGTTTATTGACAAGGCAACGTTATCATTGTTCCTCAATGATACTAAATCACTGTAGCTTGCAAGCGTGAGGAAACCTGTAAACAAGGTGCTTGCTATGTGAACCAGAAACACCGGAGTATGTTCTTTTAACCCAAATTTTACTCCCAGTACATAATTCCACACAACTTTTCAGTAGACAAAATCGCATCAACAAACGCGTAACAGCAAATTTTCGCGGGGATTCTGTCACAGAAAGTACATTAAATACAACATCGGTTATCAATTTATTTTGAGCTATATTTTTAGGTTGTATAGCAAATTTGACCGTGGTTAAGGGTTGTGGAGGGCCAGATGCATTTCAAAGCGTATTTTGCCGTATGATGTTGGTTTTGTGTGTAGAAATGAAATTCCCCACTTTACTGCAACAAGCAATCGTCTCTTATGGCAATACTAAACCAGTGTTTCACTGTGGACGTTTTGCTGACGTCATTGCATTATTAAAGAACACTTTGTATTTATAAGTTACCGTACTTTCAAAAGCTAACTCCTGAATACGGACTTGATCATGATGATGCTTTGTACATCATCGTTGACAATGCATTACTAACGTCATACAAAGTGAGAGTTGGTTGTCATTGGTCAATTCTTAACTTCTCATATAGAGTCATATTCTATAAAGTGTTTGTTGACAAGTCTAAGCACCTCAAGTTAATGCGCTCTTCAAGTTTGAACTTACCAGCCAAGCCTGGATCAGAGCAAATTTTGGTCATTTCGTACAAGCTTTTAATGTTCACTTGAAACTGACATTTTCTCTCTTGTGACGTGCAGAGCAGTTTTGACATTTTGACCTGTCATATAATTATTAATTACTTCTTTTCTTTTTTGGAACTTTTATTACACCGAAGAAAAATGTCTGGACGCCCGCGGTGAACAAGCCTGCAGGAGCTACAAGAGTCTCTGCACAGACGAGCGGTACGCTGACTTCCTTGCATTGAACTGCGCAGCTACGTGCAACATGTGTGGTAAGATATATATCAGCAGTGCTAATGTCACACGCTGGATTTTTTATTCAATCATTATGAAACTATCTATGATTAGCAGACAATAAGAGACTGATTCTTTATCACAAATTTAGACATTTACTAAAAACTGAAGGACAAGAATAATTGTGTACTTAAAAAAAAAAAAAAAAAAAAAAACAAAGACAGAAAAAATGCTCACATCTTCAAAAAATACAATTTAGTTTTGAAACATACAAGCGCTGCCGTTTGCAAGCTTTAAAACAACGCATGTTTCTCAATTGAATTCTCACAACAACATTTATCATTCGATTTTCCTTCAAGTTGGGCATACGTGCCCAACATGCATCAATCCGAGAAATTCAATTACCAGAACGAAAGTGGAAATTTGATTTCCCATCGTATGTCTTGATTTACTCCTGCCACGGGGGGGGGGGGGGTGGGTTGCCTACATTAAATGACTTACGGAGATACAAGATCAATAAAACAACTATGTTCCAGAGGGAAGTCAGGTACGTGTAGTAAATTTCCCAGTGGAGATGTTTTCCAAGACAATAATTATGTGAAATATTCGATGTAATGTGGATATATCACAACAAGTAATTGAAAATGCACTGACTTTCCTGCATATAATTTTCCAACCAATCTTTCTCCATATTTTGTGTCAATAAAAGGACATACCAATTTATTTCGACGAAAGAAAATTGAGAATGATGGGCACACTATTGATGCGGGTTGAAGACTGAAAGAAAAGACACATCCCACAAAGGACATGATCTGTTATTCTAGTTTTATTGTTTTTCTGTTTTACATGGTGGCTTCTTCAGATAAGACAGTGTTTTTCTTTAAAGCCCGTGCACCAGAAATTTGCACATAACTATCTTGGTATAAAGATGGCCATGGTCGAAAATTTCCCTTGAAAATGTTTGCTTGACATGCCATAGTTTTCGAGAAATGAGTAAAACGATTAAATTTAATCTCAGAGTCCCAAACCTGATGTTTGATAACAGTGAAAACACATATATTGTTATTTTTTAAAACTATTTATTTCATGTATATTTTGGGTCACATAAAGTGTGGATACTGGTCTTTGACAGTAAAAACTGTTGTCTGTGTGCTTTAAAGTCCATTTATAAAAATACTAATAAATTGACACAATATAAATTAAGAAAATGAAAAGAGAGAAAAACAAGTTGAAGTAATAATAATATCAAAAACACTAAAACGTTCCAGGAGTTCAAATCAGAACAAAACAATTCAATTATCAACAATTTATTATCAAGCGCTAGCTATTTAAATAATTCGCGGATTTATTCCACATTTGTATCCACAGCCAAAGAAAAAAACACTTTAGATTTAGATTTTGATAACGGGTCTAGTCGTTTATTCAAGAGAAACCAAGTGGTTAAATAATGACATTGACGTGCCGGGTGTAAAGGACAGAAGTTTCAACTGATTTGATTTCAAGTTAGACTTGCCAAGTCACCTACTGTCTGATGAAGCTACAATTGACTTCAAATTAGACTTGCAAAGTCACCTACTGTCTGATGAGACATTCTCTATCTTCGTCTCCTAGGACGTCCATGATTACATTGCAGAACAGCAACAATGATTGGTGGAGGCAATCATTCCATGCTGAGATTACAATTTGCGATGATCCTAGTGTGATCTATAACACGTACTAAATAACATAGTGTGCTACCAGAAAATTACCGGAATGATATGTTTCATATTGTATGAACTTTTATGTAGCTAGTGTCAATATTTGTAATACTAGTTTTCTATCAAACATGTATCGTTTGTCTGAAAAACGAGTGACCTTGTACATTTTGGGGCCTTTCTGGCAGGCAATCTTCACTGGGGCCGATTTCACAAAGAGCTAAGATTTATTTCAAGTCAGACAATGACAATGCAACCTCTTCTCCGCAAAATGTAAGATTCTGTTTTCTTCCATTGGGCAGTGTACAAATCGTATACAAAACATGTGATGTCACAGGTTGCATAAAAATAGTCTATTTACACACAGACAATATAATAATAAAAAGAACACTTAGTATTAGCGCCGGTATCCGCCTAAAAAGGCGCTCATGGCGCTTGAGGGGGGGGGGGACCCAACAAATTACATTTGTTTTCAACTCCACGTCATCATATCTTATAAAAAAATTAAAAGACACAAAGAGAGCGCTTAAAGAGGTTTGTTTAAGAAACATAAAAATTTAAAAATTGTGCCCCTTTTGTGCCTCCCTTATAGTTTCGTCGCTGTTTAAAACAAATGCATATACGTATGATGTGTTACACCAAGGATAGTATTGCTCTTTCGCGTTTGTCAATTTATAAATTTATTCCATCAATCTTATATCGGTTCTGTAAGTCTGGTTACTTTCAAACTCGTCTTGCAAGAAGTAAGCAGCCCACTTGACAACGCGAGGAACCAGACAACAGAGGAGTTACCCTTGTCCCAAGAGTTGTAAAATGAAACCACATTCAGACCGAGGAAAATGAAACAGTGCAGAGTCAAAAAGCACTTTACACTTTAGGAGGAAATTGAGACTTGGTTGTTCTTTTCTCTGCATCAAAAGATGTCTCAAAATTTTAAGTGGGCCGAGTTTGAAATCTTACGTATATCGAAGTAATTGTTTTTTGATAATATTAGTTCTTCCATTTGCTAACCGTCTTTAATTGTAAATTATGTGCATCAGTACAGCGTAGATTTATTCAATTGATACAAACACGCAGGTTTTTTTAATTTAAATTCAATACAAGGTGACATTTAAGGAAATAATTGATTTGCAAAATACGAAGTTAAACAACAAATCACCTTTCGAGATTGTAATGACAATATTAAAATACAATTAAAACTATTAGTTTGCATGTGTATGCAAGTTAAAATGTGCTATGGGTCGTATTATTCAAAGTTAGTCCACCTATTATAATAAACAAAAAGTAAATAGTATAATAATAGTCAATAAAGTGCTATCAAATTGTGTTGCATTTAAGGTTTTCCCGATCTTTTTTGGTAAAAAGCAGCCTATTTAACTTGTACGCATTCGTATAAGAGCAATTTTGCCTCTTCAGTTGAAACCGCCATTCAATTTCACCTCAGGGCTTGCCAATTTTTTAAATTCTGTTCAATAAAACCTTTAAGATATTCTTTTTTCGCCATGTGAAATCGGCATTCGATTTAGTAGAGTAGGCGCAACTAGAGAGATCGCTGTTTGAGTGGATTGTTACATTGATTGGTTATCTTTTGAATGACATGTTGCAAAAGAACAATAGCTTACAAATTGAATGACTGTTTTGAGAAGCATTCACTTTCGCAAAAAATGACCGGGAAAACCTGTAGTTTAGTTCACAGGCTAATTCACACAAGCTCTTAGTCATTTTGAAATATTAAAAACCATTATTTTGAATGAGAGGTCTATCTTTAAATGCACTCGTCTCCTCATTGCGTTACAGCAATATGCCGAGGTGCAAATTGCAACAATTCTCTTCATCAGCCTGTGTTAATTTCTGTTGCGAGTTCATCACAACTATAGCTCGCAGGTTTAAAACCTTAGACATTGATCCTATACTCGGCATCGCGACAAGTGTAGCTTCAGGCTTGTATTTATCAGAATGTTCGTATTTAGTCCCTTATCAAAACAAAATCTGACAGTTGACAAAGCAGAAGCCGAAAAGATTGCCGGCCTTAGAGGACCGTGAGCATTGATTTAAGTTTTAACAAGATTCCTGACGCCTTGTGATCTTCATGCGTGGTTTATAGATGATGGGAGATGCTCTGCGAGCAAAGATTATGCCTTCTGGCTTTTTACTCCGTGATTAAACTGCTAGAGATCGTCATCGAGACAGAACCAAATGTATGGATTACTTTTCTGTATATAACTACAGCGCTTTGACGTTTAAATGCAAACTGACAAATAAATTAAATATGGCGGAGATTCATCGACGTACCCTAATAGAATATTAAATTATCTTTGTAATAATGCTGTGAGTCATTTACTATTATTCCCAAACTGATAACTTATAGGCCATGGAGATTTGGGTATGTTGTTGAATTTTAAAGAAATAAAGCTTCGAGATTGAAGGTTTTAATGTTGTATGTTCATTTTTATTTTTCGTAAACGGCTATAACCAAGCAAATACGGTATTTTCAAATCTCTTCTTCCCAAAAGCACCTGTTATACACGAAAGAGATTTCACGACAATTTGTATTTACCGGACCCAAAGTACAATTCATATATTATGAATACCGTTCAACCAAACAGGGAGGGATTATTGAGTTTGAAACTGTAAATCAGAATCAATGAAACTCAAGTCCCCGCCCGTCACTTTAAAGGCTATGAGTGGATTAACCGGCGATTTATGCTGAACTTTTAAAATGGTTTGTATTTGCTCTGACCAGCGGAAGCGCCACTGTGTTCATGGTGTTTATTAACCCATTAAATCGCTAGCCACGTCCCAATGTTTGGAAGACTAGTACTGGATCATGGAATAATCACCAGCACATTGCACAAGTGCAAATTATTCCCACAGGGAGTCGTTCTTTTTTAGTAATGTGAATTTGTGTGGAAAGAAGACCCGAGCTAGTTCTTTCAGGGTGACGGGTGACTATACGCGAGAAAACTCGGCATTCTGCACGAGTTGTCAATAGTGATGACGCCATGTATTATACTTTGAACCAGAGGCAATCGAGTTGAAGATGTTCACAGTTGAGGTGTTCGTAATTCAGGGATGACGTACAAAACACATCCGATAGAGGAAGGCCGCTTGATGGCGTTTCAAATAAACATTTCCTCCAACTATTAAGACAAACACTGAACGAAAATTGAGCCGTCATAATGAAGTTGCAGTCACCCTGTTATTCTATCGTCGGCAGATTGAGACTAAAATTAATGACCACCGACTGGAAAGAATTTCCCCCTCGCTAACTCAATTGAATTTAACCTTGTTGTATTGATCAGTGGGAGATACTTTCAATTTTGAACCTAAAATCTCCAACTTCCATGGAGCTTGTCCGTAATCTTTCTAGAGTATGGGTCCACCACGCACGGAGACCCTTGAAATTGCAGTTTCACTTCGTTAATAAAACGCTTCGAGCGTCGAAGAAGCTCCTCGCGAGCTGTTGGGTTCAATAACAAAAAACTCACGATATTAACAACCGAATACATCTACGAAAGAACAGAAAGTGTCACCAAAAAACCCAACAACAACAGCAACAACGACGACGACGACGACGACGACGACAATTATTTGATAAAGGTGTTGATTTATTTAGTGTGCAGATTGGTTTAAAACGTAATGAGGTTTGTTATCGAATAACTACCCCCGATCCATGCGATTCATCGTGAGGCATTTAAAAACCCTAATCCATTGAAAAACAACACAAAAACAAACAAATAAACACCCCAAATACATCAATTTTCGTATGAAAACATGAAAAGCCAAACTGCAAGATGTGCCTAAAAATAGAATCTTGGTCAGGGAAGGCAATGATAGACAATCTAAACAGCATTCCGCACCAGCCTGACCACAAAACTAGAACTCCTCGCTCCAGGAAAGCCTTTTTGAGGAGTCCGAATCGGAGTTGCCAATTTTCACCCTTTCCTTTCTTTTTTTCGACAGAGAAATATGGACCTGGCTCAGAAGGTTTCGGTAAGTATAAAAACAAAATAACTTAACAAAAATTGTCACTTACATTCAATCGACGGTTTTTAGGTTAATAAAATATACAAACAAATATTAAATAATAAACAAAAAATAAATAAGTATTATAAACAAGAAAATAATCGAGAACTTAACAAAATAAAGTGTGCCTTCCTGTTATTTAGAATGTTCTTCGTACATACAAGTAATGCGTTTTAGAATGACTGAAACTTTTGGCTTTTCTTTTCTTTTTAATTTTCCCGACATAAAACAGTTTGTGATCTGAGGTGTTCAGTGCCGGGAGGAACTTTAGATGTTGGAAAGTGTGCGTGTCAATGTGCAAGTGGTTGGCAAGGACACCTTTGTAATGGTACGAATAAAACAACTTCCATCTTAAATTCAAATATTAAATTAAAAAACATTATACTGTTTGTCAGATGTGAATTGTGTGTGTACTTAAACTAGAACTTGACTGTCATTTTGTTATTAACCGTATATAGGGACACACGACAGTTTTACTTCCTTCAATACAATTAAAGTTGTTATCATTAGCTGTTGCAAACTGCTTACCAACCGAAAGGACCTGCGGTATAAATGCAAAACATAATTAACGGCCTGACGTTCCGACCCTAGCAGAGTCTTTCTCGAGGGATAAATGACAACACAACCCACATAAACAGGTATATACTGGTGTAATAGAAGTAGTCCAACATGAACTTAACTATTTTCTTGTCTGTCATTTTGTAATGTCCGTGGGGACAATTTTACTCCGTTCGTTACAATTAAAGTTGTAATCGCATTTCTTTTCTTGTCAACTCAGAGAAGTGCGTGGACGAGAGCGACAAGTGCAGTCTGTGGGGACCAAACCTGTGTAAGAACCCATCGGTGGCAAGTGTCTGCCCAGCTATGTGCGGCTCATGTGGTGAGAATAGCCATTAATACATCTCAGGTTGTAACTCGTGGTACATAACATGACAACCGACATGGACCATTATGTTCGACAACAGATTTAAGTCAGTCAGAATGGTTTGTCGGACTTAGGGTGCATGTAAATGTTTTGTAGGTCACGATGGGTGGTACAAGATGGGTCGGACATAATTGATTCTTCGGACATGGTTCGTCGGACACGATGGGTCGAACATAGGGTATGGACATAAAGGTATTTCGGTAGATCAGATGCAAATATCGTAAAGTGCTGCTGGCTCAAGATGTGCTTTTGGCCTGAAATTTAAAGTATGAACTTGGCGCCATTTTAGTAAGCAAGTCTTTTGATGAAACGCTAGATCAGTGCAGACAATGACCATTGCTATAAACACTATAACAAAACATTTACTTACCGAAATGACGCCCATGCCGCACGTTTTAACAATTTTTACCCGGGAGTTTTGAAAGGGCAGAGAGTGATTTAGTTTCCGCGTATTAATCAAACGTGTATCAATCAATGAAAACGCATACAATCTTGCATTTCTGAACTACCTCAGGCATATTAAAATGAAAATTGTAAAAAATAATTTTAAGCGAGGGTTTCATTTTTTTTGTTTTCCTCAGAGAAATTTGGTCCTGGATCCCCAGGATTTGGTAAGTCAGACATGAGGCACAGGAAAAAGCACACCATCTGTAATCGATCACATCCCTCATCGATATTCGAATTAAACAACAGCAAAAAAATCGTCATCGACACTTTAGTGACACAACAAAAAAAACCTTGCCACAAGCTCCTAGCAGGCATTTTCGATTTTATTATCAACAAAATAAAATCCAGAATAGCAGCTGATTAACCCTAATACGTTTACCTGTAAGCGACGTACGTGACAAGTAACGTTCTGAAATATTGGCAGTCCAACTAGCTCTTGAAAGTTGTCGACGGGTGATTCTCTCAGGAAAGTATAGAGTTTGTGCAAAAAGGGTCTCTCTTGACTTAAAATCAAAAGTTGGAACGCAAATGCAAACTGCCACTTCCCTAAAGTTGAAGTCGTCCAGGGCTTTCTACGATCCATCGTTGTGTTTGAGTTTCAGCGACTAAATTTAATCTAGAATTTTATCTGCTCGGGACATACATCGGCTGATTTAATTTAGAGTTATATTTGTATTTTTCTTTTGTTTAGTTTGTCGCCTGGACTGTGTAAATGGTGGAACGTTGATTACAAATGACGAAGAGTGCACATGCGCATGCGCCAAAGGATGGGAAGGCAAACAGTGTGAAAGTAAGTTTACGAACATGCAATTTTGATCATCTGGAGACTCGTCCTAGATGCAAGTCATCATGTGATGTTAGAAATTCTGTTAACATAAAATTTGCTAAATATTCCACAGTTATTTTATCCATCTTTTGGACTCAATCTGAAACACGTGGCTGAATTCACATTAGAACACGCTTTAGAACAAGTGCCTCGCTTGATACATTGAATAGAATAGTCAACCTATTTTCGTTGTTACAGAAAATGTTGCCTTTAGTATCGTCTCGATAACGGTACACCTCATAATCAAATAAACGCACACACTTTATTTTACCTCAGTCTCTAAAATGTTTCTATATTATTCTACTGATCCAATAAGCCGCTAACAACAGTTTTGCCCACAGGTAACCTTTAAAAACATGAAAGCACACTGTTATTGTATAAGTTCTAAATAAAGTGTAGTCGTCACTCAATTATTGTCAAAAGGTTTTAGGTAATGTTGTTCTTCCCTACAGGCGTGTAGAGGAGCTTCTAATAGAGAAAAGCCGATTTGAAATTAAATATGTTACAATGTTGCCGGGGGTGACGTAGAATTCTTCTCACTAATGTATTTTGGGACTTTACTGCCGGGGAACTATCTTTGAGACGAGTGTTGCAAGTCAACATTTTTTATTTATTTTTTAATTTAGGAAAGTAATTTTATAAGAAAAATGTTCTAGTTTTTTGTTTAGTTTAGATTTGTTTTGTATTTTTTATAGGTCCAGTAGCTTAGAGTTATACTGCTAGAGGTAAACATTTGGAGACTGTTGACGTCATTGTTATTTATAGTTTAACATTCGAAGTGGATTTTGCTATGCTTATAATTAGAACAGTACTAAAGAAATTGAGATTTTTCTTTGTAGGTGCTTAAAGGCACATTACAGAATTGGTAAGAACAAAACTTGTAAAATATACTTTTTGATCACAGATTTACATAAAACGTACACGGTCTAATGATGATGATAGTATAAAACATTCCTTGGAATATTTCTGTCTGAAATGCCATATTTGATGAGAAATGAATAAACTAATTTTCCGATTGGAGTTTATCGCTCAGTGAGCGTTTTATTCATTTGTTGAATCTATATGATTTCATGCAAATGTGTAATCGGTTTTTCACTATTTTCTCGTGACCCAGATGGCCGATCGATCTCAAACTTCTACAGGTTTGTCAGTTTATGTATATGGTGGATTACATTGCAAAGTGCTTACACTGCCAGCAACCGTTTTGTTAGCAAAAACCAATAAAATACAAGAACAAATTTGAAAAAATACACGTTATAATAACATTAATAATCCGTGTGAACGTTTTATATATAGATATTTTTTGTACAATCTAGTTGTGTGTCAGAATCACTATGAGCTATGCGAGGCGGACCAAGACCACCCAAATCGAGGCTCGTACACCAAACTGCAATGTTCAACACAAGACTTCGTGTACGATAAGTGTCATCTTTTATGCGGACGTTGTGGTAAGTATTTGTCCGTTAAGACTTGCTTTTTGATTAACTTTGTGTATCCCTTGTGTACCGTTAATGTCATATTCTATGCGGACGTTGTAGTAATCACTTGTCCGAAATAAGAAAAGGTTGTTTTGATTAAAATTAGGCGCGCCTATTTGTCTAGTCGATGTTTGCAACTAATTTGTTTGTGTAGCTTTAATTTATCTGAGGGTAAATTAATTGTTCTGGATGTGTCACCCTCCTTTCAGATTGTTTAGATAAAATAAATACAGGTTTTCCCGGCCAATTTAACTTCCAAATTCACGCATGTTTCCCCAATTCATTCGAACTAGTGAGAGGGTTTCTTTTTAGTTTTTACATTCAATTTCGTTGTTGTGCACACATAATTTTGTTCTTTTCATTTAGGTTCGTTCATTCATTCTATTTCTTTTGTAGACATTCAAGATCACACTTTCACCTTTCCTCAGTATAATTTCTATACAGTCTATTTACAACACTGATGAAATTAATTGGTTGACCAGCCTCTTGCTGTTGGTTTTTGCGGAATTGAATGATCTTTTCAACCTAATGAAATTAGAATTATCTTATTTGACCATCGAATTCTAAACTAGGCCTTATATGTGACTGTTGAATGCTGATTCAACGGAGCATTCTTTTTCAACCGAAATTGAATGAGCCGGGTGTTAAATTGAATAAAAAAAAATTTGGCCAGGGAAAATCTATTATTAAAATAAATGGTAAATTTTATATACACCCAGTTCAGTCACCAGTAAACAAATGGATGGATAATTATTAATTCTACTAAGCTGGAATATTCATTCGGACTTTGGAAAATTTACGCAACGAAGAAGGACAAGAAGATACCTCAGAAGTAGAATGGTATTTTAAGGACATGCTCGTTTGTTTCATTATCAAAAAGAGGGGGAAATTGCGAAATGTTGGTTGATCCGTTTGTCCAATCGTTCAGAATCTGCATCAAGTCACAATAATCTTTTAGGAAACAGATTTCTGAATCTGATGCCCACGGTCACTGAAACGGTTTGACCGTGGAATTTTCCAATTGTTTCTTGCCTGAAGGTAATAGAATGAATTCACTCTCCTGGAATCCAGTTTTGCTTCTTTAATTAAAGAAGTCCCATATGTTAGGGTGTGAGAAATCCAGCCTCTGATTTACTGTTTTAATTTGTCCCTGCCCAGAGAAATTTGGTCCAGGCTCACCAGGGTTTGAGTGTACATTGACATGTGAAAATGGCGGAGTGTTGACAAACAGTGAGAATGGTTGCTTCTGTACATGTCAAGAAGGCTGGGAAGGAACACGATGTGAAGGTAAACCACTGTCTGTCAAACTAGAAGTTATATACTTGTGTGTTGAAAGTTTTGTAATATTGTTCACAATCAACACCGAAAAAACCACAATTTTCTTTAAAGGTATAGATTTCAATTATGGATAAACGAACGCAGTCGATTAGCAGCTAATATCGGTCAATTCTTTTTGTCAGACAATAGAAGTTCATACAACATATAAGGTTTAACCAACTATTTTAACCGGTCGGTATAATCGTTAGTTAAGTTATCATAGTGTAGAATATTTTAGAAGATGTAAGAGGTCCCAACCTCCTCAAAGTTATCAGGATTCATTCAGATTTAAGCTTTAAGATTCGAGATCTTCATTTAGATTGCATATCCTCTGGCTGAGCACACTGAGGCTTTACGATTTGATATTTGTCTCCATATTGTTCACACTGTCAGATGCTTTAATTAAGACTGCGTATGCTATAAGGTGTCTTCATGTTTATGACAGGATTTTAAAATTCAATACTTTATCTTCATGTTGATTGCTTCATATCCTTCAAGATACATCTATGTTGACCACAGAAGATTTAAGATTCGATTCTTTGTCTCCATGTTGATTACAAACGTTTAAGAATCGATACTATGTCTCCATGTCACTCACAGCTTCAAACAGCTACTTGAGCGAAACATTGTTAACGGGAATGACATTAAAGTAAATTTGTTTATAATGAGTTTCTTAATCATTTTTGATACTTCTTAATTTTTCGTAATTATCGATAACAAAATTAGGGCCCGACCTCAAGATTTTGAAAAAACTAGTTACACTTCTGCCGTTGACAGCAGGCGTTAAATTGACAATACTTTGATGTTATTTGTGGGATGTTGCTTTGTTCTACCTCCATGTTGCAACAAAGTGGCTATACAAAACGGAGCTCCCATAAATGACGTTGCATGAGTGATGACGTAACAGGGCTTTTCGCGAATCTTTCTGGAAAGCACCAGAGAGGAGTGTTTGAAATGATTTATTTTTACACATTTAAAATCTGTTCAGTCTCATGTGAACTCAATTTCCTTTTTGAATGAAATCTTATAAAATAAAGTGTCAGCATAGATCAATTGTTGCCGTTTTTGTTCAAGCTGGTCTTTAAGATTCGATGTTTTGTCTTCTTGTCGAATCACAGATGCTTGTGTGGATAAGAGAGCTGGTGGATGTGCAAAGATTTCATATGCCTGTAACAGAGCATCGTATGCATCCTACATGAGAACCAACTGTGCCAACACTTGCGAATTCTGTGACGGTAAGACGACATCAACATCAAAAACGAAATCACGAGGGAGAAAATATTAAGAGTGGGCAATCCCATAGATCCATTAAGAATTGCAAAATGGTCCCCGCAGTTTCGTCAGTTAGGGATTTACACTGCGGGGGATGACCTGACAACAATGCAAGTAAACTACATGAAAGACCGACATGAAAAGAAAAAAAAATGATTTAGTTGACTGAAGTACACCCTTTCAAGTTACAACCCTCATTATGAGTTTTATACGTTGAATTTCTTACATTAATTCCTAGATTTTGAGGCGTTCATTGAGGTTATATTTTTAGCCATCATGTCACTTGACCGGCGTTTAATCAACGACAATGATTAAAGTACCAGAATCCAGATGCGTAGATCTTATCAATCAAAATTTCAGTTACTTATTACAGATTGATTGGGAATAGGAATAGTGCAATCATGTTATCCTTAATTCTAATTTCAGGAAACGCAGTTGATTATTGGAAAAAAATTGAATTGATAATACATTTGAATTGTAAGAAATAAATATAAATTATTTTTTTATTGACTGATTGATTAATTACTATTTAACATTTGTTGTACTTGGATTTGTTTAATATCTGGTTGACTAAAAGAGGAAAAACGAGTACACCCTCTATGGTTGACATTTTGGTACCATGAGAAAGACCTCAGGAAAAAACTAAATGAACAACTTAATAAACAATCTAAAAATAATACAATAAAAGACAGCTCCTAAGGGAATCAAAACATCAACCAGTCTCAGGATAATTGGATGGATTTTCTGATTTGTTCCGAGGCTGCTTTGCTAAAAATGGAGACAATTTCCAGCTCGATATGAACTCAATTTCCAATCATGAACGGTGCATGATACATAAAGAAATCTTTCTCTTTTTTGTTCTCTCTTTGTTTCAAGTAATTCCCAGAGACAACAGGCTTTCCTAATCTATTTTAGATGTAAAGCTCACCCTAAATCCCTGCACAAATATCAACTACCGGTCATTACAAAGATCGGTAGTTCATTCAACTCACATGTTTCCATATGTCAGATATATTATTTAAGTTTATCTTTTCCATCAATTTATTTTCAATATTTGACAGTAAAAAACTTCAAGCGATCGACTAGTAATAAGATAAGTCCACTAACTTAGCAACGATCGCTATATGCTTTTCTTAATATTGATGCATGACGTCATCATTGTAATCCAAAACGAGGCTGCAGTTGCTTGGTGGGGCTTACTGGATCGGTGTATTGACGGCACTGCGCCGGTAGCCTCGTTTTGGATTCAGTGATGACGTCAGGCATACATAATAAGAAAGGCGTATATGCTTCCTTATGGGTAATGTATGACATTGGTTTAATATGCAGGCAAAACTGTTGCTTCTGGTATTCTTACTCTCTTTGAATCAAGATAAGGTATAACGCTTGTATTGTTGGCAAAACGTCTGCAATTGGTTGAAGTTGCAGGTTTTCTTTTTTAAAGTAGTACAACACTTAAAGCTACCAACCCCCACCCATCTCTTCAGTAACACTGAATAGAACAGTATTGCCCTGTAATTTTGTTCAATTTAATCATAACGTGTATTATGTATAATGTAAAAGAGCCCTTTTAAGATAAACAAAATATATATCTCAAAGTTATCCTTCTGGGGTTTTATTTGTAGCAAATTTACTTGCTAATGGTTTGTTTGTTTGTTTGTTTGTTTTTATATTCGATCCAACTTGTGTTTGCTGTAGCTGGAGAGAAGGACTTTGGAGAATTCTTTATAGGTAGGCCCCTTTGCTTATCAGATTTGTTTTACGATAAAAAAAGCCGAGACTAACAAAGTACAGCTGCAATTTTTAACTTATTTACCAACTCAACTAAACAAACATATCTACCAACTCAAGGAAGCAAACTTGTTTACTTTCTCAATTACTCAAGGAAACGAATATAATATTTTCCTATACCCAGTGCCAGTCGGTTTTCTACGGTTGAATTATAGTTTAACTTATGTGTTTAATTCAGTGATTATAGGCTGGTGCACAATCAGTTTAGATGTTATGAAAACTGCATGTTTGAATGTACACTGTACGCAACATGATATTTCTACCCTGTGCACTTTCCTACGTACCCCTTCTTCACCATCTCTCCGTCACGCCCACCCCTCGTCCTTCACCTTCTTCCCTTGCTAAAACTTGAAATCTTCCTAACCTCCTGTTTACCGTGAAGTGACGTTAAGATATATCCATGACAATTTCATTCCATAACTCTGATCACTTTCCCATCGTCGGTCATTGACCCCTCCGTACGAGTTACATCGTTCAGCCAATGGGTCGTTCAAATAACAATGCGAGGCTTTCGTAGATGTTACCACAGTGTTGTATCTCAATTAGGTTGGGGTGGGCTGGGGCGGGCTTGAGTGGGGCGGGCTGGGGCGGGCTGGGGCGGGCTGGGGCGGGCTGGGGCGGGCTGGGGCGGGCTGGAGTGGGGCGGGCTGGGCGGGAAATACACTGTATTCTAATTTTTTTAGTTCCATAATATGTGACAAGAAATGAGGATTTGATCTAATCATGCAGACACGTACATACACGCATGTTTGTGAATCCCGTTAATCGAGAACTTCTCTTGGTTCTCCCATTGTTTGAACTTAGTGTCTGTTTCTTTTGCAACGCCCTCATTGGTTTTGAACACGAAAAGTTATGACCACGAAGGCGAAGCGAGGACCTCAAAATAGAGAATTTTTTTTTATTTGAATCATGTTATCAGATATATCCGGTAAACGCATTAACATAAATGTCTGGGTGTTATACCACTGTGAGCTGACGTCACCACCGACAGATGCACCAACTTCTTCAGGAAAACTGAAGCTGCATGGCAGAGAATACTACACAAACCAAGTACTTAGTGGTGATGTACATGTAGGAGGTACAGCCATCACTGAGGACACAAGAAACATCAGGGGCAACAAAAAAACAAAACCAAAGAACTTAGAGTTAACCAAAACCGAGTTCATCTGGAACAAGTCACCGGAACAGAAAACCAAGAAATAAACCACCTTTGGTTATGGATAATGAAGACAGTGACGCTGAATCTGAAACCACTGATCTTAAAGACCTCTGTTGCAAGTGCAAAACGTTTGTATATATCAGTCAGGATACAATGGGCTATTTCTAAAACTGTACAAGGCGCTGGAAATGACCAATGATTGCCACGATCAAGATGATTTTCCCCTGAGCCATGTTACAGGCGTCTTTGCAGCACACCACATAAATGGCTCTTGACCAATACAAAATAATTTACAATCTATTACTGTGGTATAAAAAGACTGTATGGAAGACGTCCTCGCTCTATCAGAATACCCGGTTCCATTTTGAAGCCAAATCTCTGTAATCAATAACAACAAACATGCAAAACGACAACTTTGTCATAATTATACCAAATCAACCACTAATTTTTTTCTTTAAAATTTACTTTTTGATTCACTTTTATTATTTTAATTTTTGTTTGCTTTCATATATATATATATTTTCCTTTATTTATTTTATTTTATTTAGTTTAATTTTATTTTTTCTTATTTTATTTATCCTTTTGTTAATTTATCTATTTATTTATTTATTTATTTATTGGAGGTGAGAAGGAGATTTTGAAGAATGCTATATTCCTCATTTGTTATTGATCCGCCAATGTGCCGGTATTACAGACAATATTGCAACAACTTGGCTTGGAACGAATATTTCAACATATTTATAACATGTTTATTCCCCGCACGTTCCTGACTTTGGCTACATATCAAATATAAACAGGAAAAATATTCATCTCGTAAAGTGATGTACATCCTTATGACACCTGACATTTGTTTTTCAATAATGATCGATAAATTGTGCATCTTGATCTCGTGTACAAACGTCACACGCGATTACTGTTTGCCACAATCTCCATTTTGGGAGTCAAATTGCACGTACACATGATATGGTAAGCGTGTACGTGACTAAAATGTGCACTGAACTAAAAACACAGGATGACTTGGTCAAATCAAATGCTTTTGATTTTAACTTATCTAGCTTACCTTGACATTATTGGGTTAGTATTTTTCTAAAATTATATTAAGGTATTTGTATAGACAGAGTTTACGAACAATTGCCCCGTTAGTGCGCGATTTTGGTTTCTTCAGATGTTAAAGCAATGCCATGAGAAGTCAAGAAACTCCAGAACGTTCGACGACACTGAATGTATAAATAAACCTGGAATCATTTGTTTCTTTCTAATTAGTGCACGGTGAGACTCCAGCAGAGCAAGATGACTTGCCCAACGTGTCACACGAAGGACCTGGGATCGAGGTTACATTTCTTGTCGATTGTTCTGGTAACTAGATAGGAGATCCGTGTTCAATCTCTTTGAGTTTATTCATTTCTTACATCAGATTTATTTCATATTTAATATACATATTTATTTATTACCTCTTATTCCATGAATGATCCAGATTAGAGTGTGGTCAGGACTGTACGTCACTTGATTATTCACGTTTGTATTGTGAAGGGAATGTTTGTTTGTTGGGGTGTTTGTTTATTTGTTTGTTTATTAATTTCCACTCAAGTAAACAACAGCTTTGAAGAAAATGATACATATTGAGCGAAGGGCCATCTAGAAACTCAAAGGGCTTGTATCGATGACCATATGAAAGCGCCAATGGGAAAGTGGGTGTGCATTCATGCAATACTAAAAATAAAAGGAATTTGTAATTTTTAAAATAATTTTTTTGAATGCTTTTCGAAGAAAGCGAAAAGAAAAACAGTAAAAAAAGGTACATGGGATAAACATAAAGAACACTGGGCCGACGACCCCCACTCAACCAATGGCAAATACAGGGTTAAGTTAGAAACAAATTAAGTAAATACACACAAAAAACACACAAGGACTTACAACAAGGACGAATTCACAGAACAATTCAATGTAGCTTTGTCTGGGCTGGTATGGGGAGAGAGCAATCCGAATCAACCTTTATTTAATAATTGTCAACAGTGAGCTTTCAGAATGGAATGCTTCCACTCATTCCGATGATGACCAATCACGTATACTGTCTTTAAACAGCAAACCTTTATCCCAATCCCTCTGACGGATGGACACCCTACCTTCCATCCCTATCAGCCTCTACAACTAGAGAACATGTTGTTCATAAACCAGGGCTCAACTTCACAGAGCATGCTTTAAGCAGAAAATGTTGCTTTTAGCACAGATTTGCAAGAAACCTGGTACATGTGACAGGATATTTGGGCCTGTAACCTTATCCAAGTAAGCATAACGTTATTAACCTGCTTAACCTGCTCTATGAAACTAGGTCTAAATGTTTACCAAAATGTGTGGTCCCCCCCCCCTTTCAACATACGCACAATTACACGAACAATGATATCAGCCCTTTTTGCGTGAAAAACAAACGTTGCCATATATTCCCTCCAGTATCAACTTTTCCTCGTCCTAATTGCAATGTTTCAACCATTCCTGGGTCCTGCGTGAAACATCAACATGTGTCATATCACCAGGGTTACACTCGTATCATGTCATCTCGTGATGATACTGCATATCGTGTCATCTTTTTAATTAAGTCACCAGTTGGTTGTTTTCTATCATGTGCGTTCTGACCTCATACGACCCGTGACTGCAGTAACAACCCAACTAGCTAAACGGAGGCACATTATGCCAACTACCGTCATTTATTGTAGGAGAAAACATAGGGACCCCCCCCCCCCCCCCGTTCGAGATCGAGGGGGAGAGAGAGGTAAAACAAAACAGCCCAACAAACACCAAGCTATCCCTTTGTTCTGTACAGTTGAGCAAAACCCTATTCTTCAACGCTGTAAATAACACTGTGTGGTCGTGTCCACACAGTGTCTCAAGTTCCTACATTGTGTGGGACTCCTTTTGTTCTCAGAAAACAGTAATATCTGTTTCAAAAACCAAAAGAAGATCCTAAAAAATTGATGGATTTTAGCTCGGATTCTGCAATCCATTTTAACCATTTCCGGGTCAATTCTTACCAAATTTGTTTTTAATTGCTAGTTTTTGATAAGTAAATTTCAAATACTTATACTTGTCCAGTCACAGCATTGTACAAATAGACGTTGTGTACAAACCCTCCATGCATCCTTGCATGAGTAGATGTTCTTGAAGGCAGGATATACTTTTGGTAAATGACGATACTGCCGTATCGTCACTTAATGTATCCCAACAATACGCATACAATAACAAACCTGTAGAAATTTGGGTTCAATTGGTCATCGAAGTTTTAAGAAAATAATGAAAGAAAAACACTCTTATCGCATTAGAATTGTGTGCTTTCAAATGCCTTAGAGAGGCTTCATGCCAGAAGCCTATCTCAGATTCAAAGATTTTAGTGACAAATTACCTCTTTCTTAAAAACTACATAAATTCAGGAAGTCGTTTTTCACAATGTTTTATACTAGCAGCAGCTCTCAGAAGCTCTTTACCAAGTAGGTTTTTATGGCTACCGTAGTGTATTTCTTGAATAATTACCAAAAGTATCCTTCATTACATATAAAAGAGATGAAATAAAATGCCAACAGCGCCTCAACATTTTTTTCATGAAAGCGTTTCTTTATCTGATGAAAGTTTCGCATTTTACTCACCGGGCATCTTTCTTCAGGTTAGGAATAGCAAAGTTGTATATTTCAATCAGATTTGCCCTAAATTTTAAACGCTGTGTAACTTATCTGATGTTATCTTCAGTCTTGTCGTGACGCTAATTCTCTAAGGGAGAGAAATACGATGATGGAAAATTTGTGATGATGATTTCTTTTGAAGCCATTGACACTGTCAATGTTGACCCTAATAGTGCATTACTAATTCTGTGCAATGGGCAAATTATTTAGATCATTCCACCATATCAGCTCCCTTGGGAGTATACAGCCTGTGCTGCTAAGTATGTAGCGCACTAAGCTAAATCAATCACAAGAACAATCCCTGCCCTCACAGGTACCCATTTACCCCTGAATGTAGAGAAGCAGTCTTACTTAAGGACACAGGTGTCATGACCGGGATTCGAACCAACACCCGATCCACCAGACGTTATGCGTCCGGTACAGTAGACTGTTCGGTCATGGCACACTTTCAATACCACCCATCAAATGCATATTTTTTAATTTTCACGATTACAAAAAACTCGTAGCTTAATTTATTTTTAATTAAAGTGAAAACCAGACAGTTAAGCATGCATTTAGACAATATCACATACTCATAATTAAAACAAATGAAATTCTTGAACTACAAATGCTTTCCGAATTACATTTTCGTAAACTGTACTTTACATATTATAACAATGCTACTTTAAAACTGTAATAATAAACAAATAAAGTTTTTATTTATATGAAATTATCGGACAGGAAGCATGAGAGATAATGACGACAAGAATATAGCAATTATACGAGAATATCTGAGCTCCTTGGACTACGAGGCAGGTGGAGGTATCCGTATAGCCTTTGTGACGTTCGGTAGTGGGGCTAGCGTCAAACTCAACCTTTACGATGCTGACTCAGTGCCGAGAGTTCTACGTAGTCTCGACCAAGTCAGTTATGAAGGTCATTTTAAATTTTATAAAGGTTTACAAAATCGAAGGTCGTTATTGATAGGTTTCCTGTGTAACATACCCTGTTGGGTCTTTTTGAAAAGATATTTGAAGACAACATCAAACCTAAAACAAGGGTTGGTGTGTGTTAATTAATAATAGGATAATACAGGTGTAAATTACCAGCAATAATACTTGCACATAATTCATTAGGGATATCTTTCTCCAACTTAATGAGACGAGAATTTTAGAAACCCCATTTGCCAATCACACCTGATTGTGTGCGACTATTACATAATTACGTTTAATGATAGCATAAGCGTCAGTTGGGCAAAAGTCTAAGTTGTTAAAATATTAAACTGTTAAATGTATTTTACTTTCAAATAGTTCATGCCTAAATTTTACTATCTCAACAATATGATATTTATTTTCATAGCCATAAACTACGCCAAACTAAAGAATTTGAAGAAATAGAATTGCATATACGTAAAACTCAATATGGTTGGGACCAGCTTGGTCCCTGAAGTTCAAATACGCGCGAGACTTGCACAGTGACTTCTTTCACGTACGTCACAAGCACGTGACTGTGCTTTATACCATTTCGGGAATCAACACAGCTAAGCGCGTAAACTCAGCGTGATCTTAAAGTCACCACATAAACGTTGTCCCATAAAAGGGCACAACCAACATTGCTGTCATATAATGACGTCAAGTGAACTGGGCAAATAGCACATGTTGCCGTGCATTTGGGCCAATCCCTCCATTATTTACAAATAAACTCAGCATTAGAAAAGCACAGACTGCAATTATAATAGATTAAAACCCTCGGGGAAGCAACGTGGTGAAAAAATTCTCCACATATTCCAAATATGGTCATAATTTTTTTTTCAATGGGCCAAAAAAGCCACGATTTTTTGTATTCGACACCCCTTGTATACACCACAAGCCTGTAGACTCCCATTGGCCAGGCTATAACCACTGTCGAGTAAGAATTATTGAATGACAGCAGTCCCAAGGGACAGCTTTGCCCTTGGGAATTGTAACTTGATATCTTAGTTAGCCAACTCCTTGTGCCATTATCTCTTTGTGTCAACCCTGTGCCGCCAAGAGCTAAAACAGGTCGTAAATAACACACACTGCTGGCCCAGACAAAAGCCCTGTGGAGATTAAAATTGCTTTGGGCTTGCAGGAGGGGGTCATTGACCTAAAAAACTGGGTGGTGAAAAAATTCTCCACCTGGATCCACCGCGTTTTACAGAAGGGCCCGCTGCTCCGAGGGTTTTAAGCTTATTCTGGCGTTTACGTAGCCTCCCTGCCAAACCGGGTAATATATGAAGCAATATTAACTTACCGAGATAAACATTAACTGGGTTAATTCCAAAAATTATATTAAATTGGGTATAGCGAAGAATCGTGCATGAATTTCAACCGTTATAGAATACATTTCTTGAGATTTGGTATCTTTTGTGTTCTGTACAGTTTTAAGAGCAACGAAAGAGCACTTTTAAACAATTCAAACATATTAATATATTCTACTTATTATTATTTATTAAACGGTAGCCCCTTAATGCCTATGCATTTATTAATCATTTATCCGTTATTATGAATTCCCGATAGTTTTGAACAATACTTCAGTGACCTTTATGGGCCTTCGTATTGTCATGATTGGGGTAATGAATCCAATGCATCTTAATTAAGCCTTTAACTTTTGTGGAATCGAGCCGCCAGGCATCAATCAGCTCGTAACAACCAAAATGGCAAGGGTGTCATCATTATTCGTTACTTTTGCCGCGGATAAAATGTAAATATGGTGCATTCAGCGGGTTTTGCAGCCTCGCACGCTCAGCGTCAGATCGTTCAAATTCCTGTCAGTACATTGATCACTAAATCAAATAACAGTGAACGCTGGATCGTAACCTACAGAATAAAAATTAATTAAGATAACCAAAAAGCAGGGTAAATATTCTTGTATCTCAGAAACATTGAAGTGACACATTGCCTTGGGTTGGGCGATTTGGGCTTAAAAAAAAAACGTTTGTTATGAAATAATATGGTTGGAAAGATGTTTTAAAAGTAGAATATCATGATCCACAAAACAATGTCTCGAAATTGCGTGGTTTTCCTTTATATTCGTGAACTAACACGGTCCGCCATTTCGTAGAACCACAATTTTGACTCTACAAAATGGCGTAACGTGTTAGTTTACGAAGTAAAAGGAAACCACACAATATCGATACATATTTGTGTGGATCATTTTTTCTAATTTCAAAACATCTTTCTAGCCATACTAATTTCAAAACAAACACTTTCTAAAAAATGCTTTTTATAGCCCAAAAGCGCCCAACCCAAGGCAAAGTTTCCCTTTAACATGGAGCAGAAACGTTTGGGCTCCTCAATATAAACGATGTCAAATCGTTTGCAGTGGGATGTAACTACCTTTCTTTCAAGACACTTATTTATTCTAACAAGGTGGTGAGACTGACATGAAGAAGGCATTTCAAATCGCCAGACGACTTGTCCTTGTGCATTCACGACAGAAGGCTCGGAAGGTGCTTTTCTTGCTCACTGATGGGTTGTATACCGGCAAATCACCCGTACACATCTCCAAAGCATTACGCCAGGAAGGAGTGGAGGTAAATATCACTTCATAAAAGGTAGAATTCCCAAGGGTTGCTATGTGATGTTTCATTGCAAAGCTGATGAGGTCAGACCCAGCCCCTGTTTGTACTTAACCTAGATAGGACATGTTTTCATTGGAACAGATCAAAGGTACAAGAGCGAGGTTTAAACAGAAATGCAGAGAATCACTCAGCGAAGCACAGTTGCCTTTCCAGGCGTTGTTTGGCTACAGAGGACAGATTCCAAGGGGTTGAACAACACAACACAAATCGTACAAGGAGTGAAAGACAATACGAGACAAATCGTGAATCAAAGCAAAGAAGTGAGAAAGAAAACTGCAGTATTAAGTACAGCGCAGTTTGCGAGGACGAAAATAAGGCAACATAATGAAAAGGAACAGGTCAGACGATATTAAGTGATGGGGAAATGTGATGATCGAGTGTTGATGCAAAACGCATAACAGACTCATGGAAGTGTACAAATTCCATGATATTTAAATGCCGTGTAATGCTCTGCAAGCTAGTGTGGGGAGAACAGATCTAAAAGTGCAGGTCCGAGGTATTGGAGCAAACAGAATATAAATGCGAAAAATAGAGGGAAAAATTAAAGAGTTATTACGAAAAAGCAGCGTAGAGTATTGAATTTATAGGCAGGGAACGCCAGGAGCTATGTCTGTCGATTCAACAGAATAGAGCAAAAGGGGTGTGCATGGTACACAGTGCTGCAGAGCAGAGTTGCAGGTTTGCAGAATGCGAATCAGAAATCAGAAGAGTCGTTTATGGCAGTCTTGGGCTACGGTAGTTAATGCATATCAGAACCCAGGAGGCGGACACGTCAGAGCACTTTAGAGAAGACATAAGTACATAAAGGTAAAGAAGAGTACGCTCCATGTAACTCAATCTAGGTTGGGTTAGATCACGGAATCGGCATCGCAAAACAAGACCAAGGCAAAGCCGACTAGTGAAGGGGAAACGAGAAACATGAGAACATTGGTAGTAATCTTCTGATCACGGGTCTTTAAAAACTCCCCTCCATCATCCCAAAATAATAAAAGCAACGCACAGCTTTAATACGCTCTGTGGTCTGTGACCCACTTAGAAGATTTTCTGATGTCGGTTGGATGAAATCAGATCGTCTCCGAGGTACTTGCATGAACTCTCCTTGCTCCTTGAGAACAATTTAATCTTGATATCTGTGCCTAGCAAATACTCAAATGTAAATTCAGAAACCTCAGTCGACTGCAAAGCACATCTGAGGACTTGCAGGAGCAACTAAATGGAGTGACTATGGACTGGTAATTGAAATATGTACATAAAAGGGAAAAACAGGAGCCATAGAAAGGAGAATATTTAAGAGGGGAGCTATTGTTTGGCCACGCCCACTATGTTATTACCCTTGTCCCCGGGTCAAATGGTTAAACTGCAGGACTTGCAATCACGAGGTTGTGGGTTCGAATCCGACCAGGCTAAACGCTGATTTCACAATACTTAGACTAAGTAATGTCGTTTATTTTACTGAAGCACAACTTATTGATTTGTGCCATTCATACTCATGTATGAGAGAGATTGTCTGGCTGTTGTCAGCTTTGTGTTTATGTCTCCTTGTGGGAGCTTTGCCGAGTTCCCTCGACGGGAAGGTCATATAAACAAACAAACAAACAAACAAACACACAAACAAACAAACAAACAAACAACAAACAAACAAACAAACAATCAAACAAACAAACAAACACACAAACAAACAAACAAACACTCCAACAAACAAACACTCCAACAAACAAACAAACACCCCAACGCCCCAACAAACAAACAAACACCCCAACACCCCAACAAACAATCAAACAAACAACAAACCAGCAAGCAAACATCCAAACAAAAAAGTAAGAGGTTATTAAACTAAAACGTCATTGGTTTGAATTTGAAAAAATATTCCTTCCGATCCTTTAAGTTTAAACTATTATTATTGACATTATCATTGTGTTTACTTAAAAGATCGACCTCGTACGTTATGGTGCATTTCCCGGCAAGCAAGTTACTACACTGTTGATACGTTACGTATTGTGAAAGATAAGAGCCTAACAAGTTTTGAGATGTTCATATTAACAAAAAGTTGATATACAACAAACACTGAAATTTCCATAACATGTACAAAGTTAGCCTTCAGGAAATCCACGCTGTGTAAATATGTGATGTCATAAATATAACAGTTAACTCTCCCATGAGTTTATCATTAGTATCTGCAGATGACCACTATAATTTATGGTGTTTTTGGTTGCAGATGTACGCCCTGACATTCAGCGAACATTACAATGCTGAAAACCTCAAGGAATTAGTTGAGGACCCATCACGTATCAAGGTAGTGACGTCAGTCGATGACCTCCCAACAGTATACTAATGACGTCACTTGAGGTCATGACGTCGCCCTCGCTGACAGAGGTCAACTAATCGGTAGTTTAGTGAAACATCACTTGTTTGCATCCTCCATGTTTCATGTATCATTGATTTTATATAAAAAGTTAATCCATTCACGGTTTTCAGCTGGATGGCCACGTTGAAGTAGTCGTAGCCGTAGCCACCAATTCGGATACGGCCTTAGAACGCGAATGACGCACATTTGAATACAAATTTCCCTCCAACTTCAAGATGAATTGTGTATTGCAATGGCGACTTTGATCAATCAGTTTTTGACTGAAATAACTGGGGCAGGAACGATCTAAAGATCAAATCCAAATACTCTCTAAATACAAGACAAGAATTCAATTTATTTGTTTCTATTAAAAGTCAACAATCCAATTATCGAAATAGCACTGGACGTAATTAGTTCTTGTAACTCTTGCGGGTACAGCCATACGGCAAGAGTCTCTTCTTCTGAAGGAATGATGGCTCTGCGATAGAGATTTTGTTCACGGTGGTGCCCGTGGTATTTACAAGAAATAGTTACTTCCTTATTCTCATCCACGCAAAATGTCAAACATCACTTGTTGAAATACTGTTCCATAAGGTTTCCTGCGAGAGATATTAATTGGGCTATTGGCAATCACCTCATCTACAATGTTTGCGGTCGGTAGTATGTACGTAAAGATAACAAAGCATTGGCCAGTAGGCCTGAGTGTAACATTATACATTATGAATCTTAAAGTAATCCCTTCACAAAGATGCTGGAAAAGTATAATAAATTTGATATTTGGATATAATGAGGCATTAACACTTAGTAATATCAAAAAACAATCTTTGATCCATTGAGTCAATACAATTATGTGCTGGCGAGAGACGAGCTCGTGTCGATGAACTGTAGTAGCAAGCTTGTTTCTTTATCATAACTCATTTCTGTATCCGTTAATTATTATTTACTTCATTAAAAACGGAAAGGTTGTATCAGTCAATCGGAAAAATATTTTTGCTTGAAATGTCATCTTGGAACACGGGATTTCTCTCATAAAACATTTATATTTAACAGTCCTGACTATTACAAGACTTGAGTAAGAGTGGAAATTCAACTTCGAAAAGTACTGTGAAAAGATATTGTATATAGCCACAATGAAGGAGAATTTATCGTGTTTATCCCTCGTCTACAACTTCCTTTAGGACATTATTCGAGTAGGCAGTTTATACAAAATTACTCAGGACCCAAGATTAAGTTTCACTCCAAAAGGATTGACATTTAGAAGCCTCGCTTCATCGGAGTTTCTGCTATCTTCCCAGTGGTATCTCCATATCGGTTCAAATTTGTCCAATTACTACTGATACCGTATGGGGCTTTCTTCATGCAAACTCTGCACCTGTTTTAAACAGAATTAATGTCCGTGGATGAACAGTAGGACACGGAACTATTTTGTTTACAAGTATAGTGACTATTCTGATTATCTTGATCAAACTATACAGTTGAGAAAGATGTGGTTACGCGCAGTTCACTTGGGAAAGTGCCCTGTATGTAGGGCCTATCTCCAAAAACCTTCCAACTGTAAAAAGAACCACCAAGGTGAATAATATTATGACGCACATCAGGCTGTGAGTAATTTAGGCCGACTTGGTGCTTGAAAGATCTGCCTATTATTTCGTCCACAGCCATAGCAGACTTGCATACAAAGCTCGCTCTATTTTATTCGTTTTTTTGTAAATATACAATACAATGGAACACATCTTTCTTTTTTTCGTGAGGGCTTGCTTCAAATTGAATTGAGGTTACCATTCGAAAGACTTGTAAAGTCCACGAATCTAAAATCTATGGAGCCGATCACGATCTGTCACAAGCGACTTTTTTGTTAAGTTTGCATCTCTATTGTTAAGATTGTGTCTTGAAAATTTATGTACAATTAACAGAATATTCTGCAAGGACTTTCTGATATTCGAGATGGATAAAATGAGCAAAAAGCTTAACAGATGATTTTTGTTTTCAGTTGTTTGGAAGGAAGCTAATCCTCTTCATGTTCTGAGGGATTAAGGACGCTAAAATGCCATATACCCTTTTGACGAAAAACGAATTATATTTATATTAAGTTCCTTAAAGTGTCTATTATGAGAAAGGTGATACGCATTTTAGTGTTAGTTTTCATAATAATTTGAGGTACATGTCTCATTTTTCATGGACAAATACAAACTAAGATTGGTTGCGTTGGATGGACCGAGGTAAGAATTGACACGGAATGAAATAAAAGACACAAATAAACACAAGCGAAGGTGGAGTCCAACATATTTTATTATTTTTTTTTCCCTTCGGGGTTTGACTTTTTGTGTCTATCTTTAAACGGATGCTATGTACATGTACATTTGCAAGATAAAATTACAACTCAATCTTGCCAGACTAAGAGCATTAATGACCAAGAATTGATCAAACAATAATCCTTCTTCCTTTATCCCCTCTCCAGTTATTACAGTGAAAATATCTTTGACCAAAATTAATTTTCAAGAATAATACTGTGAATGATCACTAATAATACATGTAATAATAATAATAATAAAAATAGGCCTAATAAATAAAAAAAAATTAAAATAAGAAAAAAAATAATGATAACAACAATAATAATAATAGTAATAATATAGATGCTCTCTGTGGTTTAGTTAACGTATCTGGTCTACAACGACTATGTACATGAAATGTGTAATTTTTTTACACAATGGTAAAACAAAATGTACAAAGCAAGCGTGAAAGATGAACTGTCTTTCTTTCTTTAAAGTCTACTGAAAAGTACAGCCTTTATTTATAGCTCAAAATCTTGTCTGTATAACTGAAAACTATTACTGAATTTGCGGTCAACCTTGGTCAAGAGAACTGATACCAATGGGTGGTAGGTGATCGTCAGTGATCAACACTAGAAGGGGGATTAGAAATGAACGAGGTTCAAGCCCCTTTCAAACCTTTTAAAGTCGTGGTAAAAATATTTATCTAAAGTCTTCATGATACTACTGTAAATATTTTATTTATTTTTTCTTTTTTTTTTTTGGGGGGGGGGACTCTCTGTGGCGTTCAGTAGTGATGCACAAAAACCACTTTACACAATACAGCGTCACGACAAGTATTGCATAAAAGATTCACATTCTAAAAGGTTTGCCAGTCAAATTCCTGATCAATACAATTCTCTTGCTCTTTTCATTTAGAGTACAATGGACGAGTCCAGTGCTTCTACCTTATCTAATGTCCATTTAGTGCTTACTACTGAATGTTTTATGCCACTTGTTATTTCAAAGCACACAGTTCTAATAGTCAATTAAACAGGCTGACTTCCCGGGGAACACAACAAGATTACACCAACCAGATCAGTGACTAGCCGCTCTTCCACTTCAAGAGACTGTGTTTCTGGCCCATTAATTTACAACTACTGGAAAATGTGTTCCGGTCTAAAATCATGTATTGGGCATACCTTTTGCTTTTCCAGCACCGTGTTCCAGACACAGACAGCTCATACACAATTCCCGGACATTGTGCCTGATTCAAGCTTTTATTTACAAAATTGATGTCCGAAAATAAAATTCTGTCGTGAATCGTGCACGCAGCCCTGCTTCTAACGTAGTTAGGACAATGAGGCTAACCTGTCCATTGATTGGGTGGTGTAGCTATGGTAACAGCAGTTTTTAAAACCAATTATCCCAACACAGAATGACGTAGTAAAACGCCTTGGTGACGTTAAGAAATCTTGTAAAAGTGGTTATTTGTTTACAACTTGTGAGCTATACTTTAAAATGCCATCATCAACAGGCAACACAGACAAATCCATTTCAGTAGAGGGTCACCGATGTCTGTTACGGAGGAACGTTAAAACTTATCGTGAAAAAAAAAAAAAAAAAAAGATTCTTAATACTCGCAAAATACAAAAAAACATACTTTGACAAACTTGATTTGCGTAAAGAAAATGAACGAAAAAACATGTATTGAAAAGCATTTCAACACAACCCTGACGATAGTACAGATTAGTTTTACCACGTGGCTAAAGTGAGAATGACCTAGTTTAAACCCGTAACCTTTATTATACACACCGATATCAGTAACTCATAAGACATGTGACCTATTAAGGTTAATCTATCTCGTTTTACAACGCTGATCCATAAAATCGTCCACCACATTTGCATAAACCACTTCAATGAAAAAAACAATCTATTTAAAAGGTTACTTTCAAAACAAGGAATACTAATGGATTTGAAAACAAAGGCTGACATTCAGCAGCACTTCATCTATTAAATCAACCTCCTGAAAACGCAATTACGGACAAACTCAAAGGACCTTGCGTAAACAGCGAAACCAATTCATAGCATAGGTAGAAACAGGGTCCGATGGGATAACTCCATGGACGATTCGTAGTTGTTCTTAATCCTGAACCATTTCATGCGGATATTATTTATGTTTAGCCCTACACTCTCGGTACTTTTCCTCGAACCCACGAAATTATTTCGATAATGCTACGACAAAATTTGTTGACAGGTTACTGCAACACGCTCTGAAAGTTTTAAATACTCAAGACACCAGATTGTAACTGACCCGTTCTCTCTTGACATTCAAGCTGATCTGCACTCTAAAATAACTCCTGGGTCAGAATTGACCCTGATCTGGGTCCTGTCTTGGGCCTGATTCGTGTCTGGGTCAGTATGGCCCGGGATCTTTGATAATAGGACCCATAAATGGGTCAAAATAACGCAGAATCCAAATTGTAAACCACGTTCCAAGTCGGCCTGACCCGGAAAAAAGGTCAGGCCCCTTGGGACCCGGAATCCGGATACTTTTAATCCGGGATATCAGTTCAAAATGGTCATACACTCCCTCATCCGCACATGACTAACACAAATGCATCATTTCAGTATATATATAAAGGTTTCATTCTGCACATATCTGAAATTGGTACACGCCAAAGAGAACCATTGATCAGCCATAAAGTACACTTTAACGTGAATCAGTGACGTTGTTACTGAGGGGTTACATCACCAGGGACGTATTCAGAAGAAACCAACCAAATAAATATGGTTTTTATAATGATTGGCATTAATCTGCCGTCTTGACTCGTTTCATAATCAGACACTCTAAGCTAGGGGTATTTAAGTTATGTATGCATGACCAACAATCTCTCATGCCTTATTTTACATCCAAACGGAACCCATAAAATGTTCTTATATTAATACTTGATTTCTGGTCATTCTTTACCATCCACAATTATTCCTTCGATTTTCTCTAAAGACAATCTCATTAAGAGGAAAATTCGATCTGGCAAGAGCCATCTCGGCAGGTCCTTCAAAGAAACCTTCTAGTAGTGACCTAATTCCCGCAGTTCCATTGCCACCATTAGATGGATCGCACATGACGTCATTGACCACCATCTTTGATGAAGAACATTGGAAACGTGCACGCGTGTACGCGCAGCACACAACTCTCAGCCAACGATAGCCTTACACGCGTGCGCATTTCAACAAAGATGGCGGCCATTGCAAGGGGTCTATCCTTATGCTACCCTAATATCATTACTTCATTCAATCCCATAGTGCTCGCAGGTCTACACACCACCAGCAAAAACGGTTTTTGCGCCAGTGTAAATTCAATTGCTCGTATTCCAAGGAAGGCAAAAGTGCATAACCAGAGGGAAAAAATATCGACATGCACGACGGAAAAATTAACATAAAACAAAGTGTTTTGAAAAGGAAAGAAAAAAAGCAAGAAAGAGAATACGGGTGAGTATTAACCAGTCCAACGTACTGAAGATAATTATTTGCAAAAACCCTTGGGAAATAAAAGGGCGATTCTTATGTATGCGTTCCAGGGATGCTTTATCTACAACATCGATTGGACACAGGGGACGTCACATGATGATGGCGGCATGACAAACATTCATCTTTCATATTTTACACCCTCACAAGTTTCGATTTTATTTGATAATGAACAAATGGGTGCTTCTAGTTGTAATTTTGCAATATCTTACCAAGATCCCGTTATTATAATTTCAAATCAATACGAGCAATACAACTAAAAAGACTACGTCGACTTCTGACTACAAATAGAGAAACAAATATCTTCATTCGGATATCTAGCCGAATTTTCTTTTCTGCCATTACGAGACTGAAATGTTTTAACCTTGCAGCCTCGGTCTGGTAACACTGATTTGAATGGAGGAGACACATGATGGATATTGACATGTTTCCTCACAACTTGTGGATTTATCCATCAGAATTTGCATTTATCTTTAACTTGGCGGCAAGAACAGCTCAACTTGATTTGGAATAACAATTAAAATGTACTTTGCCTTCAATCGCAACTTCTGATATTTTGGGATGTTTTTGAGGTAAGCATGTTGTTGGAGCTGGAGGGTATTATAGGTCAGGCACGTTTCATCAGCAACCTTCAATAGCACGTGATGGCATTTTCATGTTTCACGTTCAAACCAAAACCCTGCATGCTCCCAAGGGTGTGCAATAACCATAATTGAAATGTGCAGATGATTACAAAGTGTCTCCACACGTATACATTTTGTGTCAAATCATTTTTCCTGCTTGATGGAAAAGGTTTTTGGCGTCTGACAAAGAAATTCCTACAGGGTGTTTAGAGGAAATGAAGTTTGCAGCCTCAAGTTAAAGCTTTGCGCTTTTTATTATTGCTAATGCCATATTTCTGCTGGGAATTCACTATTTCTGCTGGGAATTCACTATTTCTGCTGGGAATTCACTATTTTTGATGGGAATTCACTAGTTCTGCTGGGAATTCACTATTTCACCATGGAATGAGAAATGGATGAAAACTATTCATGCAGACTCAACTTATTGATTAGTTTTGACGTGTCAATTTGACTGTAAAGTTTAAAGTCACTACTCATTTCATCTTGTCTCATAGCTGTCATAAACACAATTTGATCCCCACGTCACGCAGGTTTGATTTTCAAAATTTCCGTATCGCTAATTGGTTGTTAATCTGACGAGGTTAATGAAGCGATGGGTAGTTTGATTAGTGATTCAATTGCTCTTTGTTCAAGTGACATATTAATGAAGATTATTAAAGCTTACCGGAAAATGTTCAGACACATCAATTGCCTAAAATATGTATTAAAAAAATATATAAACAAATAAATAAAAAAAACTTTAAAAAACAACACTCTGTTTAGTTATGTTTGAGATTTGAATATATTACAACATTTTGATCTAATCGACATTTAATCACATCTGCATATTCCAAAACACCTGTCACACATCGACAGACCATTCCCTGTACATGATTGCGTCATTGTGACGTAAGAACATAGGCCACGATCTTCCCACACAGAACTGAAATCATAATGGTCCGTGTACAAAATTAAAAACATCCCACAAAATGACTGATGATAGGAAAGTCTAAAAATAACGCAGAGTGACATTGAGGTAAGAAAGCTTTTCTCTCCATCCTCTCTTGTCTGGAATCTGATTTAATAATTTCATTGTCATGGGACGTGATATTCCCGGCGTGTTCTTGACAGGGTTCATATAAAGAATGCGCCACGAGTAATTTTACAAACTTCCAATTCACGCACGATTAATTTTGAAAATAATTTGTCAACAACCACACAATTATCATAGACAAATTAATTCCACATTGCCTAATCCGATAAGGCGTTGGCATTTTACAAGGACAAGGCAGAAAAAAATTCTAGTGAAGAAAGCTTTTCAGACTACAAAGAATGACCATCTAATCAATAATGTGAAAAGACTAACCTAGAGGAAAATATCATGACACTTTACAACCATTGATAAAATAACAGTGAATGCCGTCAAAAACAAGAAACCAAAAAACATAATTTGAAACAAACAAATATTGTGAATATTTCACAGTTGTTTTTCCAAAACAATACAGTAATCCAAGTTGACTTAAAATGTTCTAGTTTATAATATTTCAGTTCATGTTTAATGCGTGTGATCATAATGCCAGTTTACCAGTGTCAATCCAACCAGTAGTTCCTTACCAAAGGATGTTTAAGATATTATCCCACAAATGAACGATAATATTTATCAAAGTGACAGGTTGTCCAGCTGAATGTGTTCATATCATTTTTATTTTCTTGTTTATATACCTAAACCTCAGAGCAGATGGAAACTTGTGAACAAGCTTTTGTACCCCAAGCGCACCCCTTCAATAATAAAACCCGACGGCATCTCACACTCAACAATGCTTTTACTGACCCAAATAATAAAACAAGAACAAGGGGAACAATACACCGCCTTGTAGAAAACCGACTAAATCCAATGAGAATGGCATGTTCTTTTATGACAACGGTTTGAAACACTCTTCCATTGTCATTGCTCTCCGTCGAGGTCAGACTCAATATATGAATCACTTAAATTCATCCCCTCAAAAATGTTTGTAACAACGACCTCCTCGAAATATTAATCAATAAAATGCGGATCTTTTCTGGCATTTTTTTTTGGTTTCACGAACAAAAAACTCACAACAGACTACACAGAAAGAGTTTCTGGTTAAAAAAGGAAAGAAAAACAGAAGAGAAGGCCAGCATCATGACAGCAATTCTTGCATCACATAATGTCAGTGTGCAATCAAATTAATCCTGCCGTAAGCAATGCAGGCAGACCACAGGGTCCTCACTTTTTAAATGTTAAGGGTTACTGCGCAGTCTTATCGGCTGAAGTGTTTGCCTCGTGCGCAACATAACGCCACTCCTCATAGTCTGTTTTTCCTCATTCCTGGAGGAATGATCTTAAACATTGTATTTCATCCGCTCGTTTTGAATTCTCTGATTTGAGAAATGGGTTCGGATGATCAGGGTTTTGGAGCACCTTCACGCCAAGACATAAATGGAAAAGAAAGAAAAGATCTGCACAAAACAATCAATCCATTGTACACAGTGTTGGATTCAAGGCTTGATTGCAATACATTACAACACCATAAGTGTCACTTCATCTATCAGCAATACGTTCCATTAGTGATCCACGCATCATATTCAGTGAATACTAAACCGTACATATAATAGTAGTATCTGGTCCGCCATAGAGGGCAGCACAGTATATCATCTGAGAGCAACAACCTACCCCGACCATTATGACCTTACACTTCGATGTGCGTGAATAAGGGCCCAACAACCGGCCTTTAGTACAAGGTGGTGCAAAGTACCAGTTGTACATTTGACCCGCTATAAATGAGTTTGCGTCAACCATGTGTGTATGTACTAGTTATGCTGGATGTGCAGTGTGTCAAAGCGCGGGGATGTGTTTATCCAATGAAAACATCGGGTTTGTAAGGCCAGTGTCTGTCTTTATTCTTATACATGTATCCAATCAAAACATGTAGCAACGTCTGCCACTGAGGGCGCTATCAAAAATGAAAGAAAATTTCATCCAACACAATTGGAGTTTGACCCCCCAAAAAGGAAACAGAAATAAAGTTACAAATAATGGTTTCGACTATTTCAAATAATTACAACCTGTCCTTCAAATCAGCTTAATTAAAACATTAGACATGATTTTCAAGACATTTTCTTGAGTCAATGTGTCTTCACAGTTCACCAACCAACAATTTGAAACAAAACTTAATTGTATCATGTTAACTCAAATAAATTTACCGGTATAAATGTGTACTGAAGCAAAAGAGAACAGTCTTTAATACGAAGTGTTATCGGGTGTAATATAACAACATGTTACCAATGTAGACAAACAGCTTTCATGAACTTCACAGAGAGCATCCTGTCATGGTCCCTCACTAAACTTAAATAAAATAATTACTTTCAATAATAGAGTCTTTATAAGGGATAGCTATGAAGAGATTGCGATAAAATCTATACTGTGCACAGAATGTGGAGTTGCTTTTCTTATATGTACTTGGAGAGCGATTTATAGCAATTTAATGAATTGCATGAGGTGTTTACATTGAACAAACCGAACTCAATACTGCATGCAGTGAGTGTACAAATGTATATTGCAGTGGTTGATAATGATAAATTGTGAATACTGTTCCAAAAATGACATCACAATGTGTCATTTTATCATTCTCGTTATTGTACCCAACATAATGAATAAAAATGCCTCTGTTCAACCAGAGAAATAAAACAAAAGTTCCAACGAATGAAACAAAAACCAATTATTATACCTACTGTACATTAACAATCTTGCAGCAATTTTAAAGCACTTTGGAGCCCAACTTTTTGACTAAATTATGAACATCAAAGTATTTCATACCATAAGCTGGTAGGGAAGGTCACTGCTTCCAAATAGTATCTACAATCAGGGTAAAGTTCCCATGGACAAGCCAACAGGCAAGCAGTTAGGAAAAAAAGTGGCTCGTCCTTATTTGGCCTCAGGCTCCTATTTGGTTAATTTGACTAAAACACTTGAATTCTGATCATTTTTTAATCAGATATAACAATGTAACCCTGGAGAGAATTTCATAAGAAACTGATGAATGTCTTATGACAAAAAGTGAAAAATTGATGCGGCTTATCGATTTGCTAAGCATGCTTCAACATGAGGTGAGAACTACGGTTTCTTATTCTATAATTTTACCCTCAAATGTTTGAGTTTTTATCTCTCCTCTTGTCTCATGTATCGGATGACAATAATTCTGATAATAATGCTAACCAAAGAGAAATCCTTGATCAATGTCCTCATAGGGACATTTATACATACACACATACATCCGTGTAAACAATACTTTCACACAGGTTGATATCTTTATCAGCAGCCAGTAAATTAAACCTAAGTTTTCATAAGTGACAAGAAAAAAATAGGTGGGAAAAAAACTCATTCAGATATTTTGTACAAATGGTATCTTTTGCTTCTGATACTCAGTAGACGTTGCCCTCTCGAAAAAGAGGGGACAACTGAGAAGAAAACAAATAAAGAAACATGTTAAAGATCATTTACTGAAAGTTATTGAAACTTGACATCTTTGACTTCTCAATCTTTTCTGAGCTGATAAGAAAACGAATCTCAACATTTACAAGTACGCTCACCGTTCACATGTTTAAGGTGAGTTTTTAATACAGCTGGTGCCCTCACTCTTTCCCTGGTAATTGTGACTCAGTTTAAAATATTAAAAAACTATGCAGCCTCTTTGTTTCTACTGCAATTTGAAAAAAATCTCTGTAAAAATCATCTTTACATACTGCTTCGTCTTCACTGAATCATTTATACTTTTAGAAAATATTGTGATTATTCAAAATCTCATGAATTATTCATCATCATCTCATGAACTATTCATAATTTGAAGCTTCCTGTTAACTCATGAAGTATTCAACATATTCTTTATTGATTATCTTGTAAAACACAGTTGAAGCTTTCAAAGCCGACTTACGAAAAAATCCGAACCCCAAGTCTAATTAATAAACCTTCTGTAAATCACCACCATTCAAAGCTTTTTAAGTTGACTCATGAATATTCAGCAGCATGTTATATTTACAGTTTACCTGGTCTGTTGTACAACCACTTGGCAGTAAAGATATTAAGAGTTGTTCCTGTTTGGTGTACAATGTTTGAAGGATAACAACAGGCTTGGTGTTTTAGCTGTCACTGGCATCATTAGATTCTGGTGGTTTCCAGTCCAGTCTGTAACCTGGAAAGATAAACAGAGAGTACACAATTATCTGCTCAAACAAAGAGCCAAGGGTTTCTCATCCTAAAAATGCAACAAACAAGCAAACAAACAAAACAAATACACAAATACACAAAAAAAGCTCTGTCAGCTTTCCTTTAATTTTTATATTGTCGTGACTGAGCGGCTTAGTACATCGGACTATAGTTCTGGTGCCTAAATTATCAGGATGTGAGTTCGAATCCTGGTCATGACATGTGTGTCCTTGAGCAAGACACCCAGAAGTAAATGAGTACCTGTGAGGGCAGAGATGGTTCTTGCGATTGATTTAGCTCGGTGTGCTACATACTTGGCAGCACAGGCTGTATACTCCTCAGGGTGCTGAGATGGTTTAAGGAATGAAATAAATGGCCCAGTGACAAAGGGTAATAATGCTGGAGTGCCATGAGCATCACTGAGTGACAGATTTGAGCGCTATTTAAGAAGCCATGATTATTATCATTATTATATTATTAAAACGTGATATGGTGGAACAAATAAATCAGAACGTGTTTCATCAAACTCTATGATTTATGGATGGCAAATTCGTAAGAACTAAATTGGTCTTGATGAAGTGTTATGATAAAGTGCTCTTTGTGGTGTCTACTAAGATTATTTTTAACGAGACTTCAATAGGGAAACCTAACTTACTATTCTGGCTGAAGTCCATCTGAGGCTCTCTACATTCAGCAACACGATGTCCTAATCTACCACAGTTATAGCAAGTGAGTTTCTTCGATCCATGGGAGTTATGATTCCCTCTATGCCCATAGTTCATTCCTCCCATGTACATCTGACCAGGTGGTATCATACCTAGCTGACCATTGCCCCCATACGCCATCTCATTCTGGCGGTTCTGGAATGGCATAAATGCACCCGGGAAGCGAGGGTTTCCAGGAATGGGCGACTGCATCATGTTCCCTGGAGGCGCCATCCCCGGTATATTGGGGAAGTAGCTGGGAACATTCTGATAAGTAACATGATTGGAGGGATAGGCACTCTGTATTGGAAAGTGATGAACGGGGCCATGATGACCCCCAGTGGTACCACACTGACCACTACAGCCGCAGGACGTACATCCAGGATTGGAGGAATAACCTGTCTGATTGTTGTTGTTATACAACAAGTTGCTTTGATTAGTGTCGTAGCTGTTTGGCAGCGTAATTGCAGGTGTCTGTGCCATACTAGTTACATAAGTCACTGAGGTCGGGGCATGGTACTGATCTCCTCCAAGATGCATGGCAAATGTTGTTGGTGTGTTTGGAGGAGCAAACCCTGTCCTTGTTACTGGATAGTTCATGTTGATGGGGCTGGGTAATAACCTAGGGCTGTTTGTGCTGGAGACGACTGGTGGTGGCCCCTCATTTCTGGGGGTCAGTGGTACAGATGAAGGAATGGATGGGCCAGGAGAGACAGTTGATGTCGGGACAACATCAGGTACTACAATGGACGGCATTTTAAACATGTTTGAGTCTTTGCACTCGACAGAGTACTGTAGTCCTGGTATGTTTTGCTGTGGAGGCTGCTGCTGCTGTGGTGGTGGTTGCAGCTGCTGCTTGACCACCTGTGAAGAAATGTTTGCCCCGACATCCATCTGGTTGTGAGAAGGTAACGGTGGGGGTATATTTAGAGGTGGTATTCCCATCATGTTTGGATCTCCAAGATGAGCCCTAAGTTGCACCTGGTGTCTACCCATATTCACATTGGATCCACCGTTCCCACTGCTGCCACCGATATGAGAGTTAGTACCACCATGGGAGCCGTTTCCAGCTTTTCCAGTTGACTGGCCAACAATATTAGTCATTTCCATCATCGGAACTGGGGTATGTCTGTTGTCTGCCTGTCTCTGGTTTCCATCCATCAGTCGTCTAAGATCAACAGGTCCAGTTGGGATCAGCTCAATATTGGGGGAAGGGCACAAGGTGTTGAAGTTGTAGGTCATGTTGATCGGTGGGTTTGGAAGAGGGCTTCCCTGCATACCTGCTGGCTGAGGTGGGTTGCCATGAGGAGTAGGCAGTGGGGACATCTGGGGTACAAATTGAGGTTGGACCTGCTGAGCTTGTATTGTTCCTTGAGAGCCATTGTTGTCTTGAGCAGTTAGCTGTTGATGATGTTGGTTGATGGGCTCTCTGTTTACACTGGCTAGTGGTCTAGCTTCAGGGGATGACAAAACCGATCCTTCACTACCCTCTGATTCTATCAATGCAACAAATGAAAATATGTGTCAAGCATTAATGTTTAGCAAAAAATAAAGGAACAATCTTTTCTTTAGACTTCCGGTAAATGATATTACTATGAACTCCTGAAAGGGGGGGGGGGGTTTGTTGTCAATTTGATCAAACACGAGTCCTCACTGCTGATTGGTCAACAGCTGTGCTATAACATATTATGTAGAAGTACCTACAATTATGATACCACATGTACATGCATTTAAACTACAAAGTAAAAAGGGACTTAGCTGTCTGTGTTAATCAGAAAATAGACCAAGAGGCCTTTTGGGGGGTTCAACATTTTCAAGAACATAATTTTCTTAAATTCATGTTTTTTCAAAGCCATTTTGAAATGTTGCTATTAATGGAAACCTCCAGAAAAAAACAAAAACGAATGAAGTTGAAAAGTACAAACATAAAGAGTCTAGACAAATTTATAGGTACACTATTGCTAAGAAGTGAGGAGAAATGCAGTAACTCAGGGTTGAACCTTGTGTAACCACATTTGTACCTAGGAAACAATACCCAGGGTTACACAGGATTACAGCTCGAGTTACTGCTTGTTTATATATGCATTCCTCCATAAGAGTTAGGAAGTAGAACTAGAGGGAGCGCGCTGTCCAATCATGAGCACCTTTTCCTATGGGTATGGGTAAATTGGTGTTCACTTAAAAAAGTTGGTTGTGTGACTGGTGCATGACCTGTGCAAAACGATGGCCATCGTATAACAGGAGTCACGCACCAGTTCAAGCAACCACCATTTTGTAAAAATGGCTCATGTGAGAAAATCGTGCTGACCTCTCTCATTTTCATCAGAACTGTCTCTTGGACTAGACGGAGAACTAGATCCTTCAGAACCTGTCCCTTCATTTCCTACACTGGGAGGCATAGAGAGTTGATTCAACATCTGCATGTTGTAAGGTGGTTGGTACAGTAGCCCGTGGTAGTAGAAGGGTGTGGGATGATTCATCAGCTGGGACATGCCATTCAGTCCACTCAATCCTTTTGCCTGTAATCAGATTCCAATTATGAAATGTTAAGTTCTTTTACAGAATCTGGTTAACATAATTTTTATATTTTTGGTTACTGCCTGAATAAAGTATTATTACTTGTTAATCTAACTTTACTATTTATCATAAATATAATTTGATTTTTATTACTTGGACTAAGAAAAACAACTGAATACCTAAAAGTACTGTAGCCCTAGATAAACCTGTGATTAAACCAAAATGAATAACATTCCATTTAAAAATTGGTGGATTTGGGGATAGGTGGATCGAGGGAATGGGGGATAGGGGCGTTGGGAGACTGGGGGATAGGAGGAAATGATAATAATTTAATAATTAAAAATTTTTATTGCAAAATTTATATTTACAATAAAATTATCAAAAAGGTGCATAACACGTTTTAAAATGCACAGAATGGTAGAAAAAAGATAAGAAACAAGACTGATCAACAGGCCAGTGCCCAAACCACAGTATGGGGATACATCCAACAGACAGGGGATAGGGGTTTGGAAAATCAAGTTTGTTCAACTTTGATACATGTACATGTACATTCACACAGTAGGCTTTTCTATGGTTGGAATGGGAGACTTTTAAACACTAGATGGCAGCAGACATACCAGGTAAAATTCCATTGTTTACGTAGTTCTAAGCATGGTAAGTCTGCTGCCACACAGATAGAAGACAGGAAAAATATGACAATACAATCTTGCAACTCTTTACAAGAAATAAACACATGTTTATCAAATCTGAAAACAGTACAAGCAAATGACGGATATAATAAAATACACCCTGACTTTACACAAATGTGCTAAACTTACGATGCTGTGAATGACTCATATGAAATGAAATGTTATCAATAAAGTACCAATCACTTAGAAGTATGAGCCCACCATAAAGGCACATGTAGGATCATTGTTTGGTTGTTGTAACCAAGACTGATTTATAGACAAAATTATCAAGTAAGATACAGTAAAAGTCACCAGTGAAAGTTTCAGTTCAATACAGTGCCTAGCCTACTTAATTGTAACAGTAAAAAAACTGTCACAATATTTTCATAAAAAATGTTGAATCCATCTATACTTAGCAATGTGACAGCAGGTACAAACCTAACTCTGACCGTATAGAGGGCAGCATCAAACATACATCACAGAAATTTCCCCTTAAAGATTCAAATTTCTCAACATATTTGTTATTGATTTCTAATCAACGGGGGCACTTCAGACAAAATAATCTCACAGGTTGCTTACTACCATTGCCATCTTTATAACAAGTAGGCTTTCAGAAAAAAATGTACACAATTTCTTTTTGGGGTCATTACTGAATTATGACCCTAGATTGTACCTTTAACGTCACGTACTAACCTCAGTTGCTCAAGCTGGGATTTAATCCTACCCTTTGCACCTTGCACTATGTCCCATGAATCGACTTCCTGATCACTCAACTGTAGAACCTGGACAACCAAATCAACAACAATATTCAACTCAATTAAATTAATTTAATTTGATATCTATTTCCATACTGGTGTGACACAAAAGTACTCAGAATGTATTAAAGTAAAGACAGCAAAAAGAGACAAAAACAGAGAAGTCCAAGAGTCCAAGAGGCCAGTACTGCAACTCATAAGACAACTAGCCACTGTCCCTGAAACAAAAACCATCCCAACAAACAGATATATATAGACATACAAACAAACAGACTGACGGACGAGGGAATGCATGTACACAGTACACAGTACACAGTTAGTTCTGTGCACAGTTGTGCCACCGTACACAACCTTGGCAGTCGAATGGTTTCAAATGGTTGGTCAACTCACTGGAAAATGTTGCCAAGAGTCACTGACAGTAGGAGGGTTAATTATGGTTGTAAAGTAATAAACCACAATGGAAACTGACTGGGTAAAATGTATCCAGTCAGTTTCCCTTGTGGTTTATTACTTGACTTTTATATAAAAAAAATTACATCCCCTTAAGGTGATCCCTTGCTGTATCGTAAACTTGGGTGTGGCTACACGACCGTTAATGGTTTTACATGTATGGCTTCTGACTGTCACCCCTGAAAAAAGATTTTGACAAAATAGGGAGACCGCCAACATCAGTTGGTAGAGTGCCGGCACGTTAATCCGGAGGTCGTCGGTTCAAATCTCGCTGTAGTAAAAAAACAAATTGTTAAACCCAAAATTATTTAATTTTGGTTGTAACAACCACAAAAGATGTTGTGTTTTTTAGGTTTTCAGATAGGGTTTTCTAGAATATGACATCTTTTCAGAGGGAAACATTTCACACAAAAAAAGATTCCAGTGTGAACTTCACAAACAGTAAGCTTTCAGACTAAAATTAAACAGCGATGTATTTTATCCTTACCAATCCTGTATATATCTTATATCCTTTAAGAATGATACAAAATAATGACAACAAGAGATTTAGATATTACAAGGTCTATCTTGGTTGAAAATTTTTAAGTGGACGGAAACTTTTGACAAGGGTTCAACCTTTTTTCCTGGGCATTGTAAAGCATGTCACCTAGCAATACATTACAGCAGGTAATTACAAGAAATCTTACTTTCTACTGGGTTCAATAACTACATTGGCATGATTGGGGCAAAAGAATATAATTGACATGTTACCCTTAAGTGCTAATGTGAGATAAGCTTCGTATAGTCACACCATAATCTATCGTTCACAATAATAAATAATAATGTCAAGTAATGAACCACAAGGGAAACTGACTAGGTAAATTTCAAAAAATGGTTTGGGGTTGAACAAAGAAAAATTGACTAGAGCGGATTTGAACCAACGACCTCCAGATTAAATGTCAATCTCTGTGGCGTGTGTTGTGGCTAAGCGGTCAAGCGCACTGGACTCAAAATCTGGTGTTTCTGATCAGCAGAGTGTGGGTTCCAGTTCTGGTCTTGACAATAAAGCAAGACACTTAACCATTATTGCTTTGTCCTTTGGATGGGACGTACATGTAAAGCCCTCGGTCCCGTGTGTTGTGTACATTTAAAAAAAAAAATTACACTTATTGCTAAGAGAAGGGGTTTGCCCCAATGTTTTTGGCAGTTGCAGCTAATGCGCCGCAGCATGTTGTAAACCCGTACAAGTTGTTACATAAATGCGTCTCACAATTCAAAAACTTCAAAAGCCTGTCTGGAAATAAATAATGATAAGCGCTTTGAGATGCCAGTAGATAAAGCGCTATATAAAAACTAGTTATTATTATTATTACATAATTTATTCATAATTACCTGCTCGACAGTCTTCCCATCAAAGAACTTAGCGTATTTGTGAAGTCGTTGTTTCTTCAGCCACTCATGAATCAATGGCTCTACATTGTCCCTTGGGTACTGTGTGTAGTGCCCTGATGTATGGCTTGAATAGGTTGGGGCCATGTTGCCACTAGGCGGTGCAGACCACGACCGATTGGTAGAGGCACTGGGGCTGGATAAATTGGACGGGGATACTACGATAGGGGGCTGTGTGGAATAGGGCTGAAGGTTGGCGGTGTATGTGGGCGTGGGTGGTCCATGTTTAGAAGGAGGGGGGTATCTAGTTGGAAAAGAAAGACAAATAGAGAATTAGTCAACCATAAAGATAATGCTCTGACGTAAAAACACCTGTGAGTCATTGCTGCACTGATGTAAAACACTCTCAATCTTAAGCATAAACAAAAAATGGAAGTGATAAAAAGACACAGATAAATATGCCTCTCATAGTGTACTCATATATTCAATATTTGAAGAGAGGTCACATGTACCATGAAATGACAATGAAATATCAAAACAATATTGAAGAATTACTATAAAAGTTATTAGTATCCAAAACCTTGCCCTAAACAAACTGTTGCCATAGTCATACATGTACATGTAGCTGAACTTTACTACTGTATGACCATTCAATATCATCCACTGTGGTTTTAATTGATAGATGAACTATGCCAGCCAACAATATATCATGAATGCATCTATATAGCACACAGTCAACCCTCCTACTGTCTGACCATTCAATATCAACCACAGTGGTTTTAAATGATAGATAAACTATGCCAACCTGCAATATAGTAAAGTACGCAGTCAACCCTCCTACTGCCGACCATTTAATATCATCCACTGTGGTTTTAAATGATAGATAAACTATGCTAGCCTGCACTATAGCATGTGATGAATGCATCTATATGTATATAGCACACAGTCAACCCTCCTACTGTCTGACTATTTAATATCATCCACCGTGGTTTTGAATGATAAAGCCAGCCTGCAATACATCATACAGTAGCTTTGTGCACAGTTGTACTATCATACAGCTAAATGGTTGTCAAATGGTTGGTCAACTCACCGGAAAATGTTATCAAGAGTAAAGTTCGCTTTATAGTCAGTCAGGCAATGATAATCCTAGATATTGATGATCGCCAGTGTCTTCAATGACCAGACACTGATGCCTCAACGACTACTACAAACTGCTTTTTTTTATGATCGCGCATCGATTTTTTCAGCCGTGCGTTCGACTGGCCTTTAGAGTGTTAAAGTACATGTGCATGCATGCATTAGTATCTTGCAAATGGTTAAAATGACACTTGGTCCCATATGGAATTAAGAAAAAATTCTTACGAGTTGTTTAATGGTTTTGAATTGTCTGGTGTCCAGGTTGATTTAAACTGTGGTGCATTGGATCCTCGCTCTGCAACAAACAACACACACATGGTCATAAAAACAACAATGGTAAAGAGCTGTATACAGAATTGAGGAAATAAAGGGCACACAAGATTCATGTGAAAAGGTCCAATATGAAGCCATTTTGCCAACTGAGAAAACGGTATTGACCCATCACATACTACGCATCAGTTCACAGATTTGTTATGTGGATATTGTTATGCAGTTTACCCATGGGGATTCATGCCAATAATGGGACAGCACAGTTACGTGGATGACATGTACAAATCCTCCTGGTACATGTAGGTCTAAAGAACCTTTTCAGATAATGTCACTATTTGTATCGCACGCCATACTAGAGTACGTAGATGTACATGGACAAAAGCAAGTCACACACACACACACACGTTACTACATGTAAAACTGCACAAACATGTGCTACGAAACACAACACTGGCTGGCACTTATGCGCACATATCCTACATGTACATCAAGCCTGGAATTACTTGGAGCCAAAGCAGGCCATGGCATCCTTGCCCTACTCCTGGCCTTGGTGCCCCTTCAAAAGTTTCCCATAGATTTTAAGATTTTCCAATGGAAGTGCTCTTTGCAAAACGAAAATGGCCTCTCAAAGATGAAATTCCAGGCCTGCTACATGTATACTCCAGCATATCAGACCTCCCCCCATTGCTACATAGAAATGTGACGTCGTTGAGAATGAGAAGGCTGTGTTATATAACTCTAAGATTTCATCTCTGGATTATCTTCTAAGGAACTTCATCGCACTGTTTAACTGTTCATCTCCTCTTGTGAATGCACTGAAGCTTTATGAGGATGAAGATTGGGCATTTGAGAAATGGTTTGCAGACGACATAATGGAAATTAATTTAAAACTGCATATGGCGTGTCGTGGCCGAGCGGATAAGAGCACCGGACTCAAGCTCTGGTGTTTCTGATCAGCAGAATGTGGGTTTGAGTCCCGGTCTTGACACTTGTGTCAATAAGCGAGACACTCAACCATTAATACTCCATCCTTCAGATGGGACGTAAAGCCGTAGGTCCCGTACTCCCGTTTGTTGTGTAATGCACGTAAAGAGCCCAGTGTACTTATCGTAAAGAGAAGGGGCTTGCCCCAGTGTTCCTTGTTTGATTGGCTGCATATTTCGCCACAGCACCTTGTAAACCATTACATGGTGCTACATTGTGTGTAAAGGAAAAAGGTCTCATACTTCAAAACGTAGCTCCACATACATGTACCTTGCAGGATACTTTATATAATAATGTTGGAGCGCCATAAGCCGCACTGAGTGGCAATTTAAGCTATATAAGAAGCAATTTTTATTATTATAGCAAATATCCAGACTTGGCAAACTGTTTTAAAAGCTTTAGGTAAAAGCTTTCTTTGGAATTTTACCACCGTACCCACATTTATTATGAAAAGGAACAATTATGTGACTCGCCGGGCGGGCTAGTAAAGGAAGGGTTTTGACTCGCCCGACGCTACTTTCACTCGCATTTGGCGACCGCTAATTTCGAACCCTGTCAAGTATGGTTATTTTTTTACTGTGAAATGATTTGTCATTTGCCTCTGGATGTGAGATGTGGGTAACAAAGAAAATCCATACCTGTACCATTAGCGACAGTAGAATAGGGCTGAGTGGATGGGCTTTGAATAGAGACAACGCTCGTCACTGTACGATAGTAGACTGAGTTACTGCTAGCTGTTGTAGTCACAATAGATGGAGTTATTGTTGTGCCTTGCTTGCAAATGCCCATCCCACTGCTGACACCACTTTTGTTGGAGTTGCTGACTGGTGCTAGGGGAATGTTGGGAGTTGATAGATTTACTTGATGATGTTGGGATATATGCATCTGACTAACTAAAGCTGTTAAGTTATGATGAGATGTTGGTTGAGATGTTGGTGGAGTGATTTCAGCCTGGCTACGTCGTGATGCCAGGCTGTCAGAAGATTGGGGCTGCTGCAGCTGAGGCTGGTGTGCAATCTGCTGTAGCGGGGGCTGCTGTTTAGAATACTTGACAAACTGTGGAAGAGTGCCTTGATTTGGCTTCGAAGGAGGCATGCCCTCTTGCTTGTTAAAGAACTCCACGTGGTGAGGATTAAAAGAATGCGACAGCTGCTGGTTATGACTGGTTGAAACTGGATGTGGCTGGTTCTGGTTCGGAAGCATTGCCTGTTGACCAGGCTGAAGTTGACCCTGATGCAAAGGTGAGTCTGTTTGCTGCTGCTGTAGATGCATTACAGGTGACTGCTGCTGAATGGTTTGCTGATGCTGGGCAAGTGGTTGCTGCACTGTCACCTGCTGCAGCATCTGCACCTGTGGATATGGTGGTGGCGGGGGTGGCACTTGTTGCTGTGTTGGTTTGAGTATCTGATCATGGTACTGTTGCTGTTGAGGGTTAGTCATCATTTGCTGCTGATAGTGTAGCTGTTGTTGATCATTATCTTGTATTGGGAACGGCTGCTGTTGCTGCTGCTGTTGCTTTTGCTGCTGATGCAGCTGCTGTTGCTGCTGCTGCTGCTGCTGCTGTTGCATGTGCTGGGGAACTTGTTGATACAGTTGAGCTGGACTCGAACTCTGTTTCACCTCTGTAATTTAAATATACATATTTTAAGTGCATACGTATATTGTAAATTTAGAAATTTATACACTTTGTGACAATTTGGGGAAGGAATGAAATGAAATGGTCATACATGTGGGTCAATCCACACTAATGCATACATTTGTGTGACTTAGGAAATAAGAAATCATTGCCATTAATTTTGAATTTTTTTCACACTTACATATCCCTCACCAACTAATACATCAGCTTAAGACAAAAAAAGGATAACTTGTTGAGTATTTCTAACATTTTGAGGCAGTTATTCTTGAAGATGTAACGTTTGTCACATAGACAGACACTTTTCAAAATCATCTCTAATTAGAAATGCTTTGATGGAATGTATGAAATGTGTGGTGAATATATATTCCAATACCTTGGTAATCATCGTCATTTTACAAAAAAATGATTTCTTCTGGAAACTTAAGACATTTTGAAGCAATGATTTATTGCATATAATGTTTGTCACGGGACAGACAAAATCCAGTTTTTTTGAGTTAATAAAACTGCTTTCACAAAAACTTGTTTTCTCATAAGACATTATAGTTTGGCAAGATCCCATTTCAGTTTATTGTACCAGTAAAAATGTTCAAAAGGTCAATTAAGTAAATTTATGTGACTTTTCTTAGCGTAATGTTTGTCACATGGACAGACTTTTGGTAGCAGAACAATGTAACGTTTGTCACAAAGACAGACATTTACACAAACTTAACGGAAATGTGCACTGAAGATATGCATAATTCAGCTTTTGCATTCTCGTCACTTCAGAGAATTGTTGGATGACATTTGTACGCCTACAAATCTTTCTCAAAGGACTTTAAGTTGAGGTGCTGGGATCAAAACCACAGTATTTATCCATGTTAAGCTGGTAATTATCAACACGCTTAATTTTAAATGTAAGAAATTTAAGAATTTGAATGCAATTCATTTCAAAGAGTAACAATTAACATTTAACAAGTAAATGGTAAGAAGTTATGGTTTACGCCGAGTATTTCGTAATTGAAGTGATTTTTCGGGTTCTGTCCGGATGACACTCGGCACATGCTGACAAACTTGGAACGCCTCAGGCTTCTAAAACCACACCATTTTTTTTTTAAATGGTCACTTCAATTGTTGGATCCGCAAAGTCACTCTGTCGTGTATAATAATAGGCAAACTTCAAAGCACATAAACGTATACATGCAAATACCAATCAACAGGCACCAAGTAAGCAGCAACAAGTAATAACATTGTGTTTTAACTGCAATAACATTTAAATCCACAGCTTAAACATAACTGCCCACATATTTAACAGCATGACCAATCAGATACCTCCCTTTGCTGTGCAAAGTAAATTACGTTTGAAAATGTTACAAATATGAATCTGTTCTGTTTTCCCACATTTCCCATCAATGACATTAAAAAAATTAACAACATGGGATACATGAGGGTGAATCTGATTTTTCAACACAGTTCTTAGTGGTTTAAATTATCGAATTATAATGAATCACGATTATATGAAATGGAAATTTTGAAAAGAAAATCATTTGCTCTAATTTAATCTGGAACAATCATTGGTCAGGTACTCGGGTAGGCGGTTCTGATGCACAGCCCTACAACTCATTGCACAGAACATCACTGAATTGGAAGTGACCCCGAGCTGTGACCAACTGAGGAGGATCAATTTTCTTTGTTATACTGTCTCTAGTATACCAGACACAGTCCACAGGGATTGGCCACTTCCACTTTGATTGTCCACAAGGCACCATTACTGAAACTTGGAATTCAGCATTGACAATTTTCTCAACGACTCCCGGATAATATTTGCCATCATATTTAGCAATACACCAGTCTCCGGGTGTGAAGGTGTTGATGTCCTGCTCTTGAACTGTTGAGTCATCCAGTTCTGTTAAAGTTTCAGGCTGGGAGGTCTGGGATTCCAGTGGGACATCATCACCTGCACATTTGGATACACAAAAGAAAAACTGAAGTGCACATCCCACTTTTTGAGAGAGAAACCAGGTGTTAGCACATCTAACACAATCTTATTGTTCAATGACTGCAATGTTATGAGCCCAGAAATTAACAAACAACAATCCCTAAATTTAGCAATGAACCTGATGAATGGAAAGTTTCAAAATTCCACTGAAGAGGTTTGCAGGAACAATTTAGTGTACATGATTCCGTGAGATTTCATCGCATGGACAATTTCACAGCTATTAAAAGTGAATTTACCAAGAAGTTCATGTGCCGCTTCTTCCACTGATTTCAAGCAGGATTCAACCACGAAGTTCCACTCTGATAGAGGTATCTCATCTGCATTAGATTAAACAAAACAGAGATGTACGGTCGACTCTCATTAATACAAACTCAGCCGGACCTAGCAAAACTGTTTGTTATATCAGAATTTTGTATTAAAAGGAGTCCCATTCACTGTAATAAATGCAAAGTTGAGGCCGAGGCTTGATGTTGTTATAACCAGAATTTGTATTAACTGTGTGTGGATTGTATAACACGTAACAACATACAGTCCCTCTATAGGAAAGCAACACAGTTGTATTCAAAAAGGTTTATCAATATTAAAAATTAGCATGTTTAATATCAAGGAACATTTTACCGAGAGCTTCATCACTGGTCTTTGTAGCTGAAGACTCCAGCAAATGCAACGGGGCTGTCTTTGAAGGCACATTATCTACATCAAATAATAAATAGCAATAAGTCTCTTTAAAAAGGAGAGTGATACAGTGTTATTCAAATAGGTTTAAAAGTTGAACAAAAAGCCAGAAAATTGAATGCAAAATTGAAAAAGGAAAAATTACCATGAGCGTGACTGCTGGACTCCACTGTGGAAGGCTCAAGTAACTCCACAGAGACTGTCTCTTGTGGCATATCTGTTTTTAAGTATCAGTACAAAAAATATTAAGTAATGTCAAAGGAACAGGTGGATGTCAAATTCAAATGTAAAGGACATTCTAAGAAAAAGACACAAAACACTCAGAATTAACAGGTCACATTATAGAAGTTAGCGTAACAAATGAATTTGCTCATTGAAGTCGCATTCATGTAGGCTAATACATGTACACTGAAACTCCATGGGTACAACACAAAATCTGAAATAATATTAAAGTTTTGCACTTACTGTGCTGATTTCTTGGCTGACCCTGGACTTTTTCTCTCTTTATTTTCCTGTTGGCCCAAGGTGTTGTGTACGAGGTGTTCAGACATGGTAGAGATTGTTCGCATCCTGCACAGTAACAAGATAGTCTCCTGATTTTCACCTTGTCCGACCCCAGGCCCACAACTGAATGAAGTTTTCTGGTGCCATCAAGTGTCTTTACATTTGTTCTTTCTGGTCTGTCTCTGTTGATATCATTTGTGTCCAGGAAAATGAAGACCCTCCTTGAGTGGTTGCAGCTTCCATCTTCATTGTTGCTGGCTTTTGAAAGTCGATCTTGGCAAAATCTGTAGAATGAATCAGCATCTTGAATGATCATGCCATCCTCAGCTTTGACTGCTCGGGTTACCGCACTCTTCACGACTCCCCCCTCACCATCACAAGGATTTTTCCCATGTCTTGATCCAAAGTAGTTTCTTTCTACAGTAGAGATGTTGAGATCTGTTGCTGCATGGGAAATGTCCATTAATGGTGTTCTAGATTTATATTGACATCCACATCCATCTGTCCACTGAATTTCCCGGTTGACGTGAAGACCACGGTTATGCAAAAGGAAAGCTGTTGCGGCTTTTGTGAAGGTGCAGACAGAATGTGCATCATGGGTAATATCATTTGAAACGATATGAATGGCTTCTCGCACTGTAGAATGTGGAGCCTCACAACTGTTGCAGTCATAGAATGCAACCATTGGGTGAAGTGTCACCTGATTTTGTGACCAGTGTGCGCTTTGAACCTCATTTTGGGAGAAGCAAGTGTAGTTTTCTGAGAAGTCCATTACCAGGATGAATGATTTCTCAGGTGGACTTCTGATCAGCTGGCTGAACTGCACTTGCTGCCACTTTGCCGTGAACAGGTGTGCTGTGAAAGTCTGAAGCTCAGTGGTTAACTCATCCACCAAATCTGCAATAGTGCCATTCAGCTTGAGCAAAGCTTTCTTTGGTTTACCCTTGTAGAAGGACTTTCCCCATTTTTGCCAGGCACTCAAGTCATTTTGGTGTACATCCAGCAGAGGCTTCAAGAAAGTCGTCATTTTGTGTGTCCCACACTGAGAACACTTTCTGTCAACACACTGAAGATTATTAAATTTGTCACCTGTGTCGATGGTGGATATATCTGCGCACATCGTCAAATTTGCAGCGTGGTATTTGTCAAGGATGCGGCAATGAAGTGAATTTGCTGATGAAGCCTTGTTCAGTTCTTTGATTTTGAGGTCAATGTTCGTACAGTATTCACAAAGGCATTGAATCCATTTGGAGTGTCTGTGTGTGAGAATGCTTTTGGGCCTCATCTGTGCGAACTTTGATTTTGAAAGTTTGATTTCAGCATGAGAATCCTGAAACACTTTGAAGGTTTCAGTCAATGATCTCTGAAGTACTCTCCTTGCCGTGTCATTTTTGATCCCTTTTTTGTTGGGAAGCTCTGTGGACACATCAGGTCTCTGAAAGTGCTCTGTAACAGCATTAGTGACATGATCAGGGACTGCATCTGAGCGGTGAATTGGGGCACATACATCTGGATTTGCCATTTTGCTCAGATATAAGCGAGGAAAACCAAGGCATTTGCTGGCTTTTGATTTGATTCCATGTTTTTTATCCTTTAAGTTTAATGCCAAACTGTGTACAAAATGCCTTTTTTTCTTTCTGTCCAGTGTCGAGCATGACCTGCTGACGGCTTCCATCACTTCTTTTGTTGACCTTGTGCAAGTGTCGATTCCCAGTTTATTCATTTGAGCCACTTTCCTGGGACTAGCTTTATTTATCAAGCCTTGCACAACCACGGCATACTTTGTGGCTGACTTGGGAATCTTCTGTTTAGCTCGCCAAACTGCCTTCCTTTTGGCCGCATTTGAAGGAAATGCTTCTGACTGCTGCTTCCTAACTGCTTCTTGTACTCGCCTCTTGACTTCAAGTCTTGTCTTCTGTTTTGCTTTGTTATCCTTTTCCCGAATTCTTCTTTTCTTCTGAGCTGATTGCCGCTGTCTTTGTTCGCGTTTTTTCTCTCTCCAATACTGCCGCTGCTTTTCTTCTTGTGACTTCTTTGCTCTTGTTTCATAACTACTGCTGGGAGTGCGGGCCGCCAATTGTGCTTCCTGTCTTTTTCTTTCACGAAATCTCCGCATCCGTTCGTTTGTGCCTGCCTGATACTGTGCTCTTTTTTCACTTGACATTTTTTTCCGATATTCCCTTAGTCGCTTTGCTTCTCTTTTCCTGATTTCTGTGTATTCATTGGGTTTATCTTTCTTTTTCTGTCTGCTTTTCCTCATTGCCTCGGCAGCCCTGCTCAGACTCAGAGTCCTTGCCATTGTGATGTCTTCTGATGTCTTGGATATGGAACAAAAATTAACGAAAAATGAAAAGTTCAATTAAAGAACGAACATTAAAAAAAAAGACATAATGCCAAACAAAATAAATGTTCTGTTTCCGATTACATGCCATTCTAAAATAGGGTAGGTAGGTCGGAATTTTTTTCATTTTTTTTTTCATTTTCAAGCCGAATAAAAAGTTTAGGGTCGCGGAATTCGCGGCGTAAATTTAGGGTAGGTCGGGTAACCGGAAACAGAACATTTATTTTGTTTTGCCTAATGTTAAAGAAATAAATGTCAGAAAAAATACAGTTGAAGAACTGATAATGAAAAAGTGCTTTAAAAAGACAACAAATAATCTTTCAAAATAAAGCTTTCCTACAGTCATCATCAATACTTGAAATGTAAAGAACCCTCCTTTATTTGAAAACAAAGAGATAAAAAAGTGACATTCTAAAAGCTAAACCTGAAAGATTTATTTGCTACGAATCCTTAATTTAGGGTAAACAAATCAAGCAATTAAAAAAGAATCCTAAAAATCACCCCTGAAAATTCTAGAGGACCCCCCCCCCTCAAAAAAAATGGCTTACAAACGTTGTTTTCATCTGAGCAAAAATGAGTTCAAGATTCAACAATTATTTTCTAGCCCACTTCAGAGGAAGCAGAGTTTTTTCATTTTTAAAAATCTCCAGCTATTTTCAAAAAATTTGGTCATATTTTTAGGGGATTACCAATCGTAAATACATGTCGAAATCACTTGAAAACAATGTGGATGTTGTGGTATTTTTTGTGTCAATTGGTGAAGGGTTCTGTACAACTCGCCCGAAAATTACATCCAGAGGGAGTAAGTATAAAAAAACGCATGGCAGAATAGATAACTACGCATGCGCAACAGTAAAAAAAACAAACGAACAGCTTTCAGAGATCGCATTCTGTTTATTGCACCTCCCCCTACGTGATGTTGCATGTGCATTGGCCCATTTGTAGCCATATAACTTTTAAAATAAACACCCACCGTCCCAGGAAAAAAAGGAATAAATAAACCAAAAACCACCTTGGAACATACAGCGATTTTCTGGAGCAAAAAAACGAGCGAATACCAGCCACCGCTTGACCACTGGTACAGCGCACTGACTGGCCCTGACCGGCCGGCCCGGCATGCTGCCAGTACCCCAGTACTCACTCGGCACCGCGTGCATACATGACAATCTGCGACGACTGCAGTGCATGCAGGCCCCACGTTAAAATACCTGTTCATTTCACATGGTTCACAGATTGCATACGATTACAGAAAATGGGAAACATTGGTTCATTTTTTTGTCTTGGCGACGTACTGACTTTGAGGGCTCAACATGTGACTTTTGTACGTTACTTTGACAAACTACACGACATGCACTCTCATACTGTACGTCGCGTGGACCATACAGGGCGAGTCGGTCCACGCGACGTACAGCAGTGGCGGAGATACAGTACGTTGCGTGGACCGACTCGCCCTGTATGGTCCACGCGACGTACAGATGAGAGTGCATGTCGTGTGCGTCGGTCAATTGAACAAAATATACATGTGTACAGAACTCGACCGCAAGTTCGTGAACTTTTCAAAGGTGTGAAACGTTATTTAAATATTCAAAGTAAACACTCAACTTATAAAGTAACAACAAGCCCACCTATATGACCGCGATTTGGGGGATTCATCGTGTATTTTTTGACACGTACGTCACACGAAAAGCAGTTGTAATGTTCGTCACTTACCTCGAGTTGGAGGACGAACGAATTTGACCAGCATCGTCTGGAAGTGAGCTTGACTGTGTAGTGCAGTGGCGAGGTCACAGAAGCCGACTTTAGTGTGCGAGTACTCATCGCAAGAAAAAACTTAAATCCTACGTACGTCAATAAAATTGGCGGGAAAAAGTCGTGGCGACGTACGTTAATTAAATAGGACAGAATTAAATCTCTCTCGTACAAACCTCGCCAATTCAAGTCGAAGGAATATTTAACTGACAAAATGGGGCAGGTTACAAACTAACCATGCCTTAAGCTTATTAAAGACGATTTTTTCTTCACATCGTTACAGCCGTGATTCCTGTACTGGAACAATTAACGTTCGTCACATTTTTGACAGACACGGTGACGAACGTGATCGTTATAAATTACAAATCTTTTTTGAAGGAAAAGAGCCAACACAACCAAGAAAAAACTATAAAAATATGAAAATCCATTCTCATGCTATGTTGTATAAGAAAAAAGGGGAAAAACACTGTTGCCTATTTTCCCTCAAGAGTGCTAGGAATGATCAATATTTACTAGCTGTGCATCCTGTCCACCGTGGACCCCCCAAATCCATGTGGACATTTTTCATAAAATACATTTTTTTTCAAATAATACCACTCAACACACAGACATTATTTATTTTATTTCTGCATTATCATACTTTACCAACAAATGTATTTATTTTACAATATTTTGATAAAAACACATTTAATAACACATTTGTCTTGGCGATGTACAATTGTATGCATTAGTGTGGATAGACCCATGTACATGTACTTGTACAGCTATGATACATTGTACACCCAATGTACTACATGTGTACATGTAGGTACTGGATAAAACAAAATACATATAGCCTTTTTCAGTGTGTGGGTCTATTGTTGTCAATTTACTTCCAACACATAACTTTCCAACAATCTCAAACAACAAAATTAATGTACAAACCTAACTAAGAAAAGTTTCAACATACATGTAATAATGATCCACAGAAGACAACATGTTCAAAGTACACTGTAATTACACCATGTTAGTTTTAAAGGCAGGTTGTACTTTTGGTAATTGTCAAGGAGCAATCCTCACTTGGTGTATCCAGCTCCCAGTGGTTTTGTATACACTTTCCAACTGGGGACCTTTACCCAACTGGGGACCTTTACCAAATCGGGGACCCTTACCAAATCAATCAAAGTCCTCGGGTTAAATGTCTATACCTATCCACTTGACCCCCAACAGCGTACACTAGCTGGTGCAATTCCAGTTTGCAAACTAGACATAAGTTTTTGTTGAAACAAAAACAAGGTGTTCGGTGTGGGCATGTACAAATTAGTAGAGTTGGTAAAATACAGTGAGAACATTGTGTAAACATGTCTTTGTAGGAAATATTGATATATACGAATATAGGAAGTAATGAAATTTTCAACTTCTAGTTTGAACTGGAAGTCAAATGAGGTCACACTCTGTGAAGACTTTTTATAGTTTTTTAATAACTTTCTGATGATATCTACATTGTAGAATGTAAAAAAACAATGTGTGGTTGATGAGTTATGATTTTTCAAATATTTAACGTTGATTTAGTGTAATTCGACACGTGATGACATTATGATGTCACTACTTCTATACGCCGTATTTTTGACCGCGTGAGGGCGCTCTCAAAAACGTTTTAATCACTTCCGGGGTATAAATTATTGTCTGCTCAGCTACCTGTGTACAGTTTAGCATCGGCGTTCTGTCACTTCTGTGCGCAAGATAGTTTAGTCAGTGCTTCTAGAATCTAGGGTAATAACGGCTCCTTTTTGTCCGTGATGGATATGACATCTGGTAGTAATGTGTTTCAATCCTTAACTGTCTGGAGGAAGTATTTGAAGCAGTTTTTGTTTGCGGAGAACAGTTGTTTCTAAAAGTATAAAGAGGAAAGGATGAGCCACGCTTAACTGCCAGTTCTGATATTTTTTAAGATTAGATGCAGGGCTCTTTATTTCTTTAGCCGGAGCCCTTATTAATCCACCTTAGATTCTAGAAGCACTGACTAAATTCTCTTGCGCACAGAAGTGACAGAACGCCGATGTTAAAACTGTACACAGCTACCTGAGCAGACGGTAATCGCTTAAGTTATACCCCCGGAAGTGATACGATTATTTTTGAGAGCGCCCTCACGCGGTAAAAAATACGGCGCATTAGTGAAGATCTAACAATGTGAGAAGTTTCAAGATTGTGTGACCTCAGGAAGTTTGTCTTTGTTAGCGGAAAATCAATGGGGAGAAGAAGAACACACACAAACAAAAACAAGAGGTATTCCGAGCTACACTCCTTCTATTGTGAATATAAAATGTTCATCTGCATGTACATCTCATAGTAAGGTATTTTCTATGTGGTAAGGTTTCAATGGATTTGGATGAGGATGTATAACACATGGACCCTTTTTCATATCCGATTTATTTTTGACTTGGCTTGTCTAGAGTTTTTACTTTTGGTGCTTTCTGTCTTCTGGTTTCACCATGAGTCACTTCCACCATATGTACATTGTACATAACACATGCATAGATTCTGACAGTTTTTTTTATATTATACATTGTGACACATTCAATTATATGACAAACTCCAAAGCCTTCAAATAAAAATTCAGGATTTTCACAAAATTGTTATCACTTGCTTTTTCTGTGTGCTTTCTGCCTCTCCCTCTCTTCATTTCTTTCCACTTGACTGCTTATTTTACAAAGTAACCTGTATACATCCCTGTTTATGTGTGTTTTATTGTCATTTAGCCTTCGAGAAAGACTCTGCTACGGTCGAAACATCTGGCCATTAACTATTTTTAAGTATACCATAGGTCCTTTTCGTTGGTCAGCAGTTTGCAACACCTAATTCTATTTTCTCAAAATTGTATTTCTTTTGATTTCAAGTCCTCATACATGTTGGAGAAATTCAACATTTTCTACAGACACATTGTTTTTCCACAGACTCTTTGCGATACATGTACTTACTTCTTAAAGTGATTTATCAACGAAGTAAACACAAGTTGCAATATTCTATTAATAATTAGTAGCTTTGTCATGATTACTACAAACAGTGCAAGTAAATGCATCTATATCGAAACATACAAAGACTACATGTATGTATGATTGGTTGTTCAATTTTCCCTTTTAGTAATTATGGTTTCCAAATGGTTCCCTGCACTGCTAGCGTGATAAATACCTTTTTCCTGAGCTGCTGTTTGATTCGTTAGTCCGGCTACATTTTTGGTGTCAGAAGTGGGATTCTCTGAAACGTTGTGGGATTGGAAGAAGCTGTTAGCCAACTTACATTGCAGGATGTGTTTTGGCAAGGCAGACAGTTGTCTGAAAGGAGAGGAACGTATAGATACTGTATGATAGTAATGTTAAAAGGTGAACAGGTTTATTCCATTAGAAGGTTTGCATACAAGACCTACGTCATGTACATGTACAAATACTGATAAAACAAAAAGAGCACACCAATGACACCATATACCTTGCAGATAATGATAATAATAACAATAATGAAAACTTATAGAGCGCACAAATCCACAAAAGTACTATGGCGCTAAAACAAGCAAGAACATGTGCAACATTTAAAATAAAACTTTAGCTTAGAAAAACAAGAATAGGTAAAAAAAAAAAATCAGGGAAAACATAACTTACTCAAGTACTTGTTTTTAGGGTTTGTTTAAATTGGGTTAAAGAAACAGATGATTTTACTAATGGCAATTTTTCAACAGGCGTGGTGCAGCTTGTGAGAAAGATCGGTCTCCCCTTGAATGATTGGATATGGGCTCAATAAGTAGGTTAGAAATATAAGACCAAATTTTGCGAGAAGGATTATATGGTTTAAGAAAATCATCAATGACATCACATTTACATGTACGTAGGCCTTACCCTCTCCCACTCAATAGTTACTGCACATCTGCCACCTATTTCTTTGCGTACTTTTTACGTAGCTACAATTTCAGTATGCATGTACCTTAGCAGATACACATTTTACACAAATCTTTTGTTTGTGACTGGTCTCCCCAAAAACTTGTTGAGCAGATAAGACCACTAATATTCAAAACTTGTGGCATTGGGCAGTCTGGTTCCTTCTCCATTGTGACTCAAATGTGCAAGTGTTTTTAGAACAATTGCTTTCCAAAGAAGGTGTGCTCTCATCATGTGTCTAAACAACCATAGATATTTAAATAATTATCAATAATAATATAAACAAATTCAGTTAAAAAAAGTTTACTTGTTAATTACATCCAGCAGAGTAGCATGGCAAACAAAATTAAACTATTTTCATCAGAAGTACGCAACAACAACAACAAAAAAACTAAGGAAAAGAAAAGAAAAAAACAACCTGTCTATGTGGGTGGCAGTAATGCTTGTTTTCCTGTTTTATGTCTCTGTACTTTTATTTTTGTGCCTGGATGAAGGGCATAAGGCTCTACGCCCTTCCAGCACAAAGTATTTTTCCAGTAACCGTGGTAACAAAAGGTTGCAAGAAATATAAAATGGCTCCTGACAAATATCAATGGTTTTACTGTTGCATTTCTGTTGCTAGAATTCCTCCAAAGACATGTTTTCCCATTCTACTGCAGTATTTAACCTTCCTATAATGACATATGAATGACAGAAAACTGATCAAACTTTGATGCTTAGTTTTTCTTGAAACACACTTTTGCACATTAAATGCTTATGCCCTTTCTCTGGTGAAACTTTCATGACATTCTTCCTCCGGGCACAAAACAAAATATTCATGTTACATCATTGCACATTGAACACAACTTCTAGCAATTTAAATGTAGTTTCCTAAAATGATCTTCCAGGCTTGGTTCTTAAAGGGAAATTACATCATTTGTAATTGTTGTATTCTTGGAAAAAATTTTGATTTGTCTGTAGGTTATAAATGTTTAAAATGAAATATCGTTCCACCAACTTGTTTACAATTGTGCGTCCATGACTCCCAAGAAAAATGGCATAAGTTGTAATTTTCTTTAAAATGAAACAACACCCCGCTCAACAATTTCACTGATACTTACATGTAGGAATAACATGTACTTTCAGTCAAGTAAGTAATTTTGTAGTAACATAGAAGTAATTTTTGTATGTGTCTGCAAATGATGTAATCTAACGCAAATATTTGTATCAATAATTTGAGTCAACAAGAATCATTAACACCCATACAAGTATAAAGCAGAAAACCCAGTAAACAACTTTATGCAAATACTTCATTAAAAAGAAAGTGTTTTGTTTTCTTGAACTGGATTGAAGAAATCGATGATTGGAACATGTGATGACAGTACAGTACTGTGAATATACATGTTCTGTAAATAAGAACTGCATAGAACAGTGTGTTCATCTTTATGTCTGGATGTCTACTCTGCCAACACTACAGTATGTTAGCAGTGATGAAGAGGCCAATGATTTCAACTCACTTGGCATACTCTGCAATCTCAGGTAGCATCTTCTCTGCTAAGTCTCCCTTGTGGGCGGTGCTGAACATTCTTTTAGCTGTTTGAATCAATCAAATGTATTTATTTATTTATTAGGAAATATATCAGGCAATACAGCTATTAATAAAAAATACATCAAATACATAGAAAGTAATGAGGGGGGAAAAAAGAAAGGAAAAAACAGCAGAACCTGGAAATGAGACATACATGTACAGTACATGAACAAAAAGACAAATTAAAGAGGCACCACTCAAACAGAGATGCAGGCCTCAGAGTTTGCCTTAAAAGCCAAAAGCTTATCGAAAGGCTTTCCAACTGCAATCGATCAGTGGAACAAGAAGATGAAACAAACAGCTCAATTTAAAGACATACAAGTTTGTATTCTAACTGATACCAATCATTTTGTTAACAGATAATTCCCTCTGAAAAGATGTAAAGTACAAATGTATGTACACCAGGTTTGCCAGGGCCCAATTTCATAGAATTGCTTTTAAAGCACAAAGTACATGTAGTACTGTACCCATGCAATACATTTACTCCCCTGAAACCCAATGGTGCATCATGTATACATGTACGTGTATGTTACATCTGCAAAATCTGGTGTACACTGATTGTCCTGAAGTCAAATGTATCTATAGGCCTATCTACACTTCACAGTCCAATATTAACTTTTCTCCAAACGGATAACCAGGATGGTAACTGAACAAGGCAAAAGTAGCTGAACATAAGATAATTCAACACAGTAATATGTAGGTCTGGAAAGCTGGCTAAAAATGTGTATTTTTTATGTTTCTGTTTATATTTTGTTTTTGTCTTATGTGTGATACAATAGACCCCTTGCATTGGCCTCCATCTTTGATGACAAACAATGGAAATGTGCACGCGTGTACCCGCTACGTGCACGAATCTCTTCATGCAGGTACATCGTAGGTTTCATCATAGATGGTGGCCAATGCAAGAGGTCTATACAGTATACGGATTTAATGTTTCAAACAAAACATAAATGTCATGCACACATGAGCCAGATACAAATTGCATTCTACACTTATGTAGTTCATGAACTCAGGACACCAAGCAGGTGAGAGCATTTTAAATAATGCAGTGCAGCCATGCAGCAGTATGTCACGACTACGGAATCTAAATAAATTGAGTACTGAATACTGGGTACATGTACATGTATGTATTCCCTGGGCGGAAAAGCAAGTGAGCATTTTAAAATACTTTAACATCTTACTGGACCAAGAGTGGAACGAACTTTTTGCAGGCTACCTACAAATCTTAAAAGTTATTGAGATTGCACCTAAAGCCATGGAAATTATTCATGTGGGTTGGCAGTAGGCCAAGTATTGAGCAGCCATCTGATAAAGTACATTGGACACTGAACAGGTTGATGGTTTTAGCATGTTTAGCATCCTACCTTTTGGAAAAAAAGGAGGAGGCGGGGCTTTCTTTTTCTTTTTCTTTTAAATGGCCGCCCGACACATTTTTTAAGACAACCGGCCGGGCTATTTTTCAAGGTGGTTGCCAGCTTTTTGGGGTGTATTTTTTAGGTAAGTCAAAAAAATACGATTGACATGTATTGACATGTAATCAGGGCTATTAATAGAATTGAGAACCAGTGTGTTGAAACCCAACTTATAATCAGGGCTATAAATAGATTTGAGAACCAGTATGTTGAAACCCAACTTATAATCAGGGCTATTAATAGAATTGAGAACCAGTGTGTTGAAACCCAACTTATAATCAGGGCTATTAATAGAATTGAGAACCAGTGTGTTGAAACCCAACTTATAATCAGGGCTATTAATAGAATTGAGAACCAGTGTGTTGAAACCCAACTTATAATCAGGGCTATAAATAGAATTGAGAACCAGTGTGTTGAAACCCAACTTATAATCAGGGCTATTAATAGAATTGAGAACCAGTGTGTTGAAACCCAACTTATAATCAGGGCTATAAATAGATTTGAGAACCAGTATGTTGAAACCCAACTTATAATCAGGGCTATTAATAGAATTGAGAACCAGTGTGTTGAAACCCAACTTATAATCAGGGCTATAAATAGATTTGAGAACCAGTATGTTGAAACCCAACTTATAATCAGGGCTATTAATAGAATTGAGAACCAGTGTGTTGAAACCCAACTTATAATCAGGGCTATTAATAGAATTGAGAACCAGTGTGTTGAAACCCAACTTATAATCAGGGCTATTAATAGAATTGAGAACCAGTATGTTGAAACCCAACTTATAATCAGGGCTATTAATAGAATTGAGAACCAGTGTGTTGAAACCCAACTTATAATCAGGGCTATAAATAGAATTGAGAACCAGTGTGTTGAAACCCAACTTATAATCAGGGCTATAAATAGAATGTGAAACCAGGGTGTTGGAACTCCTTATTGTGTAGTAAGAACTGCTGTGCGTTTACAGCACAAACCACTCCTTAAATTACCGGCAGACTAAGAAATGTGCAACAAATCTCTTTAAAATGTTTAAACTCTTTCGTTTGTGTGAATGTAAGTTTATTTCACCACTAAATGGGATGATAGAAATGTACATCCAAGACTGCTAAATATTATTCCAGTTAAATGTTTAAAAACCTGGACTACTGAGACTTCTTGCGGGCAAGTAAAAAGCAGTTTACTAGTCAAGTGGGCTACTTAAAAGAAAAGGTTCAAGGCAAGACATGAACCAAATTTCTCATTAGACATTGGGATAGTCATTCATGTATTCTGTCCGTCCAAAGTGTTCAACAGACACTTGCCTTCTGGCTAACACTTCTTAAATGTACTGCACATTGAAACGTATGTACATGTACCTTGAACCATACAATGACCAATAAATCAGTGTCTAAAACCATCTCCGTTAGGTCCAAGGGTGAAAGGATATATATTTTGAAAAGAGACAAATTTGAGGATGGTTTGATTTGTTTTAAAAACAGCTCTGTGCACTGTACTGATTTTTACAAACCTGGTAGATAGGGAAGGATTCCATCTTGATGTTGCTCACCAGCCTCCTCAGGGAAGAGCTTATAAAGCTGTCAGGAGAAACCAAATCAGGCAAATTACCCAGCATTAGATTGCAAGACGTTGCATCTTAGGACAGAAGCATCTCAAGACACAGTATAATGTTGTGTTGATGGAGAAACGGATGCCATGAAGCCAATATGAATGCAAATGTCATTAATATTAGTACAGGTTTACGTACACCATGAGTTGATTCAGGAGCCAGAGATTTGACACATTTTTTCATAACCATTATTCATCTACAATTTTGTTTAGTTTCATGTTAACATTTGTGACACCCCTTGCCAAAACCAGGCACTTAGGAACTAATAAAATAGCATTTTAAAACATAAAGACAACCAAAAAACCAGCAATGATAGCAGATCCCTGTTTTTCATAATATTAATACAATGGTAATTGATATTGATACAATATACATGTAACTTTTATTCAAAACACAGTGTCATTTAATTGTACGATGCATTTCCTAAAATAATCTTAGTATGTTGACATGCCCACATGTACTTGGTGGGCAGATACATTATGGCAATTTGTACACGTACATTGCGGGAGCAAGACAGGTCTTCTTTTTTTTTCGTTGAGGAAGTTAGGACGGGAGGAAGTTAGGATGCGCTTTTCTGCTATTTATTTCACTTCTTCCTCATTTTGTGACGTGGCTCTACCCTAAATAGTTAAGCTGTAGGATTTCTCCAGGACCTGTGGTGAGTGTTCTGTGCATATTTTTGCGGCCAAATGTGGGAAATTTTATGACATTTGTTTGATGTTGATCTTTGACAAGTTGGGCTATTCCATGCACGCACATGTCAACAGTTGCTGTGTACCAATGCCATGCGTTGTATGCAGAGGTTGTCAAGTCCATGTGCGTGTAGATGCCAGTGTGGGAACTTGTGACCGCCATTGTGTGTTGTATAATTCCAAGTATAACAAGTATGTGTACGTACATGTACATACATGTACATGTACTCGTATTGTATTCTTACCGGTGTATGTTTGTCTACTTTATAACAAATGAATTGATTAAGGTATCGCATCAAGGAATTAAATTATTATTGCTATTACTTTAATATAATTATGCAGTTTGTTTTATGATCCCATTGTTGTATGACGGCTAAATACATACATACAGTATGTACTCTGGTGGGAAACATTCACTAGTTAGTTGGTCTGTGCTGTGAACTGCTTTTTGTAAAGTGATCTCCGGAGTTGAACTGATTTAATCTGTGATCTCCAATAAACCATCCAATTACCATTTAATCAGACTTAAATCAGATTTCCAAGTGTGAATTTGTCGCCGCTGCAGACTTGTGTTTCCGTAACACACTCGTCCCACATCAATTTGTGACACCCCCCCCCCCTCCCTCCCACCTTCCTCTTTAGTCATGTTAGTTGTGTTGCCACAGCCCAGGTTTCCACAACAAAAATAAAGTAGGAAGAATATGTAAGTAGTTTATTGGAAATCTCTTATCTGTTTGAGAATGGCTGGAAGATTTTAATCATAGTCACAAAACATGTCCATAAAAGAAGGTTGTAGGCATGTTACATGTACATGTAGGTTGTCAGTTTGGGCATTGGATAGGGACGCGTCATTGACCTTCTTTTCCCATACATTTTGTAAATGTATGCATGAGAAGCGTTCTAATGTACTCTATCAAACAATGGTGGAAATTTGAGCATTTGTAATATTATTGAAACTTCCTTTTAAAATTGATTTCTAAATTACTGTTAAACACTGGATAAATGATTGTCTTTAACAAAAACAATAATACTGACTTGCGGTATGCGGAGCACCATACCAGGTTTACAAGGTGCTTTGGCGCAATATGCTGCCGATCAAACCAGGAACACCGGGGCAAACCCCTTTTCTTTTACGTGCATTACACAACACACGGGACCAACGGCTTTACGTCCAATCGGAAGGACGCAGCAATAATGGTTTAATGTCTTGCTTAAGGACACTTGAGTGTCACGACTGGGACTCGAACCCACACTCTGCTGAACAGAAACACCAGAGCTTGAGTCCGGTGCTCTTATCCGCTCGGCCACGATACGCCATAAAAGTCCTTTAAACTAAGTGCTTATTCTGAATTGTTACATGTAAATCTGAAATCAAATGCATTGCTTTGTTTATTTAAATTTATTTTTAAAATCGCACCACAACCATAATATAGTTTGATGAAATTTTCAGCGATTGGATGAAAGGTGTTTTCACTGACAACAAGAGGACTGGAATAAATCGTCACAAATGAATATTATCACATCTTTAAGTAAAACATTAGAGCATGTAATTGATTTCCAGTACATGGTAGTTCCTCATGACCTTTCCAGTCGCTCTATCTCCATCATGTCCATGTACAATCACTGGAGTAGACCATTATCAACAACTGAGACTGGCTTCAGACCTCATAACAGTACATCCAATCACTAGGGAATACTTTGAATGGCAGAATGGTGGTTAGCAGCCAGCAAACCTTAACCAGTCTACCCTTACAGACACTGTCTTAATAACTTAAAGGTGAAGTTGAGTTACCTTGCATTGAAAGTCCAGCAGCTGGCCGTGGGTTTTACTGATATTAGTGATGCTGTTGTCAGACCATTGAACCTGTAATGAATTTACAAGACAGTTTTAACACATGCAATAATGAAGGACTTGTCAAGACCATTACATGTAATTACAAAGTACTGTACCTTGACCAAACCTTAGATTAATGGCTGTGACAATCTAATTGAACAAGTATTATAAACGTTTTCGGCAAAGTGATTTACATGTAGTTTGATAATTTGCATACAATGTCATCACCGTTTTCACAAAGAGGCAATTCTGACAAAAAAGTGTACATTTTGCCAAACCGATGTTTTTACATATTTTAAATGTTACTATTGACATCAACAGTTTCCCAAAGTTTCAAGTGATAAAACGTTATACTTTTTTAATTACACAAATTAGCAAAAGAACAATTTTACCAAACTATAAGTTTTTCGTTTTCACGAACAGCCAATTTTAAATTTGCCATTTGTTACATTGAAGTACATGTACATAGCGATGGCACGGTGCCAAAAACGACTACTCTGCATTTTAAGTTTTCATGAAGGGACCATTTGTATGACCTATACAAATTTTTATTTTCTCGTTTACGCATTGGTTTGTACACGACGCGCACACGAAGCGCTGCACACACACCTCGTTTTGCAGTTTTCACGAAGACAATTGTTTTAAACAGTTAATAACTCATTAATTAAACCAACTGTAATTAAAATAGCAAAAGATTTGCATGATTTAAGATCTCCACTTTCATGCTTGGAAAAATTTCAACGTTTCAATGACAAACAGTGTCAGAAACAGTGATTTCAAAAATAGTTCAACTTCAAACGGGTTTTTCTCCAAACATGAACGTTTTGTTGAATGGCCTAAATTGCCTTTTCGTGAAAACGGTGACGATGTAGCTGACATGTCCATAAATTTTATAATGGGCCCAATTTTATTATAAGACTGCATTGCAGCTAAGAACAACACAATGCTTACCAGAAGAACATTAAAAGTTAAAATACCTGCAAAAAATTGTCAAGCAATATTTTATGCTTGAGCAGCTACATGTATATAAAATTGGGACCTGCAGCCGCTTTCACAAAACTTTACGCAACTGCTTTAAAAGTACACATACATGCATTTCATAGTTGTGTAAAGTTTCATGAAATCGACTGCTTATTAGGCATAAAAAAAACACTTTTTATTTCCCCTTTTCCGACCGACCCAAAAAATCTGAAATCCATGGTCGCGTTTTAAAAATATTTTTTAAAATTCTATATGTTCTGTGCAACTTGGCGAGGGTTTCAATTAAATTTAGTGTTATTTGAAATCATAGAACCATACAGTATACAACATAGTCATGACAGTGTACACCCACCTTGTACTGTGTGTGCAAAAAATGTAGATTAGAACGATCTGAAGTTTTTTAATTTCACGACAAAGTACAGAATTGGTATTCAAGAAAATCAAATCAACACTGCTTATTGCTGTTATCGAAATAAGCTTCATGTATACAGTACGTGAACTTGTACACTTATGTACACGTACATGAGCAATTCCACACTGATGGGCACAAAAGTGTGACATGGGAGGGATACATGGTGATAGGGGCCTACATGTTAATAAAATGAAGATGTTAGGCCTATCTGTCAAGTATTTTTGTATATACGTACATTGTACATTCAAAGGGCACATGGGGATCGTGGTTGGGAAAAACAAAGGTAAATGACCGAATATTTACAAAACTGGGGGAGATAAATCTTCAAGATTATGTAACGAGGACAGAATGGTCTCTCCTAGTCCTATGTAAAATGTACATGTAGGTGGCGCACTGTATTGTAAGTTGTCCATATTGACTCTATACCAATGTTCACTTCCTTGCTATTTCTAATGCTTAATATGTAACCCTGAACTACTTGGGGTGATACAGACATATACATGTATGTACATGTACTTTGACATTAAAGTTTATGTTGATCAATAACTGACATTAAAAGTCCAACTTACCATGAATTTGTACTCGTATCGTTTGTCTGAAGTCCTATTCCTGAGACCTTTTCCTTCAATATTGCAGATGAAAACTAGATGGGATAACAAGAAATTGAAACAGGTTAAACAAATATCAAAAGCTTACCATTGGGAAGTGAAGGAAAAATCACAAAGTTCTTGAAACACTACACTCATCTTATAGGCTACAACACAAGTTATCTGTGAAAGTTTATGTGAAAATTTATGAAAACTGCCTGTAAATTACCTTGTGACTTGACAATACAGACAGTAGTGAACATTTTGCTAAATGAAATACACAAGGCACATTGTACATTGTAATCATGATAACACAATGTTACACCATGGAGCTACATGTACATGTACTGTACATGTACAGCTGAGCTCCATGGTTAAACAGACTCTTAATTTGACTCCAACTGTGATCAAAACCAAACCCAAAAGCTGATTTTGATCCTAACCCCGACTCTTATAATGACCCTAATCCTAACTCTAGTCAAAAATGGCCCATTATCCCAGAGTTAAAGTTAGGATTAATCCTTACTGTAACTCTGACTCGTCAATAAACCTAAACGGACTTTCCCAATCCCATACATGTACCTGATGTACATGTACTGTACATGTATCCTCCAAACCTTACTAATCGGCCTGTCCTGAGGCTGGAACCCTCAAGCTTGGTTCACTTGGTTTAAAAGTAATTTTAAAGTTTGCTGGGTTTAATAACCTGTTGGCTAGTCTAGGCAGTTCCGTCAACTGATATTTTTTGGACACATTTCCCGCATACACTGACAGTGACACACACACAAACTGGCCCCGAAAAAAAGAGAAAAACAGAGCCATAACTCACGTTTCTTTTACTCCACAGCAAAGGATAGACTCCTTGGCTCAATTAAAAAGATATGTTGGGATTTTTAACACCATTTCGTCACAATCATCACATCACACAGTCCATGTTTTGCAGGTTTTAGTTGTTATTGTTCGTTTTTTATTTGTTTTTGTTTTTCGATTGTTTTTTTTTATCTAGAAATATTTTACGAATGATCTTTCTTAAAAAAATGTGTGCTACATACATCTTGTACACTACAATGTACACTGTACATTACACAGCAGAGCAAAAAAATATACACAAAATGTATCAGCTGCTACTCTAAATCCATCATGCTACTCAATTGGCATTCGGTGTAAACAAAACAAGTTCACTCTAAGTTTTTGGCTATGCAAAATTACTGGATGAAATGATTCCCAGGTACATGTAAAAAGCCTCTTACTAAACATACATTCTGCAAAATTGGCATCTCAAGGTTGAATCGTTGTTGTTCAGTGTTGGAGTGGAAGGCTGAGGTTGCCGACCTTAGAGCAAGGATGAACTGGAATTGGTCTGGTCAAAAATTAAATAAACTCAACAGAAGTTTACAATTGATGTACGATCCAATGCAATATTTAAAGTGTTCAAATTATTTCGCTCAAATGGTCACGCTAATAATGCTACTTCTGCCTCACATACAAATCCAAGACATGACACATCATGTAAGAATACACATTGTACAATACTACAATGTACGTACATGTACCTGGTTACAGATTTTTCTATAATTTTTTCTAGAAATTATCATATATTATTAGCTGATCCGACATAGTAGCCGCAACAGCTATTATTAGTTTTGGTCAAAATTGTTCAGGGTTTTTGCGTTCAAAGGCTTTTCATGGGCACAACTCTTGTTCTATAGCTTATTAGTTATAACAAATTTAGTGTGAAAAATATGTTTACGGCATAGTGACGTCATCTGGTGTCAAATTAAATAATCAAAGTTCTTTCCCATGATAATATACACTTTAAGAAGTGATCTGGTGTTTAAAATTAGAAAATAGGATGTTTGGTTGCGAAGATATACATGTACCATTTTTTATGAGCTACATGTACATATGTAGGGTTGTTCAAAGTCTTTTTCGATTCTTATTCTGTATGTATCCTTATGGTAGCCACGGCGGTGCTTCAACACAAAGCTAACAGGAAGACTTAAAAACAGAACTGTACAAACAGAAAACACTAACATTGAACCAATTCAGATTTTTGACCTTAGTCTAAACACGAAGGGAAAAATAATAGTCTGCCATAAGTTCGAATGGGAGCTTTGCGCACAACTGTGCATACCAGAATAGGGATTCCTCTTTATTTTCAACGATATCTACAAAACTGTACCTCATATAATTTTAAGTAAGGAGAGATACAGCTTATAAATGCTAGGTATGTTTTTGTTAACCAGCGCGGCACGACTCCGGATCCGCACGTGTGAACAGGAAGTCGCAGATTGTCGGTGTTTGCCGCTTTTGACACTCTTTGTCGCAACTTATACGAGCTGCCGGTAAAATTGTAGTGCCCTCTAGAGGTGGTACATGTAGCTCACGTGAGTAAATGGCATCACGATACACTACGGCGGTTTGCCGGGGAAAACTGTATCAGCAATGTACAATTGGGTGTGCGGGTACCAAGTTAGTGATTGTACACACACGAGAAAAGATCACAGAGTTTTCATCGAGTGCTGATCCACAAACAGTAAGCTTATTTTGATAAGTTTTATGTTGAAAACATAAAATGCAAAATAAAAAAACTTTACGACCTACCGACCCTATTTTTAAATGACATGTAATCGGAAACGGAACCATTTTTTGGGGGGCCTTATTGGAAATGTACTGAAATCATTATGGAAGTGAGACATGTGCACAGTACACTCTTAATAAGTCTGATTGTGTGAACTTGTTTACATTGTATACATTTATGCATCCATAAGGTGTAAACTAATTATACAGCTTAGTGTTAATCAAAACTTTCAGTGAACGGACGGTATTCAACTTTAAAAGGTTTTTCACCCTTCTTAGAAAAAACAATCTAATTTGCACCTGATTTTGATGAATAAATTGGTTGCTTGAAAATAAAATTGGTTTTAAAATTGTGTCTATATATATATGTACATGTACAGTAGGTCTTACTTTTTCTTACAGGTGTACAGTGTAGGTGTAGTGTGTAAATTGCATTGTCACATGTTACAGTATCGTGTAGCAATCATGCTTTTCTGCCTTGTCATTCCAGAGATCGAGGTGTTACAGAGTTGTTATCAAGCAGGTGAACTGGATTTAAAACCCTTTTGTAGTGCAGATTCTCAAAAAAGTTTACTTGTTTGTACATTACAATGTACATGGTACAGTGTGCCTTCTGTATCCTTGTTTACCAATTGTTTATTATCTACACACCCAACTGACACCCTGTTCCATACATGTACCATGTACACCTGTATGTACAAACTACAAACCTTTCAGTTAGGCCAAACAAAAAAAGGGTTCTGTTTCTGATTACATGTCATTTAAAATAGGGTCGTTAGGTCGGAACGTTTTTTTATTCCGATACGACTGACGATATGTCCACGATCGTTCATGTGTTGAGCACAATCAACAGATTTGCACAACGAATTAGGCAAAATTGCACACAAACTGCACTTTGCTGATTTGGCAGTTAATCTGCCTGACCTTGCAAATAGTGCGCAATCTTCAGTTTGCGCTCCTTAGATTGGCAGTTCAAGCGGCCGATTTTGCAAATTGCACAAACCCGTGGAATGCGCTTCACACACCGCCGTGTACACACGTGCGCACTGCGCATTGCATTGTGGGTATTTTTCGCTCGTAGTCGAGTCGTTGGCCATTGCAGGCGCAAATCACAGAGATTTCTGTAAACAAATTTGATATGTTCTGGTTTTTATTTCAAATGTTGCCTAAAACATGGTAAATTGGTAAAAGTCAGACATTTTCTTCCAGGTAAAATAGGTTTTTGTGTTTGTTTGTTTTTTTTGTTTTTTTTTCCTTTTTGTCCCGTTTTTCCCCGTTTTTTTTAAAGGCCGAATAAAAAGTTTAGGGTTGCGGCGTAAAAACAAGGGTTGGTCGGGGAACCGGAATCACACCCCTTTTTTTATTGGCCTTATCATTGTGCATGAACCAAACAATCCTGACTTGTATTTAAAAATGTATTTAACCCACGTACAAATGTAGTTAGACACATTGTATAATTTATGTACAGTAGTACCATATAATACTGTATTTATGAGATGTTCAGTACAGGGTCCAAAAGGAGATAAAGTTCAATTGTCTACATGTAGCTCAACCTTTACTTGTGAACTTTGCATAACTGACCCTAATTATTTCCTGTTTGTGCCACCTGCATGCATTCAAGGCTGTGGATCAATGTGACATAATTGATTGAACACAATTATGTACATTGTACAAGTGCACACACAACACATGCACAGACCTTTAAAGACATCTTTGGGTGATTGAGAAGAACAGCTACCACCAGTATCCTCAGTTGGTGTATCCAAACATTGTATAAAATAACAAGCCTGTAGAAATTTTGGCTCAATTGATCATCGAAAATAATGAAAGAAAAACATCCTTGTTGCATAAAATTGTGTGCTTTGAGATACATGTACGTGTACCTGAGAAAGGCTTTTTTTTTAAATGGGTGAAAAATTACCTCTTTCTCTAAAACTGCATTATAATACATACTTGTATCCGTTGTTTCTAACAATGTTTTATAACTTCAACAGCTCTCTACAGTGCTCTTTGCCAAGTAAGTTTTTATGGCCATTCCATTAGCTTGTGGAGTAATTACAAAAAGTATACATGTACCCTGCCTTTTATAATGTAAGTATACATGTTTTCAAGTACTTCCTGTACACACTACATGTAGCAGCTGAGATACATACAATGTAAAAGTACAAGTCACTTGATGTACATTGTACATGTTGTACAATGTATCCAGGTCTCCCATGTAATAAAGGTAATTGCTACTGTACATGTACAGGTACTTGTGTCTAGGATAGTGGATTTATACTTGTATTGTGATAAATGGATTCATTAGCAATAACAAGCCATCATAAATGCTACACAGTGTACATTGTACATTATCGGACATTCCTGCCGTACAATGAGATACCAGCATTTGCATAAAATTTTAATTTTTTACCTACAACGTATGTCATGGTTGTGCAGCTACATTGTACACTATGTATGTCAACTTTGTGAATCCTTTGTGAATTAATATTACTTTTATTTGTTTTATAATTTGGGTTGAACAAAGAAAAATATTGACTAGAGCGGGATTTGAAGGTCTGTGACCTCTGGATTAATGTGACAGCACTCTACCAACTCAGCTAGTGTACACTGTGTATCTAGCCATGCACATGTGTGTTGGAAGTCTCTCCATATTATATTTATTTCATTTCGTTTTAGTATTGGCCTGCAATCTGCACATCACCTGCAATTCGCGCATGTATCGGCCCGATACGCTTACATGTAGCTTAGCATGGGGAGAACCCGAATACGTTATAATGTACTAGCATACTTGTACAGCACAGTGTACATGTACATGTACATGTACATGTAGTACATAGGTACAGTGTATGAATACACATTATCATTGTATCCTTGTGATGTAGAGTGGAACCTTGACTGTAAAAATCCAAAAAGACCGCAAGGCTTGTACAGTAGCTGAAAATATTTACAAGACCAGAATTTTGTGAACACAACCAGAATTGAAATGAGAAGAAAAAATGCCTGACACAGTTTAACAATTAACTTTGAATTTGAAAAAAGCATTCAGAGAAGATTTATATTATGGGTTGCATTCTTCAATTTATAAATAATCAATTTATCAGACTCAGTCAAAGTCAACATTTGAACACAAACACAAGACCGCTGGTGCCGGACTTGTCCAGTTCATGAGTTTACTGGCCCGATGCTAAAATCACTGGCCTCGGGCCTGCATTCCAGTGTAAAATTTGAGCCCTGACAAACCCTTGCTCTATGGACTAACTTGTATGACACATGTGTAGATCAGTGTACCCAAGCATGTCCTTTGTATCCCATGTTGTAAGTGGCCCATTGACAATAAAATCAAATGTTAATGTTTGTATACATTGATGTGCATTGTACACCATGTACATGGTTTTGGCACAATAGGTCTACCAGTACCACATAAATGACTTCAAAAGATAAATTGATACCTGGCCCCAATTTCATAGAGCTGCTTATTGGCTGATTTTGTGCTTACTGTCTGAATTTCCATTTCATAGCACTGCTAACCGTACATTAGTGAACGAAAAGGCATGCTAACTTTCTAGTGTGTACTGTATGAAAACAAATGGTGAACACACAGGCTAGCTGCCCAATTTTCTTGCTAACCTGTGAAATACACTTCATTTTTAAGCAAATTTTTCTGCTACAGTACCTCCAGTAAGCACAAAAATATGCTTACCATTAAGCAGCGCTATGAAATTGGCCCAAGGTAAAGGACTGTGAAGAAACTGTACAGTATACATGTAAGTTAAAACATTAATGGGCTGGTAACACAATGAAGCAAGTATTTAAAAATTCATACAGAAAGTGATCCACATATATCCATACATTTCAAGTGCGCTGTACTGTATTGTTGAGGCCAAACAAAAAAGTGCTCTGTTTCCGATTACATGTACATGTCATTTAAAAATAGGGTCGGTAGGTCGAAAAGTTTTTTTATTTTGCGTTTTTTTTTTTATTCCGATACGATTGACGATACGTCCCAGATCGTTCATGTGTTGAGCCCAATCAATGGATTTGCACAGCGAATTAGGCAAAATTGCGCACAAACTGCAGTTTGCGCTCTGCAGATTTGGCAGTTAACCTGCCCGACCTTGCAAATTGTGCGCAATATCCAGTTTGCGCTCTTTAGATAGCCAGTTTAAGCGGCCAATTTTGCAAAAATGTGCGCAATCTACAAATTGCGCAAACCTGTGGAATGCGCTTCACACGGCGCCGTGTACACACGTGCACAATCCGCATTGCATTGTGGGTATTTTTCGCTCGTAGTCGAACCGTTGGACATCGCAGGCGCAAATCACGGAGATATTGGTAAATTCTTCTTGATATGTTCTGGTTTTTATTCCAAATGTTGCCTAAAACACATGAAACATGGTAAATTGGTAAAAGTCAGACATTTTCTACCAGGTGAAATAGGTTTTTGTTTTTGTTTTTTTGTTTTTTTCCCCGTTTTATCCCGTTTTCCCCCCGTTTTTTTAAAAGACCGAATAAAAAGTTTAGGGTCGCGGCATAAAAACTAGGGTCAGTCGGGGAACCGGAAACACAACTCTTTTTTTTTTTTTTTGCCTTAGTACATAGTGTACATGTACACATGTTTGTAAGGTTTATTGTTAGCATAAAAAGTAGTTTAAATTCAACGATTTTATTTCTCACTTAAATTTCTAGAGACTGTACCCTGGCTTCCAGTTCACATAATGCATCATGTACGTGCGCATAATGGTTTAATAGTTTGTGACGATTGAAAGTCATGAGTGGCTTCTGATGAAAAGGAAATGTTGAAAGTATTAATAGAAATCTGCTGATCCGTTTGACACACTATTACATTGACTAGTTAATTGACTGGCTAAACAAGTCCATCCTGTGGGATTTTGTCACTACTCAAGAATCTGAGTGACCTATATTCACCATAACTACATGTAGCTCACTTTCTCTCTCTCTCTCTCTCTACCACAGTCACTAGGTAATTACAAACTGTATTGACTTTACAGACACTGCCTGCAAGTCTAGGACAAAGTTAACATGCAAATTTTGTTTCCTCCACAAGTTTTAAACTTTTCAAGGCAATGAACAAGGAAACCCAAGGTCGCCCAACATACATGTACTACATGTACAACAATGTATGTATGCCAAAGATATTCAAATACGTGCAAGACAAACACACATGTAACATGTGGGATGTACTAGGTCCACTATCGAAAAAAGCACCTAAATATACAAAACATGTACTGTGCCTTAACAAGAAGTTGTTACAAATAAATAAACATCAATACATTTTTTTTTTAATATTATCCCACAGCAAAATATACAATTGAGTTTTTGATGTACAGTTGTGTACATCTGAACGATGTTCAGGGTTCTCGCACGACTTGCGGGCAAATACGCAAAAAAATAATAGTAGTAATAACAATAACAGTAATTTGTTTTTCTTAGTTTTAAGATCAGTTTCACAAAAACCATAAAATAATCCAGATTGCACAGTAAGCTTTTAAAACCAAACATAAACATCAAAGTAAAAAACCAATGAAAGGGCCTCGTTTCAGTTCAGTGTGTTTCGGCCAAGCTTGCAAAACTTGGGTCCAAAATGCACGAAAATTTTTTAAAATCCTGAGGCGAACCCCAGGACTAATGCTTCGTTTTTGAAAGGCCAAGGGCACTAAGGAATTTTCCTCTCTGAGGAAATACAATTTCTATAGGAACATTTCAAGGGGCACCAAGGCAATGACCAGGGGCAACGGAGGCAGTTGCCCCCGTTGCCTCTGTGAAGTATCAACCCTAGAACCCTGATGTTTATTTTAGGACATGAAAATGTTTTGAATTACTTCAAGCTGATATTTCAGACCAGTTCATTTCAACTTTCTTTTCCCCCGAGAGATTTAGTTACAAAAGATCGGCATTTCCTGATCCTGGTCTTCATACCTGGGTTATCTTGATCATCTTGACTGGAGTTCTTGTCATTCTCTAGGGTAGTGAAAGAGTCATTTTTACTATCAGTCTGTCTGTCTTCCGCAGCATCGTTGGCATCTTGCTCATTGCTGACAGTTTGCTGATCAGTTACTTCAGATATTTCTTGACTTTGTGGCTCCTTATACTCGTAAATTATATCCTTCACGTGTAATCAACGTCATCCTTTAGGAAAAAGTGGAAAAAAACAGCCAACAATTTTTTATTATTAAGCACAATTGTTTGTTTGTTTTCTATTGCTTGCTTTGCGACGTTTTAAGTATAATTTCAATTTGCCTTCTTTATTACGTAAAATTGTCCTTTTTGTGTAAATTTGTTTATGTGCTAATTTTCTGTTTGTTTGTTGCATACATTACATGTATCATAATTTTGGGGTGTATTAGCTGCAGCAAACATTCACTTCTAAGTTGACAAAGGGCATACAGTGACAAGCAAATTTAGCTTTAAGGGGCAGTTTGGACTAAAATCAAAATATGTCAGAATCCTTTTACTGACCAACCAAACCAAAAAAGCACCTCAAATGCATATTTCAGAGCAGCACCCGTGTTTTCTACTATCATTAGACCATGTAAGGTTTTATGTAAATCTGTGATAAAAAAGTATATTTTACAAGTTTTTTTCTTACCAATTCTGTAATGTTCCTTTAAGAGGGCAAGGCTATTTTCATTTTGCAAGCAGCACTTTCATTGAAAATCTTAAAGTCTAATGGAAACTTCTGAAAGGGCACCAAGGCCAAGACCAGGGGCAACAGAGGCCATGGCCTATGTGGCCTCCGTGTAATTTCAGGCATGTAGTAGTCTTTTAAGTTGTGACTTCAATTCAAAGCAAATTATTCAGGAATTAGTATTGCTAGTTTACTGTTGAGTGTTAGTGCTGTATCCAACCAAATCTTTCCACTCAGTCATTTTGACCAGCTAAGCAGAAAGATTATTTTCTGAGTAAACATTACATCAGTTTTCGTCATTGAGAGAGAAAAAAGTAACGGTGAGATTCAGATCAGAATCTTTACTAAATTATTTTTATTCACAATTTTGTGTTTTTAATCTGTGTAACTGTAGCAAGATTGGTGAGGCTGTGATTTTGCAACACATCAGCACACAGCCAGTACGGGTGCATAGACATTTTACAGGATTTTTTGCTGTGATGGGATTTCTTGCAATAGTCAGACATGACTAGTTTTAGGCATTCAATCCTGTTGTCATGCAGCTGACGTGCCGTGTGCAAAACTTGTGCGAGCGATCTCCAAAAATACCTAAGTTACTGGTAATTGTTATAAATCAAATAAGTAAAATGTACCTGAAATTTGAAAAATAAAATACTAATTTTACCTTTTGAAAACGTAAATAAAATGTTCGTATTTTCTATGGGTGTTTCAATTGGAAACAAGAAAGTAAAAAAAAAAATTATTATCCCAACCAGAAAAAACTACCTGCCAAGATCGGTCTAGGGGGCCTTTTCACACTGAACACAATGACGCTATTCACACCGCGCGAAACTGGATCGCTTTTGCCGAAGAGCTTGCCAAATAATTATTGTCTCAGCATTGTCAGATTTTACCACTATGAGAGGACAATAACTTCCGATCATAGTAAGAAATCCGACTATTGAAGGGCTGGTAAGAATGTCCCGTAAAAAGTCTACGCACCCGTACTGACAGCAGAGTCAGCATATAATTACACTTACCATGGAGGTATTTCTACCTCCATGCACTTACACAGTACACCAGGCATGACAGGTGAATATTATTTATAAACAGACTGTTTATTAGTAACAATTATTAGAACTGTAACGGCTGATTGTGGATATTTGCAAGAACTCACTTCACAATGAATGGTACTACTCTCTACTGCTTGCAGTAGTGCTGATAGTTGTGATCTTAAAGCCTGCTTTTCACTGAAAGTAAAAGCTGGATGATTCAGCGCCATTACAGCCAATAAGACCACTTTTTCATGTGTCTCAGAACACGGTTCTCTTGGGCATGCCCTGTTCAAAATGATGTCTGTATGATCCTTCAGAGTTTTAAAGAGCACCCTTGCACCATCTTTACATCTTGAAGACATAAGCGCCAGGCTTGTTAGTACTTTATCCAATATCCTTATATCTGAGATGTTGATTAATTTCGATAAATAGTTGACGTCGTTCGCGTTCAGTTCCATCTCTCGGAGACGATCGTAGTCACGACGGCCAAGTTCTTCAATGTATGTTCCCAGGAATCGTAGCTCCAGAGGACCACAGCAGTCCATCAACGCACACAAGAATTCTATCCTTCTACATGCACTGAGATCCCGAAACCAGTTGATAACCTCTTTCTTGCACACCATGGTGATGTGGGACTGGTCTCCAGGAACCAGAATTCACCTAAAAATCACTGCCAATCTGTAACTTTCCTAAAGATCCGAGCCGCCATTACTGTTTTAGGGTAATAATAGAACTTCATCCGGGAACTGCAATTAAAATGGTATCGTCTAGAAAGGTAAAATCAAAAATTGAGGGGAAACCATTTTTTTTAATTATTTAACCGTTCAAAAAAAAAACAGTTAAATGTTTCGTTTTATCTCTGTAAAATATCAATTTAAAGTACATTTTAATTTTTCCAGAATATTTCAAATTTTTGTTCCCTTTTATTTTATAAAGAAATAACCCGCACCCCCTTTCAGAAATTAAACTTGCTGCATTCGACTGGCCATATGCCGTAAATTGCTGACTTGGAAGATTTTACTTTTCTTGAAAACTTGTCTTGAGACAAATGTATCGAGAAACACATGAAAGTTGGTAAAAAAGAATTTAGGGGATATAATGTGTCTTAATAAAACTGTTGTCAGTATATAACTGGAAAGTAAAATAATGTCATTTGGCGACTTGATTTTTTATTTTATTTTATTCACAGGGACAAGACAACTGAGGGCAGTGTTTAAAATAAGTCGCTGTCTCGCTGCGCTACGATACTGCTGTTGTCGGTCGCCGAGTCGGGATCAAACCAGGGACAACGGGTCATTATTAGGTTTACGGAAACCTTTGAGATGCATAGGCCGTTTTCGATACCACGGCTCGGTGAGCTCCGGCTTGGATTCAACCCGCCTGTTTGAAACCCGAAAGGCCCTACAACATTCCTTGACGAAGCCCAAAACCAAACCCAAGCCCACAAGCCCAAGCCTTTGTTTCGAAAACGGCAATCAGTGCAATTCGCCAGCCAGTGATGGGTAAACCTCTTACCCAACAGAGGAAGTGCCCGGCATTGATCTTTGCATACTGAGCGTAGAGAAGTCCTCTCTGTCTATGCAGAGAGCAAGTCAAGGTCTTTGTATTTTGTATTTGATCATACCTGTGTGAGGTGCCCGACTACCGACCAACTGACTTCTGAGCTAACTGTGTCATTGCCGCCCAGCGGAAAATGTTCTCATAACTAAGTGTTACTCTAAAGCGGCAAAAACAGGTTGTCAAGTCAGCTTAATCATCCCAGTGACAATATTTCCTAAATAAAACCAGTGGGGCCGGGTAGGGGACTATTTCCTAATGCACACTCCATACTTGGTAATAAGGCCTAACTTGCTTATCCTCAAAGCGGAAGCATTGAATCTATAGATAACGATTCTGACCATTCGCACGAATAAATCTTTAAAATAACGAATACACCAACACACAGGCCAGTGACGCTTACCAGGCGCGGATCCGGGGGGGGGGGGGCAGGGGGCCGTGCCCCCGGGTAAAATTTGAAAGAAAGAAAAAAATAATTAATTAACTTTCTACCTGCTTAAAAATTAGCCACAAGTGTATATGGTGTTTTTTCCCCCAGCGGCAGGGTGGATTTCTTTTTCATCTTATGCCTATCAAATTTGTTTCTTTCTGCCAAAATGAATCTTTCATGATATGTCACTTGTTGCTTGGATTTGCACGATAACATAAGCGTTTGAAACCTGACGTGCCAATTTGTCCTGGATAAAATATATTTCATGCCGTTCTGGTATTCAAGTGGAAAGACTACACTTAGCTTGAATGAATGAATATGCATAAAACCAGATGTTGCAGCGACCAGATCCAAACGCGAGATTTGTGGGATTGAAATTTTCTTTGTGTAAAGTTTGGTATAGATCAAAAGTGCTTAAAAAGTGTGTTTATTTCTCGGTTTCAGGCACACAGAGGCTTAATTTGTTCACCCCTCAAAATGCCAAAAGCTCAGAGCTTCCGGGGGCTTCACCCCTGGACCCCCACCGGGGCTTTACCCCTGGACCCCCACTATCGATGTTACAGCAATTTTTCCTGTAAATTTAGAAGATTTATATGGATCTGATTTCATATAAAAGTGTGTCTATTTCTCTGTTTTAGGCATATGGAGGCTTGATTTTCACCCCTCAAAAAAGCCAAAAGCTCAGAGCTTCGCCCCCTGGCCCCCATCGGGGCTTCACCACTTACCCCCACTATCGATGTTACAGAAATTTTTCCTGTAAATTTAGAAGATTTATATGGATCTGATTTCCCATAAAAGTGTGTCTTTTTCTCTGTTTTAGGCACATGGAGGCTTGATTTTTAACCCCACAGAACGCCAAAGGCTCAGAGCTTCAGGGGGCTAAGAGTATGAGTATAAAACTATCGTGTACGTACATGATAGTTTTAGCGTACGTACACGATATTTTTTATTCATCTGGGGGCACTACGCTTCCGTATTCTGCATCATAAGAAAAGTTGCAAAACATTATGTAACAGACATGCAAGTTTGCAGCCAATCAGCTGACTTTGTTTTCTTTCTTTCTTTAAGTCATCTTTTTTTAGTGACACAGTTATAATTGAGACCAAAAGAAAGCTTTGGTGAAACGCTTTAAAATAAATAATTAAGGGCGCTTCTGTTTAAAGACACTGGACACCTTTGGTAATTGTCAAAGACCAGTCTTCTCACTCGGTGTATCTCAACATATGCACAAAATAACAAACCTGTGAAAAATTGAACTCAATTGGTCGTCGAAGTTGCGAGATAATAATGGAAGAAAAAAACACCCTTGTCACACGAAGTTGTGTGCTTTCAGCATGGTTCAGATGCTTGATTTCGAGACCTCACGCGCGAGGTCTCAAAATCAATTCAAATATTTTACTGAGAAATTACTTCTTTCTCAAAAACTACGTTACTTCAGAGGGAGCCGTTTCTCACAATGTTTTATACTATCAACAGCTCTCCATTGCTCGTTACCAAGTAAGTTTTTTTGCTAACAATTATTTTGAGTAATTCAATAGTGTCCAGTGCCTTTAAGTAATTTCAGGAAGGAAATATTATTAAGTATCCTGGGTTATATCGTGTCCGTAAAACGCACCGTATTTACTTTCAAGTGGTTTCTATTTTATAAAGTATAAGGTTAAGATAAAAACATTTAGAGGTTGATCAAATAATCGAAACAGAAACGCGAAGTTCTAAAACGAAACAAGGTAATATGAATCAAGCAAAAGTCAGAAAATATGAGTTAGTTCAACTCCAGAGTATAATACTATGCAAGTCTCACGCGTATCAAACATTGCTTGATGGGACACGTTAGTGTACGCAAGTTTGTTTCATTCCAGCTGTAAAGCAATGTATATGGTATCAAAGTGGTCACCAAAATGGTCGAATACGCGCAAGACTTGCACGGTCAACTGTTTTAAATGGAGATTTGAAAGTATGGCATTTATGAAAACATATAAATGATATTTCTGTACCGAATTGTATTTGTTTAGCAAAATAGTAGAACGAGAATCCATTTCCACTGTTTCATTTTGTCAATACAAACAAAGAAAAGTTTCAAAGCATTTGCAAGAAGTGGTTTTCCGTTTTTGTTTTTAATTACGTGTACTTATAAATATTTGAAATTAGGTTGTACGTTGTACCATTCCCTTGAAATTAATGTTGCGCAAACTTTTTGTATTTTAGTTGTTGTTGAGTAACCGCCACACAGCTCGTAAAGAGAGTTCTGGTGTCTTCACAAACCTCACTTGATTGTATTTCCACCATGCAAAGTTTCTAATCCTACTTATTTGTATTTTTATTAATTTGATTAAAAAACAAGGGTGATACGTCCCTAAACTTAACTTATTTGAAGTTATTTAAGTTTGGAGATGTTGTTTTGTTGGTCATTATCATTCGGCACAGAGCCAAATACCAGGGCATAACTTCAAAAAGCACTATTAGATTCATCTTAAAATGAGTTGTCAATATCACCATAGTGATTTGTAGTGTGACATCACATTTTGCTTTGCAATTAAAATTGGTACACGGCTTAAGATCAATCAAAGCTCTTTGTGAAGTCTAGCCCGTGTCCGTAACCACTTTGTCCCAAAACTAAAATAATATAGAGGCGTCTGACTGCGGTCGTCGCCATCTATTTCAATCCCCACCTTTCACACCCTTTCTACAATTCCACTTTGTCACATTGTCTATACCCAGCACAATTCTGGGCAACCTCTGCCTTACCTTGCATATAGGCAAACATTCTATGATTGCACAGTAAAGTTTCGTTTGTTTCGTTCGTGTTGAGGCCACACGTTACACAAGGCAAAGTTTTTTTCAGGCAATTTGGAGGCACAATGAACACTTTGGCAGCACAAGATACATTATTCTGGCTGAAATGTGACTAAATTTTCTTCTTGAAATGTCCTGGAACTGTTTGCCTGTAAATTACCTCGTGTGACATGACCCTACCCCTCTTCTATGTCTACAATTCGTTTGCTTCTAAAATCGTTGGCATTACATCAACACGGCTGCTAGATTTCACCTTTCCTTCGTACAAGTAATACGTTTCCATTAGTATCATGTCCACCTCCCAAAGAAACAACTTTCGATTTGGTGCCCATCGTTTTATCTTTCTTCTTCTTCTTTTAGGCGGTTGGACTTTCCTCTTTCTTGCCTCCTCTTTTTTTAGATTTCTTTTCAGGGAATCCTCCACACTGTCTTGTCTGTCTCTTAAAGTGTCTAGCTCTTCAACTACACGTGCAAATTCTTTGAAGCTACACGGTTGATCCTCAACGAAGCGTTTGGTTCGCAGACGAAGGTTCACCGAGAGAGACCCTACTGCCTCTGCTTTAGACTGTCCCGGTACGGAGAGTGGAACTGGACCCTGGCAGATGCGAGCATACTGACGTAGAGCTCTGTCAATCTGCTCCCTTGTACATCCTGGTAGGGTCAGCATCTTTTGGAAATCTTTGATGACTTGCAGGTCTTGAAACTTAGAGACAATGCTCTCCAGATTTTGTCTAACCTCTTGCTCCTTCTGTAATTCATCTTTCATGAGGTAAAGATTTGTTGATTCTTCGTCTTCTTCATCATCATGACATATCAGAGACCATTCATCAAGAACAGCAAGCTCCCACTGCTCCTTCTGTCTCTCATTTAAATTTACAAGTTCCTTAACAGTCAACTCCTTTTCTTCACGATCAACTCTAGAGTCTTCTCTCACCTCCTTTTGACAGTCATCACAACGAATGTCTTCCTTGTCTTCTTCTTCCCAAGTATTTACATCTGTCTTTGATTCTGTTGAATCCATGTTTGAAGCCTGCTCACCTCCTTCAAATGTTTTTTGTTCTCCTCCATTCAGTGCCTTCTGACTTGTCTCTGATGTTAATAAATCACTTGAAACTGGTTTTCTGAAAGTCTCGTCCATCATTTTTCCAACATGTTCATGGTCCCCATTTCCGAGGACTGGAGATAGTTCGTCCTTTTCCTCAACAATATTTCCAAGTGCCTCACTATCTTCAACACTGTTTCTCCAGATATCAACATTAAATTTCTTCTTTTTGTCTCTTAAAAGTATACTTTGTGCTTTGTTTCCGTCATAAGAACCAACGTTTTTGTGGCCATCGCATTTTTCGTGAGTCGAGATTTCAAACTTTTCGGCTGGACTATCAACACTCTCTTTCACTACTAGACCCACTTTGATCTCATCATATTCGCCGTTGTGTTCGGTGAAAAAACCTTGATTTTCGGAGTCGGATTGATTGACAAGATTTAATGGTTTACCGGTGATGAATTCTTGATGTTTATGCTCTGATGAAGATATGAGACTGTCTTCGCTACATACTGATTCAGACAATGTGCTCTCCTCATACCAAGTATCATACACCAAGGACTGAAATGATGAGTCGACACAAGATTGTTTACTGTCCTCTTCTTCTTCTTCTTCAACAATCTTTTCAAGAGTCTCGTTTTCTTTAAACTCATTTCTCCAGATGTCGAAGTTGAAATCTTTCTTCTCGATTTCAGAACTGATTCCAAGATCTCCCAGGGGTTGAAAATCCTTTACACCACTGCCCTCGTTTGTTGCAAGACCTCGGCGAGTCTTCGGTTTAGACATCCCAGACGCGTCGTTGGTCTTGTCGAAGTCGGTAAACCACTTTGGTTTCATGGTGTGGGATCTACCAACAAGTTCAGATGGTTCAGCACTGCATACTTCTTGCTCCACATACCCTGAAGATGTGAGACTATTATCACTGTCCCCATCTGCCAGTTTGGTCTCGTCTTCACATCCTTCAGTCCTCTGCCACATGTCATACATCGAGGACTGACTTGTCCAACTGTATCTTTTGTAAGGTGTAGGCTCCCGCTGGATGGTGTCTCCATCTTGTATCTGTCGCCCTCTACGGGTGGGCGATGCAACTCCTCCTCGAGATGGTTTAGAATGAAGAAGAAATCCTTGAGAAGGGTAAGATGTATTGTCACCATGACCAAGTGAGATCATGCTACCTCTTTCCTTTTGAACTCTGCCTCTCCTTCCTCCTCTAACATGTCTCTGGTACTCATGACCTCTAGATTGTTTTGCTGCTTCATGTTTCTCACTGGTCAGCTTCTTTTCGTCGCATTTTCCCGCTCCAAACAGAGGAATTCGTTGCTCAATTTCAAACTGTTTCCCGACCAACGTACCAACTGAAGGAAGATTGGTTGGTTTCGTGAGTGTTGTTTCGTTATCCATACTATCTAGGTTAGACAGAGTAAGATCCTGACCGTTTCGTTTCTGTGCAAAGTTATCATTGCTCTTGCCAGACTGGCAGTTACATACAGGAATAAGGACCAAATCGCACGTACTTTGGTTATCTCTGTAACGAGGAAATCTCTGTGATTGAGATTCCTTGGATGGTTTCCCTGAAGATGCTGGAGCATTAGATGTTTTCTGTCAGTACAAAAACAAGAAAAGGATAACATCAGTTATACAAGGTACAGAAAACAAAGGTTGTAACATTAACCCAAACCAGCTGTTCCAAAAGCTATTATTTTGGGACTTACTAGTGCTCCGTTTCGTTCAGAATGTTGGCACTTATCAACAGGAAGTGGTGCTACTTTGCCTGTACGTCGGTTGCCTCTGCTGCAAGGTAATACGTGAAGAAATGACCGCGATTTCCTCGATGGTTTCCCTGAGGAGACTGGGACATCAGATGTTTTCTGTTTGGTCAAATGAAGAAAGAAAACAAACACTTTAATATTTTTCCACCCACTGCATGGATGTAGCCCTATGTCAGACTCTTCCATGTTGTTCTTTCCTTAGCCTTTCTGGTCCAGGTCTTCCCTGCGATATTTTGGTCTGCCTTTTGTTTGTTTTCCTATACTCTGGGTTGCCATTATGACTTTTTTGTGGCTCTTGTTATCCATCTGTTGTAAGTCACCTTTGCTACTGGTCCTGCCTGTTTCCATTTAATTTTGTTGAAATATTTTGTGATATTTGTCACTTTTGTAAAAATCATTTCATGTAACTTTGTACTTGTAGCAAGAACTTGTCTAGTTATTTCTACCGTTAAAATAGTTAAAGCAAGATGACAAGGATGTGTATGAAAAGCAGAATGAATACTCTTCTCGAGTTTCATGTATTAAACTTTTGTCTTTTCGCCACTTACCTTCGCGTCGATTTGTTTGGAAAGTTCAAGCAACTCCATCTTTGTGACGTCACCTTTGACTTCACCTCTTATATCAGAGATGCGTTTCCCTGGAAACTGGATGTTTCCCTTGGAAGATGGATTGGACCATAAATCTTTTGTTGTCTTAGAAAGCACCTGTACACATTGACCAAATAAACAAAAGACAATCCTATCACATTAAGCAGGCTGAAACTAAAATTATGCCACTCTGCCTGACGAATGGACGAAATTTATAACAATGTTTAACATCGTTCCTTATTACATCTGAATTCTTTGATACAAATTTTATCAAGTTTTCTTTGTTTGTACCAAATAAACTCCAATATATGAACATTTAAAAATCTATATTTGTTTTGGGCATTAAGTTTGACATTAAACCTACCTGTACTTTCGTATGGGACACACGTGAAACAGCCGAAGGCCGCAAGTGCTTTCGCAGCCAGGCACATAAGCCTCGGCTCGAACCGGATATCTGCGAGAAATATTTTGACACGTCTATAAGATACAGCCACATTTAGATGGAACGACGTGTCTGGTATTTTAACCATGAACACCTGTTACATGTTGCATGATATTCCTTATTTGAATTTAAATATCATTCGTTCGGACTTGTTCTTACGTTCCAATACAAATCACAGGTCAAATAATACAAGAACGAGGTTAATAGTATGAGAACAGTTTGAAAAACGTCAGTTTATCATTTTAAAGTAATCTCTACCCATGTACAACATTTTACTTCAATAACTCTTAGCATCGAACTCTCCCACACTAGGCCTACCTAACAAAATAATAATAATAATAAATAATAATAATAATAATTGCATGCTGTGATAAGATGAAATAATAATAATGTAATGATTATGGTTGTTTTAATGATAATGAATACATAAAAGTACATCTTTTTACAGAATGTACTATTAACTGATTGCTATGTAGAACAAAAACAACATAAATGTAACATCCAGAGACGTTGTTGATGTCTTTTTGAGACCAAATCGAACTCAACGAAAGTCTATGTAGATTACACAAGATTATTAGCTTGTGATCTATTTTAATGAAATGATATTGAAAACTCCAGCAACTGACTTTTTGGCAGGTTCATGGATGAAACTTAACAAATAATTATGCTAATCATTCGACGTATAACCGTCTGACCTATAAATGCCAAATAAACGTCATTATAAGCTTTAGTTTAAATTCATTAAGAAAATTAAAGATCAAAATATTGTAATCACTCAACATTTCATTTCAATATTTGCGCCCTAAAAAGAACAGAATTCAAACTTAAAAAGATTAGACACAGATAATGACAACAGCTTGTAACTTACCGGTTTGGGGTTGGACATTATTCACCAATGGGTTGGTATAAGGGTGAAGTTTCTCTTCCACAGAGAAATATATCAATCGTAGAAATAAACTGCTTTGAATTCTCAAGAAAGATTCGCAATCGATGTTCGCTGTTCGCTCACAAGATTATAACTGTAACCTTCAATCTTAGGTTTGTTTACAGTTTACTGTTATCGGAGCTGCTTGTTGCATGCTTTGAATGAACCGTCACAAAGCACTTTAACTTACACATGACACGTGCAACCTACGTAACAATTCAAAATGAACGCGCGTTTAGTTATTGATGATACGCGCACGCTGTGCATGTCCGATTCATGGAGGGCGCTATTCTTGTTGGTTCTCTGCCCGCCTTTCGCTCGGCCCCAGCGGCCTATCCAGGACCGCTGGGATGGGCTAATCAGCTTGCACAGATTCTTGTTCAGGAAGTACGTCATGCGTGCAGTGCTTGCAGTGTGAGTGAGATGCATGATGGCTGAGCATGGGACTGAGCATCAACGTTAACGATACGTTTGCCCATCCCAGCGCCTTTGGTTTTAAGGCAAGGCGCTGGGGACGAGCGAATGCCCGCCTCGGTTCTGGTACATGGTCGGCAGCAACATTCTTTAAGGTGGGTTGGGTGTGGTGGGACGGGGTGGGGTTGGCTCTCTGCTTTATCGAGTCCTTTCAAAGCAAGCTGTAAATGATCATTTAAACTGATGAATTGGGTCCAAACATCGCGACGCGTCGTTTTAGCAGGAACTAGGCTTTTCTTCTTGATGAGCATAAGTTTTTTCAACATTCACCTGTTGTCTTCCAGTAAAAAATTAACGACTTTAACCTATATGTTCCTTCTTGTTAGGAAATCCACCCACCCCTTGGAACAAAAGGCTTGAGGCTTTTCAATTGATTGAAATGACAAGACTCTGGGTAAAGAACAATTTAAAAAGTACATTTCACCTGTATTACATACTTATACAATTAGGAATTTTGTTTATTGTTTACAAACTAGAAAAACAATTTTCAGCAAATTAATGTTAATCTATTTCATCTTCTCAGATTTATTATGAAAATTGCATCAATATTGAGTAGAAAAATTGTATCTGTTATTAAAAATACGCCACCAAATAGTTTTATTATACATAAATTTGAAAGCTATTTTCATTTTAAAATCATTGCAAAATATATATCTTAGTAAAAAACAAAATGCACATAAAGCTTGATCATTGGAAGTTTACAAATTACCCACAAAATGAACCGACTATTTTTGTTATTCCCCCTTTTTCTAAGTTGAGAAACCCAGTTCATTTCATGTACACAGGGAATGGCTTCAATGTCATCTCAGGGGTGGTGATGCCAATCAGCACACACTCATGTATTTATACTTGTTTGTATAACACTTTGCAATGTCTACTACAAAGCACTCAATACCTGTATGCAAGAAAGAGCCTAACCAATTGTTTTAGGCCCTGTTTTTAAAACACTTAAAAAAGTAAGGCAAAGTTCTACAAAGTTAAAAGTCTTATTATCAGCTGTTAATTTTACACAACTATTGACTCTCATGGAAAAATAGAATATTCTAAATGCACACCAAGCATGCTTAAGGAGTCATAGTTTTAACCAAGTTAAAGCACGCAGCATCCTATTGATAGAAACACTAACATACATGTACATGTAGACGCCTAGGTACCAAGAAGCTACTGTTGCTATGGGTGTAGTACACTGGTTGCTATGGGTACAGTACACTGGTTACTATAGGTATAGTACAATGATTGCTATGGGTACAGTACAATGGTTGCTATGGGTACAGTAAAATGGTTGCTATGGGTACAGTACAATGTTGCAATGGGTACGGTACATTGGTTGCTATGGGTATAGTTGTTGCATTTACGAGGGTTTCAAATAAAAATAAGACATATCATGTGACACACTCTAAACCAGTTACAAGGCAGACTGTACGTATGGGCTGTCATAAAGATTAACATTCAAATTAGGTTAAACAAGAGTGGTGGTTCAAATCTTCTTCTTGTTGGTCATCTTGGAGCTTGTAAACTTGATCATGGACTTGCATTAAAGCACCTGTACTTAATTGGTAATTGTCAAAGACCAGTTTCTGCACTTTATGTGACCCAACATATACATGAAATAACAAACTTGTGAAAGTTTAAGCTCAATCGGTCATCAGTGTCACAAGAAAATAGTAAACAAAAACAATATAAATGATTAAGTTTTAACTGTTTTCAAACATCAGGTTTTTTCAAACGAGATCAAACTAATTGTTTTACTCATTTCCTAAAAACTATAGCATTTCAAGTACAACTATTTCAAAGGAAGTTTTCCACATGCAAGTTATGTGCATATCTGTGAACATTTATATTTTCAATATTACCAATGTTGTGCACATCCTTTGAGGAAGTGGTGTAGTTTGTGGTAACCAAGGGAGATGATTACAACAAAACATTGCTAAATAATTTATCTCAACCTATAGGATAGGTTTCCATTCACAATCACCCATCCGATTAACTTTTGAATGGTGGAATAATTATACTTGTTGGTTTGTCTGAACAAACATACCATATATTTGGGAGTATTCACACAAAGACAAAAATTGTGAACAGTAAAGTTTTGCTCTCTAGCTACTTTCCACTTGGAATAGATCTATCCATTACCCCCTCATTACCACCATCATCAACATAGTGATCACTCTCATGGATCATGTGTCTCTGCTGGCCCTGTGATCATTAAGGCACCACACTAAACACACACACAAATGAACAACGAAACAAAATGGTTTTTCATTTCAGATTCTTGTCAAGACTTGTGTACTATGCAGTTGTGGCTGTGTCTGGTTTGTGTATTGCAGGAAGCTTTAAATTAATGAACTAATCCATTTCAATATAATGTTATCTCCAACAATAAATAACACATTTCTTTTATGAGGTAAGCTGTAGAGCAAGTGGTTCAAAGGTTTGTGTTGTTGTTTCAGGTCCTACAAATGGCTCTTAATCAACTGTCAAGACCCTTTAAATACAAATACACTGAGTGGTTATAGCTATGGATGTTACCCTTAACTCAAGAGGCAATATTAATGTATCGAATCATGGAAGTACATTCATGATAACAAAAAGTAGTATTCTACTACAAGTAGTCTTCGTTTTGATCACAGCTAAACTGAACCCTTATGCTTTTGGTTGTTCAGGAAGTTGACCAACCATGTTTAAAACCATTCAACTTCATGGTTGTGTAAGTGCACACTGTACACAGAACTGTGTGCAGTGTGTATGTGTAGGCACATTTACCACATGTATCATATTGTAGACTGCATAGTTATCTATCATTCAAACACACTGGATGATATTAAATGGGCAACAGTAGGAGGTTGACTGTGTACTTGTATGCATTTACCACATGATATCATATCACAGACTGGCATAGTTTATCAATCAGTCAAAAGCACAGTGGATGATAATAAACGGTCAGACAGTAGGAGGGTTGACTGACTGTGTAGTTGCATTTACCACATGATATCATATTGACGGCTTGCATAGTTAATCTATCATTCAAAACCACAGTGGATGATACTGAATGGTCAACTAGTGGTGCCATGCTTGAAGTATCGGATGAGGCATTTACTGCTAGTTGTAGGAGGCAGTACAACAGACGAGGTCGGCATTCTAGTCAAACTAGTCTACGACATGAAGTAATAATCCGACATCAGCAAAGGGCAGTCATGGAACTCTGTCGTATAGTCATAATAAAGAACAGTCTCTTCAGGTTTGGAGCGTGTTCCACCCTCGATACCACATTGCTGAAGGGTCTTATCTGGCATAAGAAGGCAAGACGCATCCCTAGATTTATCAGAGAAGACTCTTAGCTTAGTTGTCCCTAATTCCATACGCTGTTTAATAATCTCAATCAGACCGTAGACTGTCAGATGGGCATGGACTACCACACTGAAATGACCAGGGTAGGAACGGACATTGTCAAATGTGACAAACTTCAGGAAGATGTAAACATATCTGCAAATCGAACAAACATGGGATAAAAGTTTTTAAAATATTCAGCTCAAACATTTACAGAAATTGATTTTGAAGTGAATTGAAGAAAACAATGTATAGTCAAGCAATAACTCGTTGCCTATATCGGAATCCCACATATCAATGGTTGTACTAATTCTAACCTCATGTCTAGAGACCCTCCTGAATTGTCAACTCCATCGTAACTGTAGTAAATATTGGGTGGTTGGACTTAGGTAAGATCATTATGCCTGCCCCAGTGTTTAGCCTCGATTTCAAGGTTGTGCGATAGCATTGCTTACTAAATATAACCCCAACCACCCCCAATACTATGCATCCCCAACCACCAGACAGACTCGAAAAGAGCACACCATGCTCTCATGTGTCATAAGGGTTGATGATCTTGTATTCTTCTGGGTCTTACATTTATGGTAATGAGCTTGATGTACTGGTATTGAAAGCTCTTGACCTATTATAAAGGTCAACATCCATGTCAAGTTTCACACTGCTGATTGGATGACTAGAAATCAATCATTCGTTATCCTTCCTGCTCAACCAACAATTAATGGTTTGTGATTGGCTAATAAAATTGATGTATTATTCACAGCAGAATATTGATATACCCACTCATTCTCCCCCTCCCCAACCCCCACCATTTTTCAAGGATTTTCAAAGTAAAGCAATGAAACACATAAGGCACAGGGTTTACAAGATAGTTCAAGTTGTGAGCTAGCAATGGGTGTAAGAGGATCATGGAACGAGTGCTGTATGAATACGTGGTGTGCTACTTTTGAGTCTGCCATGCAGCTGGATTGCATTGCATTCAGGTGGCTTGGGTTATGTTTAGTAAGAAAAACTACCACACAGCCTTGAAAAAAGCTACCAATTGATAAGCAAGTGTTGTTTGGGCCTACAGTACTGAATAAAATTTGGGAGGATTTGGGAGAGTTAAAGGAACATTACAGAATTGGTTTTGCTAACAAAACAGTTGCTGGCAGTGTAAGCACTTTATGTAATCCACCATATACATGAACTAACAAACCTGTAGAAGTTTGAGATTGATCGGCCATCTGGGTCCAAGAAAATAGTGAAAAACCGATTACACAATTGCATGAAATCATATAGATTCAACAAATGAATAAAACGCTCATGAGCATAACTCCAAATTGGAAAATTAGTTTATTTATTTATCATCAAATATGGCATTTCAGACAGAATATTTCAAGGTGTTCTACATCATCATCATTAGACCGTGATTAAGATTTTATGTAATCTGATGATCAAAAATCAATTTACAAGTTTTTTCTTACATTCGTAATGTTCTTTAAGAGGGCAAAGGCTATTTTCATTTTGCAAGCAGCACTTTCATTGAAAATCTTAAAGTCTAATGGAAACTTCTGAAGGGCACCAAGGCAAGACATGGCAACAGAGGCCATGGCCTTCTTAACATAGAACGTTAAGTTTTATGTAAACTTTTGATCAAAAAGTACATTTTACAATGTTTTTTTTACCAAATAATGTCCTAAGTTAGTTTATAAAATACCTTATTTTCTGGACGAAAAGACAGACCGCACCAAGATGAATAAAGCTTTATATAGAATGGATATGACTTACTTTGGATTTTTCTCAACTTGTGGTTTCCACAGGCCAAGCTTGCAGCAGGGACATTCTTGTAGCTCCTTTTAGTTATTGTCAACTGAGGGTGCTGTTCGGCCTTTTCTGTTTCCTCATCTCTACAAATCAAAAATGCATACATGCTGACTATGGAACAAAACCTAACTTGAATTTGAATAAATCTATTTTTATAATTTCTGGTAATGAAACCAAGGATGCCTCATAAATGAACTTAATCACTGTACATGTAGCTCGCAAGCCTGAGGAAACCTGTAAACAAGGGTGCTTGCTATATGAACCAGAAACACTGGGGTTAACCCCTACTCTTCCACGATAAGTGTTCATGGTTCGTTTACACTTCCAATCCTAGTACACGGACGAAGAGCTTAATATCTCATCCGACGCACAACACAATGGTAAAGTATCTTGTTTAAGGACACAAGTGCCCCTACCGGGACTCGAACCCACACTCTTAACCACTTGACATCGACAAATCACAGTTCCTGGTTAAGGACTCAAACTAGAGCTTGTCACACATTAAGCTCAAGTACTTTTAGCCATCTGCTCTTCTAAAAAAAAAAAAAATAAAAATCACCCAACACAAGGCCAGAAGGCTAGTCAAGATGAGAGCTTCAAGAAAAATCTTGTTGAGTTAAAGGCAGGATATACTTTTGGTAAATGTCAAAGACCAGTATCTTCACTTGGTGCATCCCAACATTATACATAAAACAAAAAACCTGAGAAAATTTGGGATCAATTGGTCATCGAAGTTGCAAGAAAATAAAGAAAAAACACCCTTGTTGCATAGAATTTAGTGCTTTCAAATGCCTGAGAAAGGCTTTATGCCTGAAGCCTTTCTCAGTGAGAAATTACCTCTAAATAAGTTTTATGGCAATGCATTTCTTGAGTAAGTACCAAAAGTATCCACTGCCTTTAAAGGAAGAAAAGATATATGTCCACATTCCTCTTAAACTTGGATAGATTGTAAGATGGTGGAAAGCAAGATACAGGTAGTGAGTTTCAAAGTGCAGCAGTACCAGGAAAAAAGCTGGTAGAATATCTCACAATAGACCTTATGCACATGACGTCATGTGAGTAGGGTGCCCTCGGCTAGAGGTGAAAAGAAGATGTCCCATTGGCTGATCCTGTGCGGGGGCATACATAGCTGCGCGTTTGTCATTGTTTTGTCATAGTTTTACCTCTAAATGCAGCTTGATGACGTCAGTGCATAAAGTTTGAAACAGATAAGAACGGAGTAGTAATGTCTGTCGAATGTTGGGGTTTTCTCCAACAGTCGCAAATAAATTAGTACCAAGTGGCACAACATGAAACTTACTCTATGGATGCAAGGATCTGTGCTTTGTCTTGTCTTTCACATAATACAGCACATGTCAAAGGAATTTTGAGTTTAGGAATGCTAAGGTTTTGCCGTCAAACGTTGTAAGGTCTTACGTCAAATTATTACCACTTACTCATTTGTGAAGTTCAACCCTTTAGAGAATTCCACGTAGTCAATAGATTCACTTTTGTCTCTGTCTAACCTTTTGGCTAAGACATGAAGCTCTAATGCATTACACGGAGCATCCAGATCCAACATCCCTACAGGTGGAGTTGCGGTGAGTAAATGGAGACAATCAGAAGAGACAATTATGAGAAGAGATACAAATCAAACTTTAATTTTGAACAAAATAAATGTGACACGTTGATTCTGCATTGTTATTGTTTGTAGGTAAGTGTTTTGGTCTCTAAAGAGGGACCTAGGTTGACCACCATCCCTGAGTCAAACAATGGAAAGGTGCCACGTGTAAGCACCAAGCACAACTCTCTGTTAATGATACATGTAGGTATTCAATGAACTGAGTGAGGGTGCTTTTTGGGCTTGTGACGTCATATGCAAGAGGTCTATTCTTTATTGACCTGAGTTGCAGAGACAATGTGAGATAAAATGATAACACTGACAAAGAGTGTGCACATGTAGTAAGTGTAGGCCCTACTACAGTTTCTGAACATATTAATAATAGTAATAAAATAATGGGTATTTAAAGACGCTAAACCAAATCACAGCGCCTACATTAGCCAGTTAACGCAGTATCCTCTTGATCTTTGCATGCAGCAGTCTTTGATTTTTGGGTCGACAGCCCAAATTAGTTTTTTTTAAGCAGTCACAAATGACCTACAAGACCAGTAAAGGTTCATGTCCTGAATTGACATTTTCAACTATTTCACATATTAACAACAGTATTTACATATTTTTTATAATGCATTTCTAAAACAAAGCAACCTTTCTCTGAGGGGATCACATTGCTCTAGTAACCAGTAATCCCAACTTTTCCCCTACGATTACAAAAACTGGTGCAAAATTGTCAAAATTTTTTTAAGTGATTTGTTTTTCATTGTCGGATTGTGTCATTTGTAGTGATTACATCATGTATTACCTGATTTAAACTCATCAAAGGTTAAAACGCCATCTCCGTTGAGGTCAAATCTTTTGAAGAGTTCTACAGCTTTGTGTTTATTACATGCAATCCATCGATCCATACGATCAAGGAAATTCTGATAAAGATCCGTTTGTGATGTCATGAGGACACATGCTTTCTCCAGCTTCTCCTGATAAAACACCAAAAACAAACTTTAGTCAATCCCACACACCAGTTTGCGCATTTAGGCTTTTGGAATGTTAAAGAATCAATTATCAAATAATAAACCACAACGGCAAACTGACTAAATCAATTTTAAATAATTTTGGGTTGAACAAAGAAAAATTGACTAGAGCTGAATTTGAATCTGTGAACTTCGGATTAACATGCAACCCTTCTACCAACTGAGCCATCTAGCCCTAATGGGTGGTCTCCCTATTTTGTCAATATCTTTGATTCAGGGTGCCAGTTAGAACCCATTCAACCTGTAACTGCTGTGCAGCCAGGGACCACACCCAAGTTTACGATACAACCTGGGAAGCAGCAACCTGGGAAGCAGCAACGGAACAGCAGAAGGGATCACCTTAAGGGAATGTGACTAATCATTTCAAATATCAAGTAATAAACCACAAGGGAAACTGAATGAGTCCATCTTTTATAATTTGGCGTTGAACAAAGAATAAATGATCAGTATAGAATCTAAGCTTAAAAGTTTTTTCCACTGAAACTGTAGATGGTTGATTGTTGTTAGTCAACCATAAAATTGCTCAATAAAGGGTGTACAGTACACAACAATGGGTCTGGTTGAAAAAACAAATGTTCACAGATTTGAAAAAACTTAGTATAGCCTACAGTATAAAAGTTGGTCAAGGTGGAAAACTTCCTTCCTTTTTGCCTGAAATGCTGTAGTTTTTGAGAACAAAAAAACTGAATAATTTTGATCTTGTGGGACCCAAGCTGAATAATGGCAAACAGTGAAAAGATGTTTTGTTTCCACTATTTTCTCATGACTCTGATGACCGCATTGGCCTAATATAAACCTTCAGGATTACACGTAACAAATTTTTTTGCTCACCTTGGCCCTCTCAGCCTTGCTGACTTTCTTTTTAGCTTTGCCTTTCTTTTTCTTTCCTTTCTTTAGCGGCATGGTTGTTGATGAACTCCAAGCAAACTGCAATACAGATGATGGTTATTTGACTTAAATAGTTAGTTTCATGATGATTTACTTTTCTTTTAGTCAATGGCATGATCATGACTGTTAGGAAACTGTGAGAACCAAAATCTGCTTGACAGTTGGTGGGTTAAGCTAAGCTTCATATCTGCGACCCTCAAGGCTATCATCCTGATCATCTTTTTCTTTCGCAAGCCTTTTGAGCGGAGTGAAGTTGGTTTCTTATTACTCGTTGGATATTCATGCACAATCACACTGTATGCATAACTGCCAATGTGAATGTGGGTACCCACAGGTACGTTACATGGTTGTACACACACGTTATGCTCGAATATCCAATAAGTAAACAATCACCAACTTCACACCGCTAAGCCTTTTAAATACCAAGATGCATTCCATCAATATTGGTTTTTCACCGCTTTTGTAAAACAAAAATGAAAAACATGCCTTTTACTGCTACAACTGTTGTCAAGGCAGCTGCCACACTTACTTTTTTTAGGAATTTTTCTAAAGGGAAATAGAGTACGAAATTCACAAATGGTCTACATGTACTAAGTCCCTTTTAGTTCCTGCGCGTTCAGAGCCGACACAATCTAGTATTATCTATACTGCCTTTCAAAGAAATAATATTTTAAAAGCATAATTCATTATAGACCCAGGAACTGGGGCGCTGTACTCCTTCTTTTCTTTGCTTGACATTTGCAGTCATACTAGCTAGTCTGACCGCAATTTTTATAAATTTTGACATTTGCGGTCGTACTACATGTAGCTACGACCACAAATGTCATAATAAACAAAAAAGGACTAAGTCTAAATTTATTAGACATTAGCCTCCATGGAGTTGTTTGTTCCCACGTAGACGGCATCTTTATGACCATGGAGCAATAAACTAGAAAAGCCAAGTGAGAGGGCACTAGACTTACACTACAGAAGGTACAATAGATTGTCTTACAAAAGCCAATAGTAACTCTTAAAATAGTTGTGATAATCGTAACCCTCCATCCTCCCGACGGTCGGAGACCGCAGGGTTACAAGTCATGCAATGCAAAATAGTGGCGAAATTGCAATTTCGACCATTTTTGTCAGACAAGTCACAGACTTACCCAATTTTAACCACTTTCAAAAAACTTGACACACATTCTAAGAACATGGATTTGATCTTCAATGTGTAATGAATCCATTCATAACACTCAAAACATTGTTGAAAAATTATTTAAAGAAAAAACGAACAAAATCCTATACAAAACTTTTTGCCGTTCACGTTTCTGCACCTGGAGTTCTCTTTTGAAACCAGTGTTCCTTGTACATGTACTCTCAATCTCAATATTGACTCGTTGGAAGGGTCCAAAAATCCACTCCTCAAATTTAAAATGGTTAAAAAGCGATAAATTATTGTGTATATGAAAAATGTTTTGTATAGGATTTTGTACATGATGTAGCTCTTGAGGTTCATGTCAACTCGGTCCGAAGTCAACTCGGTCCGAGGTCAACTCGGTCTGAAGTCAACTCGGTCAGAGGTCATCTCGGTCCTAGGTTAACTCGGCCCCGAGGTCCGAGGTAAACTCGGTCCAAAGTCAACTCTCCCGTATTATTCAATGGCCTAGTTCACGTTTCGTTTGTTTTCAGCAGTGTCGGACGGACTACAGCCCTTCTAAGTTTTTGCGGGAGACTTCGGTCGAAATCAAATACAAACAAATTTTTCATGTCGTAAACTACTGCAAGTGAAGGTTGGTGAAGGAAAGTATGCCATACCAAAGGCACTGCCACTGTGGGGGAAGAGCTTTGTACTATAGGATACTTGCACTAATTGGAATTATTGAACTAAATAAACTCAAGAAGAAGACAGTTGCTCTTGAGGGATTTATTTTAAATTTCAAATGGTAATTTTCTTAGTTATGAGAAAGTTACAAGCCTTCATTTCAGGTTTTGTTTAGAAACACCCTGTATCGTTCTGAGAAAAAAATATGAACACCGTGTCGTGCAGTTTAGGCTAACTTCGAGTTGACATGGGACTGAGTTGACTTTGGACCGAGTTGACTCCCCAACGAAATGAAAAACAACAACAACAGTACTTACAATACAACAACTTAACAAGTTACATTGGCAAATTTTCCGCAGGATGCCACCACTCTATCTCTAAAATGTTGATGCAATAAAACCACCTAAATTCTTACATTATAACTAACAACAACCACCTCTTAAAGAATGTTACTTATTCACAACTTCATTTCAACATAACTTGTTGTACACTCAAAATGTGATAAACTTGAGAGACACCTGAATCCAATGACAACAGAAAGCAGTCTGGTCTACGATCAGGCAATCGTTCACTCTCACGTATGTAACTAATCGCGAGTAGCGAGCTCGAGGCAGGCGTAAGACTACAAATTAAGTGCGCCCTCTCTTGATGGTGTTCTTACAAATTGATGCAACGCAACGGCGGGCAAGTTGAATTGATTTTTATTTATAATTTTATTTTTTCGGGATGACGCGCTTGGCGGCTGTATCCAGGGGATAACTTTGGAAATACATAAATAATTTTGTTCTTTGTTCAATCATTACATAGTGAATAAAACAATATTAGGCCATACATTATGCGGCAGATCACAACGTTTTAGAGAGGAGCAAACGGAAGAAGGTGTAATGCGGAGAAGTCGTTTGAAATGATTTAGAACAACAATGGGTTATGATAATAGACCTTCAGGCCAAGGGTCTCTCACTGCTGGCCAAAATGGAAAAGCAATCTGTCAAGACGTATGGAGGAAGAAGTTGGGTTTGACCGGTGACCTTCAACACAAATGGGTTATATATATTTATCAGATCGTTCTTGAGTGTATCGCCTGAGTTTTTAGGTATACCCCGTGAAGCGACTTTGATTGCAAATTTCTCCCATTTCTAAACATCCCGTTCTACTCAAACCTACTCATATTATTCCTTACATTTGTGCAATTACTATGATACATGACAGGGCTCATCAAATGACTCCTTTGTCCAGATGTCATTATTTGAAAATGGCAAAGCAAAAACCGTGTACAAAATTTACATTCATTCGTGACTTCGGGCCGCCTCTGCCTGCTGATCATTCGTGAGAAGTCAGGGCATCCGGCTGCATGATCTGGGCCCAATTGCTCTGCTTACCGTAAGCAAAGAACCGGCGCTTGCGGAAGCAGGGAATTCCGCGCTTACGTCAAGCGTATTTCACGGGTTAGCGGGGAATTTCGGCTTGTGCGCGTGCGTACTCCACGTTACTAGGCATTCTACGCTTACACAGCTAGCGCAGAAATTCGGCGCTTGAACAGTAAGCGGAGAATGGTCACCGCAAGCGCAGAATTCGGCGGTAAGCAAAGCCATGAAATTGGGCCCTGGCCGTGCGTGTGTATGGCAAGTCATGAATATGCACGAAGAGCGTCGCAGGACAAAGGAATTTGGACAAAGGAATCATTTGGTAAGCCCTGCCATGTATCATAGTAATTTCACAAACGTTAGGAATAATATGAGTAAGTTTGAGTAGTATTGGATGTTTAGAAATGGGTGAAATTTGCAATCAAAGTCGCTTCACGGGATATACCTAAAAACCCAGGCGCGTATATACACTCCTAGATGGTGGACTGTAATGGTGAGTGTGTTATAAGACCGACACAGCCCAACAAGGTTGGCTAGCCTTGTGCATGAGCACATGGCCCTTGTAGGCCCTACATAACAAGGGGGATTGCACAGGATTATGTATAAACAAATAAAGTCTTGCAATTGTCGTTCCCGAATCCTGCAAAAAGTAGAAATAACGTACTGCATCAGCGAAGCCGCCCATATAGGCCTACTTTTAGGTTGCCAATTCTGCAGACCCCCCCCCCCTTTCCTAAGTCAGTCTGAAACGGCCAATGAGACACTCCGGACAGTATTAACAGTCTGCGCATCTCGCCACCACTGCGTCTGCACGGTACATCCCATTTGAGGGTAAAACTGAACGCACAAGAACCACAACAACAACGACAACAACAACAACAACAACAAGTTGTCATCAGACAGTCCATGGAGGTAGAGATAGAAAGATTTCTAGATACAACGACCAGCGGATCAAAATGTAGTCCCATGCCGCACAGTCGTTACTCTGGTTCAATTGGTTCCATTACTCTGTTTCATAAACAAAACGGCCAGTGGAGCGTTACGTATACTTAGTAGTTTATAGCACTCGGAAGAAAACACATTGCGGTTCGACTTGCGCGTGCGTAGTTGATCGAAGCTACAGATCAAAAATGGCGGTGTAAATGGTCAGTATTTGTACTTCAATGTGACGTCAGATACTCTGCCTATTCAGTGACATAAACGGTGAGGTAGCACCCCCCCCCACACTCAGAGTGCACAAAATGATTTATTTTATATTGAAGCCCACCCCTTCAAAATTATGTCTTTGCCCCTACTCCCCCCAACCCTACCAAAAATGTCGGGTTACGACACTTGGCTAATTTGAACCAGGGAAATGGAAACTAACTTTTCTACCTCTTGATAACAAACAATGTTCATAATTGACTCATGACGTTATGATGTGATCATCAAGCCAAGGAGTGAATCCTTTTAAAAGCTTCTCTATTATTTTTCTGATGTGAATAGTTCAATTAGAAGACGTATACTAGACAGATATACTAGACATGCATTTGCCCGTGGTCTCCTCCTCAAAGTGTACCCCACTAGGATCACTGCTACCGCTCCCACCACAACCCATCCAGTGCTGCTGCACTAAGAGTACCTTTTTTAAAAGAAAGAGTGATTTTTTTTTTATTAATACAAAAATTAGTGAAGTTGACTTTTACTAGGCTTGCAAATGTTTGACAACATTCAAAAATATCCTTGTGGAGTATTCCAATGTGCGGTTGTATAAAAAGTTGACTTTAATTAATTTGTAAAATGAATTATTAGGTCTAAACAGCTCGTGACATGATACCTTGCCTAGAAACCACCAGGAGAAATAGTGTATACTGTTTTGATATAGCGGGCCGAAGTTTTTCCCTTGCACAGGTACAGTCAGTGATACCCAGTAGTATAGAGATAGACTCGAGCTATTCAGATAGAGTGCTATACAGTTATAACGTGGAAACAAGACTAAAAGCTCGCTAAACCTCGGGAGACTTCAGTAGAACATGGGCAAACAGATGTTGCATTAATTAACCAAGGGAACTCATGGCAGTTTGGTTAATTGCGTCCAATCGAAGGGGAGGTCTAAACTAAAGGGGATGTCCGTCCGAAGCTTGGGCCGGGAGCTCCAATCGAAGGGGAGGACCAATCGGAGGGGAAGATCGATTGGAGGGGAGGACCAATCGAAGGGGAGGTCACAACCAATGGGGGCGGAGGACCAATCGAAGGGGAGGACCAATCGGAGGGGAAGATCGATTGGAGGGGAGGACCAATCGAAGGGGAGGTCCAACCAATGGGGAGGACCAATCGAAGGGGAGGTCCAATCGGAGGGGAAGATCGATTGGAGGGAAGGACCAATCGAAGGGGAGGATTACATTTAATTTATATTGGCCCTCAGATTATGTCCTATACCTAAAGCACCGACGCGTGACTGTATAGACTGTACAACTGCATATAATGACTGTACAACTGCATATAATGACTGTACAACTGCATATAATGACTGTACAACTGCATATAATGACTGTACAACTGCATATAATGACTGTACAACTGCATATAATGACTGTACAACTGCATATAATAAAGTACAAAGCATCAATTACTGTAGATTAAATGCAACAGTCGAATGTAAAAGATATAATTGATGTACAAATGCTTCATATTGACTATACCCGCGCATTTTTGATAAAGACTGCCATCCACTGCATGGTACAACTGCATATAATGACTGTACAACTGCATATAATGACTGTACAACTGCATATAATGACTGTACAACTGCATATAATGACTGTACAACTGCATATAATGACTGTACAACTGCATATAATGACTGTACAACTGCATATAATGACTGTACAACTGCATATAATGACTGTACAACTGCATATAATGACTGTACAACTGCATATAATGACTGTACAACTGCATATAATGACTGTACAACTGCATATAATGACTGTACAACTGCATATAATGACTGTACAACTGCATATAATGACTGTACAACTGCATATAATGACTGTACAACTGCATATAATGACTGTACAACTGCATATAATGACTGTACAACTGCATATAATGACTGTACAACTGCATATAATGACTGTACAACTGCATATAATGACTGTACAACTGCATATAATGACTGTACAACTGCATATAATGACTGTACAACTGCATATAATGACTGTACAACTGCATATAACTTAAAGACACAAAAGCCATCAATTATTCTGTCAGGATTAAATACAACAGTCGAATGGAAAAGAAAAATTCCCGGATGTCAATTATGCTTCATTTGATTATACCCGCGGCATTTTTTTGATTAAAGAACGGCCCCCAGTCCCTCGTGCCAGGGTAATTGCATCGAATGACAACAAATAAACTACGGGTCTGTTTGATAAATTCTGACTGTCACGAGCCGTGAGTAACCAGTTAATTTTTAAACAGTTTGAGTGCTGCTGTTGAAAGGGGACTGGAACTAAATTTTTATAAATTATGTATAAATTAATGGAATTTAATGGAAAGGTTAATGTCATTTAAACCGGGGTAAACCCACTATTTCTACAGTGTATGTACTTTACACTATTGTGTTGGCAGACTAAACCTTGTGGTAAAAGGGACAGTCTAGCCTTCTCCGTATCTATTTTAGGTTTTAGTGTTTCTCTTTTGTGTGTAATTTTATTGAATTTGTGGAGACAAATAAAATAAAAATACAAATAACAATAAGCAGTGAATAAGCTAGTTGTTTTATGCATGGTGATGTAACAGAACAATGAGTGGCGTCCTCGCACAGGCTAAACACGGTTCAGCCCAAACCGAACACATTGCATTAGGCTATAGTATTATCATAATGCGAGGTCTTCATCCATGTCTGGTTGCTTCAGCTTAAAGCAGCTTAGCTAGTGTTCCATGGTTTGTTGTTCAGTACCACATTCTAAGAAGACATCTTGGCTGACATCTTGGCTGTCCCGATATCCCCATTTGTAAAGGGTCGCTTTACAACGTCCTGTGCAGTCTTCAGTCTACATTTTCATTCAGCCCAGCTGAAGTCATGTAGCTCTAGATGGGAACCAAGATGTACTTGCTTCTCCTTCTTCATCATCTTCTTTTATTCTTCTTCTTCTTTCTTCTTCTTCTTCGAGAGAGAGAGAGAGAGAGAGAGAGAGAGAGAGAGAGAGAGAGAGAGAGAGAGAGAGAGAGAGAGAGAGAGAGGGAGAGAGAGGGAGAGAGAGGGAGAGAGAGGGAGAGAGAGGGAGAGAGAGAAAGAGAGATTGCTGACAAAAAAGGCACAATTTATTTACAAAGTAGGCCTATACACTCCCAAATATGGCGAAACTCAAAGTCATACAGGTATGTGATTAACACCAGTGTTATCTGTACCTATAAACTACAACATTGTTGTTTCAACGATAATGAACATGGTTCTCTTTAAAAAGAATTCAGGGCATTTTATTTAAATTTGTCAGTGGGGTTACCATCACGATTGCAAATATTTCCATTTGCAACAGTTTCATTCTATCCCAGTTTCCAGTAAAGCAAAATGTTGGTTTCTAAATAGATTATGGTATCGTTTTGGAGCTTGCTTGCCCTTCCTCCTGGGACCCTTTATAATGGTAACCATCTCTCTGCACGACCTGGAACACAACTCCATTCGATGCACGTCTGCCATTTGGCGCCATTTTGGAAGTCAATTCCTTTGCGTACATTTTGACTCCTAAAATGGCGGTTAAGATAGGCGCGTGTGTAGAGTGCGCTGTCGTGAAATGGGTCTTCCTGGCTCCCTTTACTTGAAATTAGTCAAAGTTTAAAAATAGGTAGGATGGGAAGAGGAACAACTTTGTTCCCTGGGTTGATCGATCTCGCCGTGCCATTTTTTATTATTTTATTATTTTATTATTTTATTATTTTTTTGCTCGCTCATCGAGAGGTATCGATACGGCGCGCTGCCCATGGTATCGAGGCTGAGAGAGGAAGGGTTTTTCCAAGCTTTCAAACCAGTCTTAATTCTACATGTTTATTGACCAGCTTTTGAAATAGTGCTTATTCAGTATTCTGGTGGCAAACGGAGCCTGCGGCTAAAGCCCAATTCAAGATTCTATAATCACGTTTTAACTCAGCGGAGACCTTGAAAATGATTGATCTTGACTTTTCGTTTTGTGCCCCTAACAAGTTGAATTATTAGGCATTTGCATTCTTCCCTTCGCGGTTGCCAATAACGCGTTTTAGAATTGCAAGCGAGCACTCATACCAATGCGCATGCGCTCTGTGCTTGAGCAAACGAACGAAATTGTTCAAATTAATGAGATATGATGGAAAGCTGTGGCTGTCTAAATTGAGGTTTTAACAACATAATGATGTTTAGCCTACGTGCGCTACAAAATGAAGAAAGAACAAAAAATTGCACAGGTATTTTTAAAAAGTTTTATACGTTAGTTCATAAATAATAGCAAAACAAAGTATTTGTTTTACAATCCAAACATTTATTGCTGACTGTCTCGAACATCCATTTTACTATTCTATAGGAAAACAAAAGAACAATTCCTTTAAAACAGTTTGGTTTGATAATTGTGATATTGACGTGTGGTCGCCGAGCCGTAATTTAGTGCATCTGACTCAAGTTCTGGTGGCTGAGTCATCAGAGTGTGGGTTCGATTCCTGGTCATGACACTTGTGTCCTCTAGCAAGATACTTAACTATAACTGCTTCTCTTCACCCAGGGGTAAATGGGTAGGCCCTATATATACATTGTAAGGGAGGAGATGGTTCTTGTGATTGATTTAGCTTGGTGCCCTACTTGGCAGCACAGTTTGTACTCCCCAGGGAGCTGATATGGTTTATATAGTCAAACAAATGGCCCAATGACTAGGGGTATTAGTGTTCGAAACGCACGATAATTCCTTTGAAATTGCGCTATATAAGAACCTCTATATATTTTAATAAACTGTTGTTTAACTAAGGTCCTATTGGAACAATGGATGTAATTTTGTAACTAGGTATGTATAATTCTTTCATTTGTGAAAGAATTTAAGTCATGTTTGAGTAGTAACCATCCGAGGCAGTGCCATAGCTTTGCGCATTTCCCCGATATCTCCCGGAAAGAAATACGTCATTTATGGGCGTGTTGTCCAGAACAGTAGTAGAGTGTTATCAGTCGACACGAGAACAAGCCGCCTTCACTTCAATTTGACATTGGCTAAGTTTAGATCACCCTGAAGCTATTTAAACCTCCTCGGACCGTAGATCAATACGTAATTCGCGTTAGGGCAATAATGATGAACGGACTTCGAAGACTGTTTCTGCGTGCCGTAACCGTCTTAACTTGGTTCCACGTTGCTTCGTGTTTACAACTGAATAACGGACGACATGACAGGGACTCGGTGACGGAGGCTTTGGGGTACGTCCAGGTGGTTGCCGCTCAGGAGGGCAACTGCTCATTCGGTCCAACACTCGATTTGGACTATGATAAAGAGAGATGGGCAACCGAGGCCACCGTAGCTGTTAGATCAGCCAATTTACTGACGCTACTGTCCCGGACTGGGGGTCATATTCACGGTCAACTTGACGAGGATGTGGACCTTCTACACTCCATCGTCATCGGCAATGTCGATAACAATCCAACAATCTTCGGCTCAGGGATCGGGTTCGATTCCCTCATCTACCGTGATTATGAAATATTCTGTCCGTATGCTCATCGTACTCCCGATGGATCAACAGAAGTGAAGGACCTCTCTACCAGCTACAACTACCAGATAAATAAAGCAGTTTGGTTTTACAATCCATATCTGAACTTTCATAACTACTCCATTGGGTCTAACTTGAAGTCTGAACGCAACGGCGGTCCAAATGCGGCACCGAGAATTAATATAACAGATGGGTACTGGACGAAACCTTATTTTGATTGTGGCGGTGGCGATGTGTGGATGGTCACTCTCTCCCTACCATTCTTTGTTCCGGAGCCGTCTGCAAAGCCTTCAGAAAATCTTCAATCAGAATACCTGATATTTGGGTAAGTAAACAGAAATGTGTAAAATGTTTACTTTACGCGCCTTTTCCCAGGTGGCTAATTTGTTTTACAGGCAACAACTGAGCTGGAATTAACTCCACTTATTATAGGTGCACGTTGCCTGTATGCGGATTTTTCCTTGAAATTCTGTGGCTTTGTGTAGTTTCATAACAGAACACGCCCGCTATTTTGTAAAACCAAGTTTGTGTCACTACAAAATGGCGGCTCGTATGTTTCGCTGGTTGTATTTCAAGCGGAAATGTTAGGTTTCTTACAACACACTGTATGTGTTTGTGTGCATGGACAAATCTTTAATTAAAAGGATAAGGAGTAATTCCAATCAGCACAAGTTTGAGAGATTTGAAGGCAATGTGCCCTCCCCCTAAAAAGAATATATATATAAAATAAAAAAATAAATAAATAACAGAAATGGCAAGTTGCATTTTTCTAACTGTGTCTTTCTGTTCCAGAAAAATTTACTTGGACATTTAATAAGAACGTTCTCCTCCAGTTAAGATTGCTTAGAACTGGGACTGGTTGGAAATATTCTTAGTGACATGGCCTAATGGTGTGTATTCCTTTGATGTAATAAGATAACTAACATTATTTAGGATAAACAAACTTTAGTTGTCTTTAATTGCATCGGGGTAACGAATAGTATGATCTTTAACCATACGGATGTGTGTAAAGCAGTACTTTCCCGTGTCCTGTGGAAAACAGTGCTTTACATACATCGGTGTATGGGCAAACCATAAACAATATTTTGTATCCCCAATGCCATTAAAAACAGACATCAGGGGCAAACCAATGCTTGCTAATCCCAAAGTCATTGCTATTAATTGTGCAAATCAAAAATGAAGAACTATTTACATAAGCCAACCCATGGACGTATTTAAGCCGAATGAAACTCGAGACATATTAATTGGAAGCTGCATGTACATTTTTATTTGACCTCAAAATGGTGCATCTCAGTACATAGACGATTATTCAAGGTTGAACTATTTCTGTGACGTCGCTCTATTGATAAAAGTGTGGACTATTTATAGCGTTATTAGATTAACTACGAATCTACACTCAACTGTAGATTCATTATGAACGTGCACTCAACTGTAGATTCGTTACAAACTTAAGTGAAATGTTCAACTGGAAACATGATGTACATCGAAACAAAACTGGAAATCATGTAATCTTTCAAATTACAGGAACATTTTTCAGTTAAAACAATCACTTTAATAGTGAGACAAATCTATACTTATTATCGAGAACTGATTTACTGGCATACCAGTCAGAGAATAGACTCTAAAGTGTAGATTCGTGACTACAATGTACTCGCCTTCGGGACGTACATTCTATCCATCAATCTACACTTTCTGGTCCATTCTCCTTAACCTAAAGTTTGTGTATTCAACAAAGTGACTCAACTTACGAACGACTTTTAACTTAAGTGTTGTTTCACAAATTTCTATTTTGAGAAAAGGCTTTGACGACATTTATAACGATAAGTCTAGGCGACTATAGGAAGTCTCGATGTGCCTAAGCTGCAAAGCTTTACTCACGTGACATTCAGTTTGAGGGAATTATTTACTGTGTAGTATTATCACTGATTGGTCCATTTCGATGTGGAAACCAAAATGAAACAGCCAAGTGCGGCTCCAGGGAGGTAGCTCGCTAATTCCTTATCTTCATACTCTCTAATCTTCATGCTCTCTAAGGTCCCTGACCCTCCCTGCCCCACATTACAACCAACAAACATTTGGACGGAATAACACATCACTACGTATTCGGCCGTTGTGAGTTCTCTCTAATTGTAGTTACATTGCTGATACATTTTCCAGTGAAATTTTGAAAGTCTCCCTGTCTCTGACTGTTCGCGATGTATGCATTAAATTATAATGTTTTTTCAAGATTGTACGCACTATTATCCCAAAGAGCATTATTCATATCTAATTGAGCGTTGTATAGCCAAGGTAAAGTGGAAAATGCTCAAATTAGTCAATACAGAATGTGGGCTTCAATCCCACGCATGGCAAAGGGCCCAACATCACAGAGCTGTTGAAGCACCAAAACAATCTAAGCACAACACAATTATGCTTACCAGAAAAAAAAGTTGCCAGCTAAAATACCATACGTGTAGCATCTGTGACTGGTATCCTGCTTATTGTTGCTAAGCAGAATGTTATGAGCAGCATTTTCTGCTTAAGCAGCTTTATGAAATTGGGCACTGATCTGATTGTGGAACTAGAACCATCACTTTGTGTTTCGATATTGACATTATAAGCCATGTCCCATTGAGCTGGATTGATACAAACAGGTGCACACCGGCGAACCTAGATTGAGTTGTTTCATGAACAGAGGTTTGACAAGAATTTGTCTGATTCACACATAAATCTTCGTAACCAACAACCCATCTTATTTACTAAATTATTTTGTTGTTCTACTTATGAAATCTACAGTCTAAATCTAACTAAATAAACATCTTATTCTGTTGTTTGTCCTAAATTACTTATCTTCAAAAGCTGCACAGTCAATATCAAGAATAGTGTAGAAATTCATGATTAAGGAGCGAACGGTGGTCGTAAGGTCTACTTGCTCTAATGAAGCAGCTATATCGCTGTAATTGCAAGACGCATCGGTTTGTTCTTATTCGTAAATCAATCCTCATTGTAGAGATCAGCCAGCTAATTCGTCGATCAACGAAAAGACACTTACAGGTTATTTAAATACAGCTGAGCATCTCGAACAGTCCGGAATAAATATCTCTTAAGACTTGCCCTTGGGGATACAAGAGGAACCAGAATGCCTCGTAATGAAATTGTCAGTGACCTATTCGTTTATTTGCTGGCAGTTGCCACGGGTAACACACAAGGGTAACCATCGCAACAAACGTTTGTTATCTAAAACCTGTTTGTGCTGATTTGACAAGAATTTTACTGGTGAAAGGATTTATGTTCGGAACTATAAACTCTTATGATCGGAAACCCATTCTGATAAATTACAACAAATTGAAACCCGCCCCCTGGAAACTATGTATTACTACAGACTTACGATGGAGGTACAAATATAGATAGCTTCGCATGTCTCAAACGATTTTAATAAACAGAAGAGTAACCCCTGCTTCGTTAAGTATAGATAAAACCCTTAAATGCCGGAGGGCCGCTGTCAGCACTTGCTGACATATTGAGTTATTATTATCTTTCATTGTCTTAACCACATCGTACACACCGGCCAGCTAATCATGCAATGATATCGTATGCTGGACCGTGTCACTCGCCCTAGAGGGGGTGTCAATCAAAAGGGGCAAGTGGTTTGGCTTGAAAGGGCAGGGAAAAACCCTCTTGTGTACAAAATCATTGCGTCAGTTATCAATGGTAAATGTAACCAAATGCTAAGAATTAACTAAGTATACAAACCAATGAGCTGAAATTAACCCAGGCAATATCCAACACACTTAGATTTTAAAAATAAAATAAAACATTTTGATAAGTGCGAAAAACAAACCCTTTTAATCAATGGAAAACGCTTGGAAGCATGCCACGGTTTGAGGTCTTTGAAATCAAAACAATTATAGTGCATTATTGTTTTATAAACTAGGATGACATCAAATTGGCATAATAGCTCACAAATTGTTCTCAGCGTAAACGTTTATGCAACGATGGCACACTACTGAAATGCCAATTATAAATTATTTTCTCGAAAACAAACAGACTGCTCGATTAATCTTTCTGTAATTATGAATGATGAACCAGCGTTGATAAGTACCGGGCAAACAAACACATCAAACACATCAAAACAAACGATAAAACGTCAGACCTTTTTACGCGTTATAAAAAGCTCAACAAACTGTTGCTAAGCGAAACCCCGGTCACCAACCAAAATGTATTGTGTTGCATACTATTAGTATTATGACTGATTCTCTGCTAATAATGTTTATGACACCGCGAGCGTCAGATGGTTGCACCACACCAAGATCCACGTATCAACCAATTTTAATGCCTAGTATTAACAACTATGCAAATGATATTTTAAAATATCTCGGCTTCTTGAAATTTGATATGCTGACTAGTAAACTAATTTGTATTCTCAATTTTTGTTGGGTTAGCCGTAGAGTATTTGATCTATGCTCATCAAAAATGAAAATACTCCTGAAGAAGTAAACTGTGGTCAGATGTCATCTTGGAAAACAACCCCATCATTTGAACTACGTAGGGCGTCCTTTTTATTTGGGACTAGGGTACCTCAGATGCCCCAGTTTGATAGTCAACAACCAAGGGGAACAATATTGGACACATTTTTTTCAAATCAATATCTAAAAGCAACCTTTTTCACTATTTTAGTATAGTACACCAATAACAAAAGAGTATGAGATTTTGATTAAAATAACGTTTTAGGAAACCAAAAATGTATCACTGATCATACTACTGTGAAGCCATTTTATAAAAGGTATATAGTACTCCACTAAATTACAGGTATACAAACATTCTAGGCTCAGCCATTGGCAATTTAAAAGGTTATGTGAATAAGCTTGCACTTAAAGGGACACGTTGCCTTGGATTTGGGCACTTTTGGGCACTTAGAGGGTCACGTTGCCTTGGATTTGGGCACTTTTGGGCACTTAGAGGGACACGTTGCCTTGGATTTGGGCACTTTTGGGCACTTAGAGGGACACGTTGCCTTGGATTGGGCGCTTTTAGGCTACAAAAACCACATTTTCGACTCCACGAAATGGCGGACCGTGTTAGTTCACGAAGTAAAAGGAAAACCAAACATTTCTGTGGATCATTTTATTCTACTTCTAAATTATCTTTCCAACCATAGTCATTTCATACCAATCGCTTTCAAACGCTTATAGCGCCCAACCAACGGCAACGTGCCCCTTTAATCTACTCACTAATAAAAATGTTTGGTCTTTATGACTGGAAGAAAGTTGCAGGAGATTTCAAGGTTCATTGAGGATCTAGTTGGAAACAAATTCCACATCGCTAAGCTATATCTATTTTTAACACGTAATGAGTGGAGGCATGAAGTAAAATGAACTTTAGCGGCCAATCCTTTCGTTGCAGCGGCTGGCATTAATCGACGAGTCTGTTTTGTTCATTATTAACTTACATTTATACAAATAACAAGTTAGCGGAAGCACTTACAATGTAATCACTCAGTTTCCATGGCAACCTGGAAGACGTTTTCTTTTTAATAATTTTTTTCTGATCAGAGCGTTTCAGTAATAGTTTGATTGAGTCTCACTGTCAGATTTCTCTTGTGGTCGATTTCAATACAAACTTTTCAAATTTATCTTGATCAAATAATTGTCTGAGTTGAAATCAAATTAAGCTCAGCTGATGTCCTTCATATCTCTGAATGGTGGATCCCATGCACAATTTATTAAAAAATACTAAAATTATTACTAAAATACAAGTGAATCAATAAGAATCTCAAGTACAGGTGCTGGCTCAGTGAGCCAATTAGCTTTTGTCAGAACCAAATATTTTGTCAATAAGACATTCAATTCAATTCAATACTTATTTTCCATATTGAAAAATGTACATATTATACAAATATTGGACGCATATGAGTATAGTCACGAGGTGAAATCTGGACTGCTCCATACCACGAGGCGAAGCTGAGTGAAATGGGATAGTCCAGATTCCAACTCGTGATTATAGTCTGCTATATTGTATGAATGAAATGCATCCTAGATTTGTTTGATATACCTCACATACACATCTTTGTCAATTGATTTTTCGTAATTTATTTCAACAATAATTAATACAATTTATTCAAAATTGATGTATTAAAAGGCTGATAAAGACATAGCCGGAGCTGTTTAAGCCTGGTTGGCTATTAAAGGCAAAGTATACCGGGTTTTTATTATCCGTTCGGTTGTTTTAACCCTAATTAAATTTGGGGGGTTTCTCATTGAGTCCAATCAGCACACACAATTTCATTTTAATCCGTGACGGTCAGGTCCAAAAGCATGTTGAATTGACACGGAATGACCCATCTGAGAAACGTTTCATTCATTATAAAACATTTCTCAGATTGAAATTTTTGTTAATCCCTTTCTCTTAAACCACAAATGTTATACATCATCAACAGCTGCAGTGCTTCTTATCAGGCGCGGTTCTAGAGCCACAATTTTCGGGGGCTGGACCTTTTGCACGTGACGTCACCCTTTAACTTTCGCTACTGCTATTTCATTTTGGGAGTCCAAAAGCAACATTACAGTGCATTTTTCATGTATTTGGTGCGTAATAAGTATAAAGATACAATAATCATACAACACATGATGCAGTTGCGTGCAAATTATTTTGACTCCAAAACTCCAAAACGGTGGACAGAACAAAAGCTTGCAGTGGTGTAACTACTTTGATTGAGAATATTATGGGATGCTTGTAGAGGGAAGAGTGAAATCATTATGTAGCCGTGTGCAATCAAGTCAAATGATGAGATCATGTGGCCACAATTTTTTTTTGATGGTATTCGATAAAAGCATCATATAGAGAGGTTTTATTAATGGACAATCAAAGAAAAATAATTGGACCGGAACGCAGTCATAATGTTCAAAAAGCTTACAAATTTGTCAGTTATGAAGATTCTCTCCGTGACGAGTGAGAACAATGTATCGAAAGGCAAGCTTTAAAAACATTTGAGGCGTCAAGTATAGTTCTTTTTAGATAAATGGGGGGGGGGGGGGAGGGCAGAAACCGCCGGAAGCCCGGGGGCTGGACAGAATGGAGGCAGGGAGGGTGGTGAGAGAAAGTATATTATGTTCAACCATAGAGCAAGAAGCAAATTAGTGATGTGTTAATTGAAGTGCGAAAAAATGGAAACTATTATCTCCAGAGGTAGACATCGAGGGATAAATAGGCAGAGAAACGTTGTGAATCTAATGTCCCATGGCTCTGGTGTGGTCTCGTAATCAACCATACTATGACTTTTTGTTGTTTAAGTTGGAGACAAAAGGTCCCTGTCTTTTGAAAAGTCAGTAGGCGATGTTTAAAACAGACATTTTCTTTGATGTTTTCAAGTCTCCTTATACTAATAGAAAAAAGAAGGTTTTTAGGAAGGGGGGGGGGAGGGGGAGGTAAAGAGGTTAGAACTTACTAAAAAGAACATTTTTCCGGTGATAATATGTTAATCCACTTGTGTTTTATCCAAACTGAGATTGGTTTTTACGTTCATGTAATACAAAACAAAACGAGGCGGGAGCGCGCGCCGACGGAAACCGCAAATTCTAAACACCGCGCTTGTCTGCCGTGAAACATTGAACCGTACGTGTAGTCTGGGCCAAAACTATATTATGTGAAAAGACCGTGCAAATCTATTCATTTCCAATTTTTAATGAAGATACAGTATTTTTAAGCATGTATCTTCTTCTTCTTTTTTCCCCTTGCATTTTTTTTGGGGGGGGGGGCTAGACAAAAGTTTGGGGGGGGGGGGCTTTAGCCCCCCCTAGCCCCCCCGTAGAACCGCGCCTGCTTCTTATGGCCCTGTCACACCTTGACGTTTTAGCCAGCGTATGCAAAATTTGGCGAATACGCTGGCGTACGTCGAACAAGTTATGGGTAAATAAGTATCGTTGTGAACGCCGGCAACACGCTAAGCATTCATTAGTATAAGTTATTTATAAGCTATCGAAACAATCTATATAAGTTACTGTTTATGTATACGTCCAACACTCCAACTCGTTGTGAGTACGATATGTGTACGCCCAAAATTGAAAACAAAACCTCGGTAGTTCAGGCGTATGCCAGCGTTTTCGAGACATTTTGAAACGTCGGCATACGCTGGCTAAAACGTCAAGGTGTGACAGGGCCATATACGAGGTGGTGTATGGGCAGTATAGTACGGCAGGATATGTCTTTGTTTGATGACGTATGTCACGAGAAAGATAACTATAACTATAAGGCCATCGCAGATTTGTGCACAGTTATTTTGGTTAGAATACCAAGCAATGGCAGCCATTTTGAAACTTTCGAAAACTGTTGCTCTTCCAGCTATATTTTTTCAAAAGAACAAAACTGCGATGGCACCTTAGCCAAATATCTTTCTCATGACATACTCTGAACGTGCGCTAAATTCCATGACCTGACCTTATTGAGTCAACAAAGGGTGCTATCAGATAATTGCACGGGGCGTGCAAATTTCACAGCCCAATTTAAGTTGGTTAAGCGCATTATATTTGGCTCACGCAAGATTGAAATTTGCGGGCGATAGTTTCAAACTTTAGCGCGCAAGTTCGAAGCTTGCGCAATGAGATTTTTAGCGCTCAGCACATACAAACGGGCTTTTCCACACCATCAACGCCCGATCCGTGACGAAATCTACACGGATCAATTCCTTGCTGACTCGGTAAATGGTCAACACGGGTTTAAATACGATCTGCGTTCATACTAACTCTGCTCAATATAAGCTTGAGGGTTACACATGCAACTTTCGACCAGTATTCTGCGATCGTTTCACACTGCAAGAACCCCTACACGGATCGAAGTGGAAAAAATCACATACTACAGTGTGCGGATGGCACCACGCATACTACACGGATCGAAAATGAACCAGGAGGTATTCACACTACAGCTTTCGGATCGTGAGCTCTCAACCCCTTTCCCGGGCATGTAGTTTTTACATGCATGAGTGCTCTACACGGATCAACACCGTGTTGAAATGTTGTGTGAAAAGGTCAGTCCATAAATTAGACGAATCGGACCCGTGACGTACACGGGGATATTCTGTAATGTGATGAAAAGGCCTAAAGAAATTCAACGCAGATTCGAGGTGAGCTGAGGCTATATCAGATCTGTTTTAACTTTTTTTTCCTTCTTTTATAAATGTTTTTAATGGAAGTTTTTTTTTTTATGAACGGGAATAGAAGAGTGGTGACCCAGTCATTAAACGGCCATTCAAACCTTGCAGGGTGATGGTCGTGCGATAAAGAGCCTCGCCTTCTTCGGCTCTGTCCTCTGTCGCACGGCCTCGACCCTGGCTCGTCATCAAAAAGGGCATTTTTTTATATATATATTAAAGCGCCCGCTGTCATTCGTCCTACGAAAGGAGATGAATTTCGTGGTTTTCGTTGTTTGTTATTGCTGTTCTTGTAATAGAAACAACACCCCCTGCATGGACGTCCTAACAGGATGGCGATAACGGCAACAATGGCTTCCTCCTTATAAAGGCATTAATCCTTTGTTGAATGGTCGAAGAATGTGCTCTGGGATTGTGGACTTCCAACCGGTGTAGTTTTTGTTGCAACCTAGACGTAGAAATATTTACCTAATTAATTTTAGTGTTGTTGGTCTTGGTCTCGGTCTAACCCCCAGTACATTATTCGAAACATGGTTTGTCTTCACAAATCGAAGTTGGATTCTGCCCTTATTCGAGAGTATTCATTGTAGGCCATAAAGATTGTCATTTATATTGAGGGGTTGATATAAACAAACCTTTAAAAGTTCATATAATTCCACAGCGTCACTGCATTTATGCCAATTTGGTTTGTTTTCCCTTTGGTCGGACCCATTCACCGTTGACGGCTGTTGACGTCCTTTATACGAAACTTATATCTTGTATGTCCATCATGTCTTCAATATTATGAAACTTTCCATGTCTTAAATTATATGAAACTACGTCCAAGATACAGAGGGCGCTGTTCAATATACTTGTTTTGGTCTTTTATACTATTCTAGACTATTGGTCCTATATATGTAATTTTTTTATTCTTTACATTTGTATTCGTTCATTACAAAGTGTTTTGGATTTTTTGTTGCTCTTATATATATGGTTTTGCTACCTCTTATGTATATCTGTTTTTTTGCTCTTATATCATATTTGTAAATGCTCATAATTATGTTATGAGGAACCGTTTATGACTATTTTGTATTTGAAACTTATACATATGTATTCGTTCTTTATTAATGGTTTCGCCCTATATATGGTTTTGCTCTTATTTTTTTATGTGGTTTTGCTCTTATCATGGTTTTGCTATTATGTATATATTATGGTTCCACTCTTATATATTATAAGTTATCAGACAAGCGCGAAAGGAATACGGAAGAATATAGCGCTTCTGCGTCCCATATCCAACGAGGCCAAAGAAAGGCGGGTGACGCACCGCTGTAGACGGGAGAAGGGGGTGCAAAACACTGGCATAAACTGTTCCCGGCGTTTCCTTATTGCAACGCCCTGAAGAAGGCCACCACTATAGCGCGAAAATTCTGTGATTTTATTTATTGTTGAGCACCAGAATTATATATATTTCCTTACAGAAAGTACACTAAGGATTGACATTTTAAACTTTTTTAATTAAACAAGTTAGCCTAACACTCTCAAATTCAATTTATCCGCATTTTCAACAGATAGAGCAATACGCTGAGTTAGCCCAGCGCAATACGCAGAGTGTGATATGAGCCGTGCAATATTATACACATATGGACTGGCAGTGAGGTCACTAGAGCACGTCTATTTCCCCGAGGGACTGTGAGTGACCAGAAGGGGGACCTAAAATATGAACTTTTCTTAAGTCATTGAAATAAGAAAATAAATTTTTCTTGAGGGCGCTGTAACCAGTCAAAAATTGTAAGACTATTGCCCGCTTTGGAGACAATTTCCCGCAAATTACGCGCGCGCGATTAGTTCACGTGGCGCAAATCTCATGCACTAGCCTATATTAGTTAACCTCAAGTGACCGTGTTTCAGCCAACCAGAATACAGAACTTGGAAGAGGTGTGTTTAAAAAGGTTTTTATCTTCCAGTGCGCACGAATCCTCAAATCCGATCGCTCGAACCGGAGTGTGATATTATACAAATATTGACTGCTTCGAGTGCTATGGTTAAAACTACGACTCCCGAGGTGATCCAGCGACCGATGTACTAGTGCATGGATACCCTGGTACTCTGACTACATTGACTTCAAACATTGATTTAAACGAGCTGCTTGACAACCTCGAACCCGGTGTAATGAACAAAATATGTGAATTTGAAATACGGTTTAGAGAACGAACGTAACAGCAGTAGTCTGGTACCCTCTTATTTTGTCAAAACTCGGTATTTCAAGACGTAAGATTTTACAGTTCTTGATTGACGATTGATTGCCACGTACGTAAGTGTGAATTAATTTTTATTAAAGTATACAGATAGAATCAAAGGAAGAGGTGTTATAAAACAAATATTGACTGCTTTGTCTCGTGGCGTAGTAAAACTAGTCACTCTCGGTGATCCCCGGAGCCGCCTATCTTCCCTCGGCGGCTCCGGGGATCACCGAGAGTGACTAGTTTTACTGCGCCACTCGAAGCAGTCAATATTTGTATAATATCACACTCCTTGTTGCTATAGATTGACCAATCAGAATCACAGAATCAGGCCTGCTTGAAAATAAAAGGTGTTTCTGTTATGTGATTTTTCTCTTCTGTATGCCCATTTGTAAATTATCGTGGTCATAAACGGCCCCTAATACGCGCCAGTGTATCGTTGTACTCAATACTTGTGTGCTGCGCTTAGGTCTAGACTAGCTGCATATGAATGGGCTTTCAAAATATACTGCGCACCCTGTGCTGAGATGTCACAGAGCTGCAGCGTCCTTATACCCTTCAGCTTTGGTAGAGCAAGGCAGGCCGGGTGGCCGGGTGGCCGGGTGTTCGGGTTTCGAAGGTGACTTGTCGTGGCACGAACTTGTCGCTTGCTTAATTGCAAGCTTGCGTCTTTAAGACCTGTTCGTCGCTCTTTTATTCCCTTGTGATGTAAAAATATACACAATGATGCAGAGGGTAAACATGGATGAATATTCAAAAGACCAAGTCTTGTAGAGAAATCCATGTTATCAACCCACCTCCCGGGGAGGGTTGGTTTCGACACGGATTATGCGCCATATCCGGATCGACACCGTGTTGTAGTGTGAAAAGGCATTGATCTACATTATACAGTAGATCAATGTGAAAAGGTCAGTGCACATTACACGGATCGTATCCGTGTCCAACATGTGTTTGCGCAAACTGAATATAGACCTACAAGTTATGTTCTGTTGAGAAGTCCAGTAAGCCCTATAGGACACGGATACGATCCGGATAATGTGCACTGACCTTTTCACACTACAACTTTTCAACACGGTGTCGATCCGGATATGGCGCATTATCCGTGTCGAAACCAACCCTGCCCGGGAGGTGGGTTGATAAATCTCTATCCGTGTCGAACATTCCAACACGGATCGAAAGCCGTAGTGTGAACACCTCCGGGTTAATTTTCGATCCGTGTTGAGTGTGCGTCGCTATCCGCACGCTGCAGTTGTCCAGCGCGTAAAGAAAAGCCGCGTACAAAAAGGCGTCGCGTACATAAAAAGTAGCCGGGTAAATAACAAGTAGCCGCGTAGACGTAACGCGCGGTAAAGCGTTTATGTGCGTCAGTACACACTACTACGCAACCACTTCACGCCAACGAGACACGTCCTGCTTCGATCCGTGTAAGACCTTGCAGTGTGAAGCGGTCGCACAATGTCCGGATTGAAAGTTACACGTGTAAAGCCCGGTTCATACTTCCTGCGAATGCGAATGCGAAGCGAATATTGACGTCACAAATTCGCAACGAATGATTCGCAGCAGTTGAGCTGTGCTCAACTCTTGCGAATTATTCGCAGCGAAAACAGAGTTGTGACGTCAATATTCGCTTCGCATTCGCATTCGCAGGAAGTATGAACCGGGCTTAACCCAAAAGCTGAGGTTACGCAGAGCTAGTGTGAAAGCGAAGCAGTTTGTATCCGTGTTGAAATTTTACCGACCCAACACGGACCCTATCCGGATAAGTTTCGACACGGATCGAAGGTCGATAGTGTGAAAAGGCCTTATATAGTAATCCCAGCCGATTTTCTACCTTCCGCCCAGGTAGTTGTTAATAAGCAGGACAGTTCTTGTCAGACCTAAGTAGTGTCTGGTGTTGACTGTGATTAAGCCATTGTAAAGGGACACACCGGCTTCATTGGGCGATTTGGGCTACAAAATAGACTAAAACATGAATCCAGAGGTCTTTCCGGAAAGGAGAAGAACAGTTCCTAAAACAATTGCCATCAAATTTGGCCGTTTTCGAGCATTTTCAAAAATCGAAGGTATAACGTGATTTATCCGAACCAAATTTGTTTTAATGTGGTTCGGATAAATCACGTGATCTTCGAAGTTAGTTTTACTTCCAGCCGTGCAAAAGTAAATTATGACCCAAATTTAAATAAAAATTAAAAACTATGCTTGAGTTTTCGACAAAAAGACTAGGCCCTATGTATTCAGATTGTGGATCGAATTATTAAAAATCGAACGTAAAATTCTCGTTCAGAGAGTCCATGCAACGGAAGCGTGTTTTACGGCGCACGTGGGAGCTAGCAGAACGTAAACCTTAGGGCATATCCCGTACAGCCAGTGCCGTGTCTCGTGGGGCCAGTGAGACAAACCCTGGGGGCATGAACTCCCCAACTTGCGAGCTTGTGGGAGGGGTAGTGAGCCAGACCATTAATGACGTTTTGTTTTACGAGGGTTTTAGTCTGCACAGCTATTATCCCATAATTATTGTCACCTTACGTGTTGCCTGCGTTGCATACGCGGCGGGACGACGACGGACTGTTTATCCCGTACAGCTGGTCTACGTCTATGTAATAGCTGCACGATGTCCACAGAATACAAATTGGTGTGGATCGGACTAGACTGAAATGTGTTTATGTCGTTTTTTAAAATATTTACACGTGAATTTGTACTTGATAGATATGAAGACTGGATCCTCCTTTCTCGCCATTGTTATGATTAACACATAAACAGAGCACCAGTCTACTTACAACATTGGGTAACAATGTCACGTAAACTTGACAATTACAACGGCTGGCCTTTGACTGCGTTTAGTTTTTTCATATTTTTCATTAATTACGTGATATTTTGATGACAACAACTATCTAAAAATTATTGTCTGTGATTCCACATCACTAAACTAGGTAAACAGTAAGACGGTATGTCCCTTCAATATGGTGGACTCATTAAATTGCACTATTTTGGTTTGGATAAATCTGTCTGTATACACCCAAACCAAAGGGTGTACTCCAGGGTGTTCACCATACCTCAAAAAGGCTAATAGTAAGTATGAACTGCGGAAAAAATAAGAGGAAAACATTGTATGAAGAAGGTTGTGAACGTGCTTGTACATAAAACAAAAAGCTGGGTGGAGTTTATTAATATCGGAAAGAGTAAAAGTGTGCAATACACGGTGCAACCATATGATCATATTTTCTACGTATACATAAACATTGTGTGTTGCTGGCCGATGAAACAGTTCGACATGAAGAAGTAAGACCAACTGTTAATAATTGACAGCTTTGTCGAAATATCGGTGCTGAACCTAGCTGTGATTAATTACTTTGAATGGTTCCAATTAGGGAAAGATTATTGGACCTTCCAGAAAAAATAATTAAAAGTCGGTAAAACAAACATCAATAACTCATTTTCTAGCTCCATGCAGTTACCTAGATACAAAATCCCTAGATGATCCTTAATGTTTACATGTACGTGCCTGTTCGATGTGCTCAGAGAAGACCTCCGGATTGTTACAAAAGCCACTAATCTTGACTGGAAAAAGAGTCACAAAACGACCTTTTCTTTGAGTCCATTCTATCTGCCAGATTTCCTTGAGGACATCAACGAATTAAGTCAAATGTCCAGTTTAATACCTCGATATGTTGGTTTTAATAACAAGACCCATATAAGACTGGCATTGAGAATGTCAAATATATAATTTTTCAATGTGTTAAAGGGACACACCGGCTTACCGCTAACGTAATTTAGTAACGTAGAATCACATACAATAACTTTTAGATGGTTGTTGCAAAAAATATCATCCAAATATCACGAAAATGTTTGTTTTTTACAAGAGCGGTCTAAGGTCAGCAAGCGTATACGCTTTTCCAGCCGTTGCAGGTGTCAAGTTTACGTGACAGTGTTGCGCAGTGTTGTGTCTTCATATCCATCTAGCACAAATTCATGTGTAAACAACTACAGACACGTAATTCCGGTCAAATCCACACCAACATGTATTTTGTGTACTGCTGGTTGTACACCATCCCACGTGTATAGCGCAGGCACTACGTAACGTGGTAATAGCTAAATGGCTAGGGGTAAAGATTAAAACCTCTAAAGAACAAATCGTACTCAGTGGTTGGCTCCCCTCCCACAAGCTAACAAGCTCACAGCAAGCTACCACCAGCAAGCTGGGGAGTTATTGCCCCGTGGTTTGTCTCGCAGACCCAACGAGACACGGCACCGGCTGTACGGAATATGCCTCAAGGTTTACGTCTCGCTAGCCCTTACGCTGTGTGTTGTGTAACACGCTTCCGTTGCACGGACTCTCTGAATGAGAATCTTACGTTCGATTTTTCATAATTATATACAACTTGTATCCAAATCTCAATACATAGTCTCTTTGTCCAATACTCGTGAATAGTTGGAAAAAGAGTAGAATTTGGAGCAGTAATTAATTTTTATACGACTGGAAGTAATGTGGTTCGGATAAACCACGTGACCTTAATTTTTTGTAAAAAGCTCAACAACTACCAAATTTGATGGTTTCTTTTAGGAACCGTTCTTCTCTTGGAGACCTTTAGATTAAAGTATGGATTTATTTCGTAGCTAATAGCCAAATGAAGCCTGTGTATCCCTTCAACCTAAAGCTTCTTGACAAAATTACCTTGACAAAAATTTAACAACACTTTCTAGAACTCTATGATAGTTTGATAATATCGCGACTATAACAAAAACAAATAATTAAACAAATAATTAATTCACTTTTTAATTTGTGTGTATTACGCCCTCTAGTGAAGCTCCATTTTAGCGTTTTTATGTACAATTCGATTCCATTAACCCACATAGCAGAATGTGTGCTTCGGAACAACACACCATAAACACACAAAGCTGAAGGCATGCTCTGCTGGAACAACACACCATAAACCCACATAGCAGAAGGCGTGCTCTGGAGCAACACACCATCACAGAAGGTGTGTTTTGTAGCAACACACCCACATAGAAGGTTTACAGGCAGACATTATTTCTTATGGGAAATATGTGTAGCCCAGGCCCAGTTTCACAGAGCTGCTTAAGCACAGAAAGAAGCTTATAGCACAAAACAGCTATTGCTTATCAGAACAAGGTTACCAGCGAAAATACAATTCCACATGTACCAATTGTAGATGGTACCCTGCTTATTTTTTGCTTAACAGGAAATGTTCAGCAGTGTTTGCTGCTTAAGCGGCTCTATGAATTTGGGCCCTGTTCTCCAACCATACACAATGCAGAATGCAGGGGCCGATCCAGGATTTTCAGATTGTTTTTTTTTTTTTTTTTGTTTTTTTTGTATTTTTTTTTTTTTTTGGGGGGGGGACACCACAAGCTCAATTGTGAGGGCTAACTTCCAAGGTGATATTTTTCAGTGCATATATCAAACTGCATTGATCTATGGACGAGGTGTTACGGTGAGAGGTAATGAAAGCAAGCCAATATGAATATACTGTGGCCCTTCGGGATCAGTCAATTTACTGACAGTGTCAATAGTTGATTGATCAAACAGTATTTTTAAAATAACCATATTAATAAGCTCATCAAAAAGTATTCTTCGGATAATTAAGTATCAAATTTTCCACAAAAGTGGCCATTCTGTAAAGCATATTTTCTGTGCATTTTATACGCTGCACATCATCAGTCATCATTTTAACTTTTACATCCTTTTTAATAATTTTTTGCAACAAAGTGTAGTCCCAGAAAAACAATCGTGGGCGAAGAGACCAAGAGGGTTTATTTTTCTTCTTTTGAAAAAATGTCATGCCAGGGAATGTTTACGGTCGTTTTCCATTTATTTCCTACTGGGCATTATTATAGTATCAACCGTAAAATGCTACGGTGATTACTGGGCACATAGCTGCCGTGTACAAGAACAATTTACTGGAATAGTTTACCATTAATCTCATTGTTTTGTCCTTTGAGACCTATGCGTGCATCATACAACACAGCATGTAAGTACATTAAACCAGTCATGTCATGTTATCACTCGTGGGGACCAGCATTCACACTACACAGCGGTTGCAGTTCCTAAAAAGGATCTAAAAAGTTCTTAAAAGGATTACCAAAATGCAAGGTGCTTGTCCAAGCCAACAATTAGTCTGTCACCTATTATTATGAAACAAATTAATCTTCACTGTGGCCTTTATTTCATAAACTGCAGCCATTTTCTTTACTTGTTTTCCTTTTATCGGAAAGATCAGGTTTAAAAAAACAAAAAAACAAACAAAACACGCACCCCTCATATCCGTGGTAACGCCTCTCAACAAAACGCTGTTCAATTAAGTGAAAATCACATCCGGGATAAAAAAGATCATTTACAACGATATGAGGATAAAACCAATAATTCCTCGGTTGGTTTTCGTGTTTCATCAAAATCGGAAGTCCGGTTAATCGAATGTGTACACTAGGGGAATTGCACGCCTATGACACGAACGTGATCGTCCTATATAATTAATTTACCCATAAAAAATTCAAAAATTCACAACTCAAGAGGGTTTTCAAGGTCGAATTCAGTTTTGTGATCCACTTATTGATCCACAAAGTCTCTAACCTCACGTTGAAATGGTGTAAAATGCCACAGTGTTTGATACCCTTCAAGTGTAGTTTTTGTCGAAATTCCCCAAATTAATTTCTTTAATTTGATACTCTTTCAGAGCGAAACTTGAAACATGAGGTCATCAACAACTGGGTCTGTACATTCCAAAGAATGTCTGTCAAAAGCTCGAATTTATTGCCCTTTTGATTGAATGTCATCAAAGTTCAGGAATGGACTAAAAATGTACAGACCCAAATATTTGAAATGTGACTGCACTGGCTTCCCCCCCCCCCCAATCGTTTTTCTTTTTTCTTCTTCTTCTGTTTTTTTTTTTTGGGGGGGGACCACACAAAAATCTCACTGGGAGGCTATCAAACACATTTCCATTTTACACTGTTTTAACGGTGAGGTTAGAGACTTGTAATTTTATTTCCACTTTCTTGAGGACTCGATGTATTAGAAAATGAGTGCATAACAAAAATAAATTCGACCTTGTAGCCCCGTGGTCCATGCACACAGTGTAGCATATTATAGCCACGCAATTAGTAGCTACGCCAGTTATAGACATGGACTTTGAAGGTCGGTTGTGTTTTCAATATCCATTGAGAGAGTTTAACTGGGTCACGCCCTAGCGTGGGTAAATTTAACAGTGTTAAATCGTAACCAAAATCAATTTAATCGAAGGATGAGTCTAGTACAGACATCATCCTGCCTTCATAATCCAGATATACGTAAAAAGCAGTCAAGACGCTTCTGGGATAATAAGTTCTTGAATAACAGACAATTGTTGCAATGTGGTTGAAAGAATATCCGTTTAATTCTCTGTTCTGTTTTGAGGGTATAATATTTCATCCACGTTGACCTTTTGAAAATGGGGCTAGTTGACCTACAACAATTCACTGACCATGAAGTATTTTTCACCAGTACACGATGCAAACCAATTTTTAGGACTTAGTATTTTAAAGTGACTCAAATAAAAAGATAGTTGTTAGAAAAACAAAATGTAATGTTGTCTTTGAATATTGAAACTAAAGTAAAACTGGACAAAATAAATTCAGGGTGAGAGATATTAGTATAAACCATGTTGCAATGAACTCGTTACAATGAATAATCCGAAAATACCAAAACAAACAAAGTCAAAAGCTTTGGCGAGCTGAGCAATGCTTCTTGATCAAAGACGAGAGCTCCAAAGTATTTTGGAAATACTCATTGGATTCAAATTCGGCACGTTGGATAACTTCGGCATCACCAGCCATGAATGGTTAGGCTGTGTACCACGTGTTAACCACGTGACCCCTAAGGGTTGTTGCCATTCTCTTCACGATAGGTGAACAATCTGACAACTTACTCAACCCCTCACCATACTGTAAATTTGAACAACTTCAAATTATAATTATCAAGAAACCTTAGCTTTGGGCCTCATCAAAATTGGTAATATCTTTGCCGTCGTTCGCCTTTGTGGACCCCAATTCAAATCCCTACTTAGACCAGCGTATTTTCATTCTTTAGTTGCTCATGTGCGGGGATTTTGTTTCCTCTAATGAAATATTACGTTATCATCGTCTTCGATTCTCAGGTATCTTCAAGAAGAGAAAAGTACAAGTCAATGTTTTCCTAAAGAATATCCTCTGTAAAGATATCCATCCACTCAAACGCCCTCTCAATGCTAAAACCCTCAAACGAGGCACATTGTCAGCACATGTTTCCATATTTTAATATTTACATTGTCTTAACCACACATCGTACACACTGGTAAGCTCATATGCCATAAGATCGTAAGCTGGACCATTACATGCCGCACGTTCTAGAGGGGTGTCAATCAACATGGGACAGTGGTTTATTTAGAACGGGCAGGACAAAACTCTACCAGCGTCTTTTGTGTACAAAATCGGTCTGTAAATTATCAACGGTAAATGAACAATTATACAAATTAATTAATTAAGCAAACAAATAGGCTGAAATTTACCCAGAAAATACCAAAACAACACACTTAGATGAAGAAACCATTGGGGAAAAAAAGCAAAACAAACCCTTCTAACCTACGGAAAAACCTAGGAGGCATGCGCTGACAACGTAATGGAGTTAGGATCGAATTAAAAACGAGCCGAGGTGTTTACAAATGTTTGCCTTCTATGTCCAACATGTGAAAATTAATATATGTATTTTTCTATGTCCAACATGCGACAATGAATTTATATGTATTTTACGAGCTGAAGACAGCCCCCCCCCCCCCTTACCGCAAGCTGCAGTGTTTCGTTTGGGCGACTCTCCGTGACTAAAACGATACGGTTGTTTTTGTATCTGCCACGACCTCGAAATTGAAGAGTGCGATAGTATTTTGTATGTCCTTAAACGGGAGATATAGAAAATTAACGACATTATCAGTTTAGTTTACATGGTATACATTATCGGGTATAAACTCATGTTGGTTGTAGCGGAGTCGACTTGTTTGGAAATCGAAAGGGACTTTTAACTACACACTGCCTCATTGATCTGATGAATACTTTGTATCAGCATGCTGACCGAAACAAAACAACATCAACACTCGTCACAACTGATTTCAGCAAGGCATTTGACCTGATAGACCATAACAAAGCCATATCCAAATTGGTCAATCTAGGTGTTGGACCATGCCTTGTTCAATGGATAGCAAACTTCCTAACTAATCGTCAACAGTGTGTCCGCTATCAGGGAGTCTTATCAAACTGGACCCATACGCATGCTGGTGTACCACAAGGAACTCGGCTTGGGCCAGTTGTTTTCTCAGCAGTCATTAATGATGCGTGCCAAAATCTTAACAACTCAACCTTCTGCTGGAAATATGTAGATGACTTGAACTTAATAGAATGCCGCTCTCTCAGGATCAGTCTCAAATGCAACAATCAATAGATTCCCTTGTGCAATGGTCTGCCTCCAATAACATGAAGCTCAATCCCCAAAAATGCAACTTCATGGAAATTACTTTTGCTCGGAGCCCCCCACCTCCCCCAACTCTAGAAATCAATGGCTACCGCCTGAACCAATCACAGGCCGTTAAACTACTTGGTGTTTATATCCAGCAGGACTTGAAGTGGGGTTCGCATATCAACAGTATACTCCAACGAGCTAACGGTCGAATTCATATGATTCGAGTTCTTAAGGGCCATGCCCTTCCAGTAGATGACCTGATAAAGGATACCTGCGGCCACTCCTTGAATATGCAGTACCTCTCTGGAATGGTGCAATAACTCAACAACATGAACAACAATTGGAAAGAATCCAGAAGCGTGTTCTCAAGCTAATTTTAGGGGCTAATTACAATGACTACCTCAGTGCATTAGAGTCTCTCAATTTAACAACTCTGAGCATTCGACGTAGGTCATTGTGTTTAAAATTTGCCTCAGAGTTTACTGCAAAACAGACTATGTCGCATCTCCTCCCACCTCCCAAAACTCACAGGGTCCTTCGCAAAACTAATTTAATATCTCAGCCAAAATGTAAAACAAACAGACTCAGAGATAGTGCTGTCCCATATTCAATCAATCTTTTTAATTCTCAGTAATTAATTTGATGCTGTTTTAAATTTTTCAATTTGTCTCCAAGTTATTTTGTTTAGCTTGGTTTTTGCCGCAAATTTTTTATTTTTTGTAAAATTTTAAACTAAAACGAATTTTCTGTATTTTTTAAACTTTTAATTTTTATTGTAAATTGTTGCAATTCAGCATGTGGCTGCTTATAACAAGTTTGTCAATAAACCATTCTATATATATGTGTGCAATGTAGATCTACTAAACATGATACCGACGTACTGAACAAAGCTTGTGTAATTGATCAAACATTCGTTACGACAAGACATCATCTTTACCATCCAAGGTTTTCCGGGCAAACTGGTTTAAGGGACCTCAGGTGCTGATGCTAATTATGTTCAACTGATGAGACTACGGTCAGTAAGAGGCATTTACTATCGATCACCGCGTCATGTCGTGGGGTTAGATTTACGCCAAACAAATTAAGTTAGGCCTACCCGTACTCTGAGTAAACGACGATGGCTGGATGGTATTAGTATCTGGTAGCAGTCCGCGGAGGTAGTTGTTCTGCCGGCAGAATCGATAATGGACGGGGTATGGAAGCTGCATCTATTTGGAATTGTCTCCGGACTGTCTTATCTGCAGTTGGTTCTAACCCAACCAAAGCACATCGCCCGGCATGGGAGGGACTCTGTTACGGAGGCCTTAGAGTACGTCCAGGAGACCGCTGGCCAGACTGAGGGCAACTGCACAATCGGTCTGACACTTAATCTGGACTATGAAAAAGAGAGATGGACCACAGAGGCCGCCGTAGCTGTGAGATCAGCCAACTTACTGACCCTGTTATCACAGACTGGGAGTCTGGTATACAGTGGACACGATGAAGAGGAGTATCTGTTATACGCCATTGTTATCGGTAATGTGGACAGTAACAGCGAGGTTTTTGGGTCAGGGATAGCCTTTGATGCTTTCATTTACAAAAACCTTTACGTATTCCTACCCTATGCTTACCGTAAGCATGACGGGTCAACTGAAGTCAAAGATGTGTCGGTAACTTTTGATTACCAAGAAGAGCCGGCAGAATGGTTTCATTATCTATTCCTGAAAAATGAAAACGTTTCTTTTGACTCCAATCACTCTTTCCATCGAGATCCTAGCGGTCAGAACTCATCCCAGTTGAGACTACAGATTAGTGATGGTTATTGGACTAAGCCTTATTTTGACTGTGGTGGTGGCAATGTGTGGATGGTAACATTCTCAATGCCGTTTTTTGTCAGTGGAACACAAGAATCAGAAACTGTCCAGTCGGAGAAGCTGACGTTTGGGTAAGTTCAAACACAAACCTCGGTCTTGCTCCTAAAACCCACCTTTGATGAAACAAGAACAATTGCCATGTTTCTAGTCAAACGTATGGTTACAGAGAGACTCAATCAACGACTACTCCACAACTTCTACTGCCACCTGGGGTTGGGGTTGGGATTGCCTCAAACCTAAAATCTAAAAACCGAATTATATCTACTAAACATGACCTTTAACATATTCTGCAACTGGTCGCCAGTATAATTATTAGAACAAATTCCATTGTAACTTCAGAATGTGTGCGGCACCGTGACATCCAAAAGGCATGGAAGCATTAGGGACGATAAGGAAAGACAGAAAGTCAATATTATTGTGACTTACATCTCTTAAAGGGACACACCGGCTTACTGTTTACCTAATTTAGTGATGTTGAATCACAGACAATAATTTTTCGATGGTTGTTGTAAAAACAAATCATCAAAATGTCACGTAATTAACGAAAAATGTAGAAAAAAAACGCGGTCAAAGGTCAGCGTATACGCTTTTCCAGCCGTTGCAACTGTCAAGTTTACGTGACATTGTTTTAAGGAGACTAGTAATCTGTTTATTTATTAATTATAACAATGGCGAGGCATAAGGATCCAGTCTTCATATCCATCAAGCACAAATTCACGTGTAATTAAAAAAACCGACATAAACACAGTCCGATCCACACCGTGCAGCTATTCGTCGTCGTCCCGCCGCGTGTGTAGCTCGGGCATCACGTAACGTGACAATAGTTAGGGGATAATAGCTAGGGCAACAGACTAAAACCCTCGTAAAACAAAACGTAATCAATGGTCTGGCTCCCTACCCCTCCACAGGCTCCGAGTTCATCCCTGGTTTGTCTATCTGGCCCGGCGAGACACTGCACCGGCTATGCGGGACATGCCCCCAAGGTTTACTCGCCAGCTTTCCACGCTGATGCGCCGTAAAACACGCTTCAGTGCACCGACTCTCTGAATGAGAATCTTACGTTCGATTTTTCATCATTATTTACAACTTGCATCCATAAACTGAATACATAGTCTTTTTCGCCAAATACTCATGAATAATTGTTTTTAAAAAAATACTTGAATATGGTTCAGTAATTTACTTTTATACGGCTGTAAGTAAAACTAATTCTGAAGATCACGTGACTTTTCGGAACCACATTTTGGTTCCGAAAAGTCACGTGATCTTCGTTTTTTGAAAAATGCTCAAAAACGGCAAAATTTGATGGTTTCTTTTATAAACCAATCTTCTCCATTTGAGGAAGACCTTTAGAATCATGTTTTAGTCTATTTTGTAGCCCAAATAGCCAAACGAAGCCGGTGTGTACCTTTAATACAAGTCATTAATGTGACTTACATCTCAAAGCTATAACATAGTATAAATATGACTTAATCGGCGGCACAAGTAATAAGTTATATTTATGACTTTACTAAGTCATAAGTATGAAATATAAGTCATAATTATGACTTTCTTTTATTTTTTATAAAGCTTCCATACAGTTATACGTTCTAGACCTGTGAACTATAGCCAAAAGCAACGACACATTCCAGACGGATTACATTTAGGCTTCACGGCTCCTTCGGGTTACATTTGGGGCATTTTTTCAGACATTGTCTGAAGATTGGGTGACATTGTAAGCCATAAGACCTGTGCCGTCATATGATGTTTCATTTATTAGGTCCTCCAACACATCTCTGTAAATATTGCTGAAGTAGGCCTATTATTCGGCCAGCTCCAGCAAAGCATAAGTCTACACTCTAAAACGCCTGTGTTTAGAATTGACCCACAGGTTCCAGATCCCATGGGGTCTGACGTCAGTTTTGACACAATCCTTGGTAATTTTGACAAATATTCCGGGTCACACTGACCCAAAATGGGTCAAATCCCTACGGGACCCGGGTCAAACCCCTACGGGACCCGGGTCAATTCTGACTTAGAAGCTTGTAGAGTGTATCATCTTTCTGTTATGATTGACCTAAAACGCCAAACAGTTGATTGATACCCTTACAATTGAACGGATACCAGACGAGTCTCATAAACCAACACGTTGAAGAGGTTTCTTTGTAACACCAAGCTGTTTAAACATACATTACCGAACCAGAAAATACACTTCAGCACATATCGACATGTTTGATTGTACTTCACACTGACGCACTGTGTTTGTAATGCTATCGTATTGCTAAGAAAACACATTTTCTTCATTGATTGTTGATGACATTTTCGGCCTTGTATTGCTGTAAAGAAGTGTTGCACATGACGTCATTGACCACCATCTTTGATGAAAAACAATGGAAACGCGCACGCGTGACTCTCAGCAAATGATAGCTCTTCACGCGTGCACGTTTCATTAAAGATGGCGGCCAATGCAACGGTTGTATACCCTGTATATAAGCGGGTTTTTGGGGTTGTTGTTGTTTTTTCTAGCAGAAATTGGTTTCTATAGTGACTTATTTTTGCCCAAATTATACATTAAAACACTATTTCAGCACATCGTTGGGGCCTTATAACGTTGTAATACCCATCGGCGTTATAACGCCCTAAATTTGCTGCGTTATAACTGATTGTGACAATATTTTCTATGGTTATCCAAATATTTTGTATGACTGGTCGCTATTTTTAGCTGATCCAAACGTTCCTACCTCTACAGTGTTAGAAATACATGTCTGATGCGCTTGTTATAAATTATCTGCGAACAGGAAATTTGGGGCGTTAACGCCTTAATAGGGCGTTACAGCGGCACAATTGAATTGAGAGTGTTATAACGCCCTTGGCGTTTATACAATGCCGCAAAATGCATGGGCGTTATAACGCCGTAATTTTGAAGCGTTATAACGCCCTACTACGTTGTGTTTTAGTGTCTTATACTCATAAAGCTGTTTATTTTTTTAAATATCAAACAATGGGTCTGCTTCGGGGCCATAAGATACAATCAAGACAAAATTGAAAATATTACATTTCAGCCCGTTCCGTCTGCTCAAGAGCTTTATTTCACGTGTAGCCCCTTTGTTTTTCTCCAATTTCCATCAAATGTCACCAAAAAGGAAGGTGGAAGAACAGCCATTTATTTTGCCTATCTGTTTATTCGTTGTGAAATACTTATCTTCATTTGTGTCTAGTGCACTTTTAATGGGTTGTATAAAGCTTTTTGTTTGACTGTACTGCACCTTCTCGCTTTTGTCTGATCTGCTTTTATGACTAGCTTTATTTTGATCCTTTTGACTTGATGAACACAATGTCTGCAATTTGGCCCTTGGCTGCCATTATATGCTTTAGTAATGAATAAACCAACAATGAATGAATGAATGAATGAATGAATGAACAATATCAATTTCGTTAGAAACAGAAACATGCTAACGATCGATGCATAATAGCTGTATTGATTTGTCGTGGAGGATGGCTATGGTATGCCAATATAATGTGCATGTATGTGCATTGTGTTGTGTTTATACAGACATATGTTAGGTTTTGCCTCACAACCGGCCTTGAAATTTTGGGTCATTAAAAAAACTGTTGCTTCCAAGTCATTTGGATGTTTATAAGATAGGAACTTAGACAGGGTGAAGTTCACTGGTTATTATATTTCAGTTTTAATTTTTATAAATTGTAATCTGCTCGTACCCCTTCCTCTGCAGAGGGTAAAAATGTACACTACTCTCTTACATCAATCGTAATTACATCCGTTGTCATGGCGCCTTATCGCTAGCACGGCTCAGTTATAATGAAGCCAGACCAACAGTCCTTAGTAACGCCCACCATTTTACGCCAATTGGTACGGGTTTCTTTACGGGTGAAGAACCATGCATGCTGGACATCCAAGGTTATAGCTGCAGTTAGTTACAAGCCTCAATAACTGAAGGAAGAGCTTCCTTATTGCTGAGCGGTGGGTTTGATGTATAAACCTACTCAAGCATGTGAAAAACTGTTCCATTTGTGTTATTGCATTAATTCAAAGAAGGCATAACACTCACGTCACAAAGAAACACGACGGTTACATTTACCTCTGATAAAAATAATATTACTACTACTAATAATGATACTAATACCAATACTATACTAATGCTATTACTACTATTAATAGTACTAATATGAATAATAATTGTATAATGCTTAGCCAAGTATATTTGTATGTCTGCTAACTTAAAGGTAATCAAAATATTTAGTTTAACATTGATGCTTTTGCTAACTCCTCCGTCATGTTGTAAACTGCAATTTGTATATTTTTAAGTATTGTTGTAACAACCCTACCCAGGGTTATTGGGATTCTTTCTTTGGAATAAAACAAGAAATCAAATCAATAATAATAATATTAGTAATAGGCATTTGTTTTGCGCCAAATCAATCTAAAGATAATGTCCATGGTGCAGAGAAGCAAACAATTATAAACAAAACAATACTTATCCAGTGAAAAGAAAGCAAAACCATTACTAGGGAAAAACATACAACAACTAATATTGGATAACAACAGAAATATGAATTAAATAAATGCATCTTGAAAAGGTGAGTTTTTGTAACTTTGAAAGTGTAAATACCAGAAATACTGCAGATATCTTGAAGAAGTTTGTTCCAGAGAGAAGATCTATAGCATGTGGAATGAACGATCCCCACCCTCCCCCATAAATTGTAAGTTTTAGGAACAACTAGTGACAATGAATTGGAGGACCGAATATTCTTAGAAGGATGATATTGAATGAACAGATTGGTATTGTTACCAAGGAGCAGAACCTTGCAGGAAACGAAAACCCAGCAAAAGTAACTTTAATACAATTCTGGAAGGCATAAGGAGCCAGTAGTGAAGATATTGTAATACTGGTGTGATGTTACTTCTACGATTAGACAATGTAACAATCCGCAGCTGTGTTTTGAAGTCTTTGCAATCTGGCAAGTTTAGTGTTTCGTAATTGATAGGGAAAAGACAAAATCCAATGGACATGGTAGAATCAAATTGAACACCAAGATTTCTACATGAGTGACTCAAATACACAACTGAACCTGCAATACTAATATATTGAACAATTATCTTAGTTAGTTAGTTTAGTTAGTTAGTTAGTTAGTTAGTTAGTTAGTTAGTTAGTTATAGTTAGTTAGTTAGTTAGTTTTAGTTAGTTAGTTAGTTAGTTAGTTAGTTAGTTAGTTCGTTGTTAGTTAGTTAGTTAGTTAGTTAGTTAGTTAGTTAGTATTAGTTGAGCCAAAAAGCAAATTTATGATTTGCCTATGCCGTACTTCACGTCGTTCTAATAACAGTTGCATATCTTGCGCCTTGCGGCGTTGTACCATATTCCGTTGACAGCAACAGTTTGATTGATTAATCGAGTGCCAAAATTAATTTGTTCCCACTGGCAAACAGTAACTCGCATGCATAGACGAGTCTCATAATGGGGAAAATGCACCAAGTCTCACGTAAATTAATCACATTAGTCACTGGATTTGATATGTGTATGACACGCCAAGGAACTTCAGTATATCATGGTTTAATTTGATGGAATCAGATGAAATCACCCTTGGGTGTTAATTAAACCTGTTATATGAAAACATACAAATGTAATCGCAAAAAACGTGTAAAATTGCCCAAGGGCGTCGATGGGTGGGGGACGGGGGGGACATGTCCCCCCCCCACACTTTTTAGACTGGGAGGGACAGCATATCAGATGTCCCCCCCCCCCACTTTTTGATTGACTGTTCATCAGAAATATGCAACAAAATATAAAAATGTACACCATTTCCTTGATTCAATATTTCATTAAATTTTTCCTTGATTCAATATTTCATTTCAATTTTTGTTAAAATAAAAGAATATCGAACATTAATTTTCTTATTTGGCTCTGATGAACCACGCGCAGAATGGTATTTTGGGCCTATTTCCATTTCTATAATACAGACAATAACCTACAAGTTTCGTCCAAGACATAAACGCCAAAATTCCGCTTACATACCTAATTGTTACACAATGCACAAAATGTAGTGCATTTTGGGCCATGACAAGATTTGTCGAAGAAGCAGTGTTTTTTTTCGAAGACACACGATAAACACCGGACTCCGGAAGCACATTAAAATGGATAATTCTTTTCAGTGACACCGACATGTGTCTTCCCTTCACTCCCTCTGGCTGCCAATCTATCTTTGCTAGCACCGAATCTGGTTCCGAATTTCCCGCTCAACGGTGCATTTCACTCAAGTTTATTTTAGCAGTCTCCTCTTCACACAAACCATCCTTTCCAGACTCCACCCCTACCAACACCTGTTCCCCTTCTGGTTTTGCCCTTTAACTTAACCACAAACCCCCTTCCCTCTTAAGAACTACACATATCGCCTAGGAAAATTACAGAATTGGTAAGAAAAAACTTGTAAAATATACTTTTTGATCACAGATTTACATAAAAATTACAAAGTCTAATGATGATGATAGTAGAAAACATCCCTTAAAATATTTCTGTCTGAAATGCCATAAATTGATGAGAAATGAATAAACTAATTTTCCGATTGGAGTTTATTGCTCAGTGAGCGTTTTATTCATTTGTTGAATCTATATGATTTCATATATAAAACAAACCTGCGAAAGTTTGAGCTCAATTGGTCATCGAGGTCACGAGAAAATAGTGAAAAGAGATCTTATGTGTTTTCTGTTTTTCAAATTATCGCGCGCGATAATTACTATTGTTTTACTCGTTTCTCAGAAACGATAGCATTTTAGGCAAAAATATTTTAAGAAACCCTTTCTACCATTACTTACTTTAAATCATGTAAGTTATGTGTGAATCTGTGAACATTGTGTTTTTCGATCTTACCAATAGTGTACAGGGCCTTTAAGCAAACCAGTCAAGGAGAAATGAAAAGAAATCGAAGCTAAAACCATCCGAAACAGGTGATTTGCCGCTCTTATTTTTCTTCAGAGTTAGTAAAAGCTCATAAAAGGATAAAGGTCCTTCAATGCTGTCCCTTATTGAATTGGAAAGAATAGGTTTGGAAGCTTTAGCAAAGATGGAATTTAGTTCGACTCCATCTTGAACATACCTGAAGGAACAATGATTTGTAAAAACGTCTATCTTCAGTAAGAATGTCTTTCGAGCTGGTTAAAACAGAATTAGCTTCATTGACAATACCCGTAATCGACTTATTGACAAAGTTGCGTTTTTCCTTATTCAGGAAAAATGTTGATGGTTTGTCACCACATTCAAGCCATTATGAGTAAGTAAGTTTTGATCGCGCGCGCGAGTCCGAAATCTGATGATTGAAAACGGTGAAAACAGTTTTTCACTATTCTCTAGTGACTCCGTTGACCGATTGAGCTTAAACTTTCACAGGTTTGTTATTCTATGTACTGTATATGTTGAAAGTGTAGTCTTGATTTGCGACGCCCGATTTTTGTATTAGTCACTGGTATTGGGCGGGACATCAACTGGCTCGGAGGGATTGGGCAAGGCTACGAACCTGGATAAAAACTGTCTCACGAATTTGGCAGAGCTGCCTAGTAAATGCATGGCAGATTAGATCAAAGCAAGGCTAATTTACATCATTTATTTTGAGGCATGCAGCAGCAGAGTATGTATTTGGTACCTATGGAGACGTATCGTTTGCAGGTTTGTAACTGCCGATTATAAATAGTACACTCGTATTATAATGAATTACTCTATGCAGTATTATGGGTTTCACACACATTCTTGAACGATAATCGCCTGTTACGTGGCGATTAACGACTACCGTTCAAGAAAATATCCACGATTCTTCACAACTCACCATTGTGCACGTGTGGTTCATTTCATGACTATTCAAATCACGATCAGAAAAAAATGTGGGCGGGTCAAAGTACCAAAAGCAACAAGACGTTCATTTTGATCCAGATATTTTTGATTAATACAGATATCTCTTCTCCAGTAATTCGTGTTGCGATATCAGAAACTACGTTCACAAAACGATTGTCGCCAAACAAGACTATAGTTCGGATAGCGGTCTTTGACAATTAATGATACCAACATTGGCTGCGTGTTTTAGCATATGTTTTCGAAAAATTTCAAATCAACAATGAACGTTAAAGCAATGATTTGAAATTCGATAACTAATAATTTAGTGTAGACACTGAAAAAATTATGTTAATGAGACACAAATAAACTAAAATACCCCAAAGTGATTAGTGGTTCCGGTAGATTCAAGAAGGACGAATAAACTTTTAATTACGACATGCCATTACCTTACGTTGCCGGTTCCCCCCCCCCCCAGTAAAAAAAAAAAAAGGGAAGACAAAAACAAACAAGACAACCATAGTAAGCACAAGATGAAGAGGTGACTATTACAACAAAGGAATATTGATACTAAATTATACAGCTTCACAGTATACACTACTGGGGTATTACGTAACCACACAGAGACTGTTCGTCTGATTAAGGAGAAACTTACAGACTATTTGAATTAGTATATGTATACACAACTGAGGTATTACGTAACCACAGACAGACTGTTCGTCTGATTAAGGAGAAACTGTGAATAAGACGCCCACATATTATTCAACCCCATCAAGACGGAAAATTTGATTAAGGGCGTTTTATTTTTGCCCTCTATTTTTCTCGCAGTAGTCCCCATTTACGTCTGTCTCTTTCACCAATTAATTACTTTTTCTCCCTTTTCCCATCTTCGTTCTTGTATGTTGTTGTTTCCAATTTCTTGTATACATTGATATATCACCATGCAATGCCTTTAAAAAAGCTCTGGTGGCTATTCTAACCCCTTCTACACACTCCCCTTTTGTCTTCCTCTTCCATTGTTCATCCCTGGTTTCTCCTGACTCCATTATTGCCTCTCTTTTCATTTCTTTCTACTTGAGTACTTTTATTATAATTACACTAGTATACTTGCTGGTGTCACTTACAGCCTTTGAGAAAGACCCTGCTACGTGGGTCAAAACGTCAGGCAATTTCAAGGCGTCGATGCTACTGAAAAGTAGGGGGACGGGCGAGTAAGTCATGAACAATTTTTCGTTTTTCTTTTGTTTTAACTGATATTTTGTTTGTGTGTAGGGGAAAAGTGAATCATACATGTAGCCTTGTGTAAACAGACCATGAGACTAGTGTGCCCGAAAAAAAAACATTTTGATGGTTTTGTATATAAGCATAATACAGAGTGTTTTTAGAGGACTAGCACAAAAAATAGTAGTACCGGAGCTCACTTAAAGTGTTCAAAAAGCTATAATTTATAAAATTCTTCCCTTGTTAATGGAGAATCATGTATGGAAACAAAAGCTTTATGTTTGTTTATAAAATTGCTTCAGCTTGTACTGCTGAGAGGCTTAATGGTTGCCTTCCCCATATCATTCATAAGGGGCAGAAAGGTTTTATGGCTGGTCGTTTTATTGGATAGAACATTCGTCATATGTGTGATTTATTTAATATTAATGATTCAGACAACATTCAAGGTATTTTAGTTTCTATTGACTTTTAAAAGGGCGTTTGATTTGTCTTCAACGATTTTGCTTTAAAGGTGCTGAAATGTTTCAATTCAAAACTGGGTTATACTGTTTTATAATCAAGCCTCTGATCCTCGGTACTTGTAAAGGGTTTTTGTCTGAATATTTTAACATTGAGAGAGGCTATAGACGGGGAAACGGTTGAAGTCCTTATCTTGTTCTCCTATGTGCAGAAGTATTGTCAGTGATGTTATGCGATGATAAAGATGTTAAAGGTATTGACAATAAGCTGACGACACTCTGATCATGGTTTTGAATGATTCTGGTTCCTCTATGCGATCCACTTATAAAAGGTGGACAGTTTGCCAACATTTCTGGTTTGAAGGTTAACGCTGAAAAATGAACGCTATGTGAATTGGTTCGAAGAAGAAGAGTGTCCATAAGCTTTGTGATGAGATAAAAGTTAACTGGGTTGACAGGGTTTCTTTCAAACTACTGGGCGTTGATTTTGTTACCGACTTTAGATTCAATGTTTTCGTTAAACTACAATAAGGCAATTGTCATTACGTAAGCAGATTGCTATGTGGTCTAAGCGTAATCTGTGCATGGAAGGGTGTAGCCTTGCTCAAGGCAGTCGCAGTTTTCACTCCGAAAAAGACGCCGTAAAACCCACCGTAACCTATTTGATGTACACCAGCACGTACTGTGTTGTGCATAATGTGTGTATCACATGGCACGACGCCCGTACTACTACTGTGCACAGGTCATCCGCACTCGTAATACTGTCCGCATGCGGAGGCCGTCAGACCGACAGCCTTGTACCGTCTGTATATATGTGTTACTTTATAAATATTTCGTCCACTATTGGACGAAAATGGGGGGGGGGGGGAGCTCTCGGATATGCTGGTCTGCAGATCATAATACTCAAATATTTTGTCAGACCTATTGCTGACAACGCAGGATGAAAAGTAATGAATGGTCCATTTTTTGACGTCCAATCAAGAGCTTCGCTGATGTGCCGTGTTCATAGAGCTATAGCTCTATGGCCGTCTTATGCTTTCTGAGCGCGTGACGCGATGTGATTGTACACAACAAAACAGCGCTATTTATTAAACATGACTTCCACTGACCAATGGGGTCTTGTCTTCCGCGCGCATTACAGTAATGACCTGCAACACAGAACCGTCAAGGCGTTGATTCAGTTAGTATACGCATACACCATGCATACACACACGCATACTTTTGCACACACCATTGTGGGGACTTCCTATTGTTCCCTTTTCTAAAGAATTCCCTTCTGGGGACCCAGTTTAACAAAGACAAACGTTGTGGGACCTTTGTTCCATTGTGTAAAAGTTCCCACAACGGTGTGTATGCCTACCCACACATAGCAGGCGCACACCTATACCACAGTGCTGTATCTACACACGTACACACACGCGGGTTGCGCTGCGCAAAGAATATTCCCAATTTTTAGGCCTTCATTGCATGTAGCTAGCTCGAGCGGGTAGCGCGGCGCAAAGAAAAAATAAATAACTGAAGACAAAACTCCAACGCCTTGATCAAGGCTAAGAAGGGTGACGGTGGTAAAACCTCAGCTTTTATCTAAACTTTTTTTTTTTTGTCTATTCCTAATCCCCATATCAATACAATCAATTACCTATAAATACCGTGTTTTTTTTATTTCATATGGAAAGGTGAAGATCGTGTGCCAAGAAACGAAATGGCACACGATTCTAGCCAGCCAGGGTGGTGTGAGAATGGTAGATGTAGCACTTTGTAACGAATATTTTAAAAGTCACTTGGATCCGGAGACTCTTAGTCACAAAATGCTCTGGTTGGGCTGTACTCGCCAATGTCATTTTAAATACCTCAAGTTTGGGCTTATAAGAGAGTGGCCCTTTAAGGACAGGAGGTGTTCATAAGAACATTTTTTCTTCTTCGTTTTTTTTTTTTTTTGGGGGGGGGCAATAAGTTTTTGATGTTTTGAACGCTTGGTCTTCTTTCCCTCGGCTGCATATCCCAACCACATAAAAAAAACAAGATTTTTAAAGAGTTCCTTGTGGTTCAATAGTCATGTCAAAGTTGGGAAGAAATTTGCTTTTGTTTCTCCAAACCCTTCCGGAAGTATTGACTTGTGTTGTGATAGCTGAATAATTAATAATAGCAATAATAATACAAATCTAACTCAGATTTATGTATATTTTGTCAATGTGAAGTGGAAACCCTGCTCCGTTTATTATGTGGTTGTACAATCAGTATTTATATGGGTCCAGGAAAAAAAACTGGATAAAGATTTACTGTAAATAAATTTTATGTTTATGAATTGAACATGAACGAGCAATTATTCGTCTTTACCGCTCCTGATGAAGGACAACTTCAGGAAAAAATACTTCAGTGTGGATAAATTTATGAATGTCTCAAACGGCAATATAAGTGGAGCGCTCTTTCTGCACTGTGCCACGATTAATGTATTTTAACATAGTAATCTGTAATATAATTTTTGAAAATTAATTAACATTTCTGATTTTTGATTATTGTGATTTTCCTCAATCTGGCGTTAACCAAGACATCAATCAAAATAATGAGAATCCCCCAGGATAAAAACAAAAATATTAATAATATATAGGCCGTGGGCTAGAATACCCCCCCCCCCATGCATCCACCCAGATCCTCCGCGAGTGGTATCATTTTGTTCGGGAGACCCATCTGAGTGATTATTTCGATGTTACCAGTAAACAAGTTTGGATGCATAAAGATGGCGGCCATTTTTCAAAATGGCCGCTTTCCGAAATTGGTTGTGCCTATATCTCAGTCTGTGAAACTCATAGAGACTTGGTTTTGGTGTCTTTACTAATGTTTTCAGGGTCAAGGAGCCCAATAAGACCAATTTAAAGAGTATTAGATCATTTTGATAAAGCGGCCATTCAAAATGGCGGCCATTCAAATGCGTTTTTGCCCGTATCTCGGTCTATGAGCCTCACAGAAACTTTGTATTGGTGTCTATACCCATGATTTTAGAATCAAGAAACCCAATAAGAACATTTAAAAAACAATGGATCATTTGGCAAAGGCAGCCATCTTAAATTTCAATACATGGCTGCCACTAAGTTTAATGTTATATCATCTATGCGGAGCATATCATCATTCATTAAACCCCAGTCGAACACCATCAAAAGTTCTGTATTAAACCAAGTTTTGATTAGCTTACTGTTCAGTAATATCAGTTCAGTATTCACCGTCTTCGCTGTCAGCTGAAATAATTGGAGATTCCTGATCATCTGACTGTTCATCTTCTGAATCACTACTATCAAGTCCTTCCACTTCATCTGCAACAACTTCAAGGAGAATTGGACTGTCAACCCACTGTTTCAGGAATACAACTGGCGTGGCCATGATGGGGCTTGCATCGTGCTGGTGCGCGCCCCGGTCACCCCTGACTGGTTTATTCTTACTCTTTCATGTTGCGTAATCGCACATTACTACATATTCATTTCTCAAAAACTATACCATTCCGGGCAAAAACGTATCAAGGGAAGTTTCCCACGGTGATCTCTATACCATGTAAGTTAAGTACAAATCTGTAAACAATTATATTTCTCAAATTTGCAACTAATGTTATGCACACCCTTTAAGCACCATTGTGTCCGGTTTTTTAACCATCGTGTTCGACAAGGTTTTTAGGACACAATGCTTTGTCGGACACAATTGTTTTAAAATCGGTTTTGTCGGACAAAATGATCCATGTCGGAAATAATTGGCCATGTCTGCAAGTAAGCTTGTAGTTTATTACTTGACTGAATTAAAAGGTCGCATCCTCTTCAGGTGATCCCCTGACTGCTGCTTCCCAGGTTGTATCGTAAACTTGGGTGTGATCCCTGACTACACGGCAGTCAGCAGCAGTTGATGGCTTCTGACTGGCACCCCGAACAAAGATATAGACAAAATAGGGAGACCGCCAACATAGTGCTAGATAGCTCGGTTGGTAGAGCGCCGGCACTTTAACCGGAGGTCGCTGGTTCAAATCCTGCTCTAGTATTTTTTTTTTTGTATGTGCAACAAAACATTAATATCGTTATAATATTGCTATAATGTAATCCAAGTCAGACTCCATTAAAGCGCTATTTGATATTCATGAATTGAATTATCGGTGTTCACTCTGAACAACGAGGGCGCATAACTACTACTGGAACTTCGAGTGGTCGTTTGTTGCAGTGAAATCCAAATTATTATAGACCTTTCTATTGCAACGTCACAGCCCGAGTTTTTGCCAACCGAGGTTCGAAAAATATAGAAAGCCATAAATGCAAATAAAAAACAGATAGCCATAGTTTTCAGCAATGTTACACAAATATTTTAAATTATGTTGAATTTGTTGGAAACAAATCAACCAATCATAAGAGCTATTTCAGCTCATGAATCTTTACAGAAAATGTCGAATTTGGTCACAATTTCTTTTAACACGATTGATTGTTTTGCTAACATTCGGCCGGCCATGCCAACCAGCGCGGTTTGTTTATCAACAATGGAAAGGTCTATAGATTGAAGTACGGTGCATAGCTGGCACGGTGACGTACATAGCGCCCTCTTTTGGCTGAATGCGTTTCGTAATGCTTGTCAACACTTTAGACTGGTCCCCTGTCTTTGTCCGCAAGGATAAAGACAGGCACTGGTCTTACAGATTTCATTTCATTTGATACAATGATTTCATTGGATAAACGTGCAGTGACGTAAGCTTCACATACACTTGACTCTGGTCCGTAGTAGAAGTCCGCCCATTGAATGATTCCACACACATAGCTAAATTCTTTGATTCAAAGTGTGCCACCTCTGGGTCTCAGACTGCTGTGTCTTCTTGGGGCCACGATTCATTCTTTTACTGTAATAGCATCTTTTTTATGATACGATTGTCTGTGCTGGCCATGTTACACACGTTTCAATGTTGTACCTGTATATATCGCTTGTTTTATGATGACAACCATGCAATTGCCAACATGGGTAAATCATCCCATTCAATACAATAGTGAAAACAATTAAACTTTATCGTCCGTGTATGAGAAATTTATTTGGCCTTGTACATAAAAAATACACAACCATAATAACACAACCATTGCGTCATTGGTTGTCTGATTGTCTAGTAAAACCAATCGTTTAGCAGATGGGTCAAATAGTTAGAAATCTTTCAGAGGTCGTACATGAACATGGATGTATCAGTCATTAGCGAAGCAGATGAGACAATGTGACAGAAAGTTGGTTTCTGTCAAAACTTCCTTGTTGATATAATAATTGTAATATATTGAGGCTTGAGGTCAGTGCTAATAAAACATTTATATATATATATTTTTGTACACCTTGCAGGTTGACTTCTATTTACTGAAATAGTGATTAATCGACTGCGATCATGCTAAAAAATAATTTAAAAACCACCTTTTTAAAATTAACTACAAATCATATCCCTATCGTTGTAACAGCGCATTATTTGCTTCACTCAGTGAAGACGCTGTGTATTAAAACAAATAATAATGCCGTGAGGCCATCAATATTTGAACAAACAATGCATTGAGAACCTCAAACAGCGCCCCCCCCCCTTATGACTAATTCAAAGCTTGATTCTCGTACAGAACTCCAACAAGGCAATGAAAACATAAGAGTTCATCCACCCGTGTTGTGATGATCACCATGACCAATGGACAATTAGAATCATATCTGGCTGTTTTGCCGTCGCTATGACAACATAACAGACTGTTGTTATTCCTTTTGAGTCAAGTTTCGTAGATGCTTTGGTTCCCAATAAATAAAAATGCAAACCAGAAGAGATGGCTACACAATTCACATAATAAAAGGCTTGGACACTTTAAACACTGCGATGCCATTTATTGCTAAATTGTCTTTGGATGCCCTACAGGACAGCAGTGTGCTGTACGTTGGAAAATGTGTATATCTCCTTTAATTAAAATGTTGATGTCATACTGTTTTAAGCTACTAACCTTCAAAACGAGATTGTTTGGCAAAAAAAAGTAATAATAATTATTACTATTATTTTAATTTCTTTGAAAATTATTATGTTTTAACACTGCAAAAAAGCAATTTTGTTATGTACACTGCTCTATATAAAAGGTGTTTTATATATGGGGATTTGGAGTCCATTTGTCATACTGCTTAAAGGGTCATAGGCCATGTCAATCTGGCCTGTCTGAGGATAGAACTTAAAGGGTTTCAACTTTTTTGCTAAAAAAACAGGTAATAAGGAATGTGTTTCGTCTATGTTGCAGACCTGTAGGCCATTGAAAGGTTTTAATGTTTTGAAAATATAATTCAAACACATATATTTTAAGTAGGATTTAGAGCTTTGCATGGTGGAAGTTTAACTAAGAGAGCTTTGCGGTGACACCATGTTAAATCTCTTTTGAGTAGTGTTGGTTCCGAAAAGAACTGGTGGTTAACGACTCAACGTTCCGACCAGTATACTCTGATCGTCTTCAGGAGAATGCTGGACTTTGTTACCGGATGCTGCTTAAGTACTGCCTTGAACATATACTGACATATAAATTATTTTAAGAAAACTACACTTGTTTTTTTTCTTCTGAAGGTTTTGGCCAACAAGTTTAATAAAATATCATGATAAATAATACTAAAAGTCGTGCAAATGAAATTGATAACCCTTGAGTACATTGTGTTGATAAATCAATTTATAGACTGACATCGCCCAAGGATCGTGCAGTCTGAATTACTCAGCGTTTATAAATAATTGATATCTACCTCACAGTTGACAAAAGCACGTTCAAACCATTCATTAGCTGCACTTTGGGTTATTTCTATAGTCCCTGCTGTTCCATCGAATAAAAGTTACAACCAAGCGAAGTAAGCAATGAGTGTCTTTCACAATGTTGGCGATATCAACATTGGTTCTACGTTCTAAGGGTAGGAATACAGGCCGTTATCGTAACGACGGTTTGGGATTGGGCTTGGGCTTAGGCTCCGTCGGTTATTTAAAAGACGTGCGCTTTCCTTAGGGGGCTTCAAATAGGCGGACGGAGCCCAAGCCCAAGCCCAGGACTAAGCTGTCGTTTCGAAAAGGGCCATACTTCCGTCTTAAAAATATAATGTTTTTATTTATTTTTTTATTTTTTTGCTTTTTAATGACAGTCTACTTGCTTGTTATGTCATTAAATGTTTTGCTTGACTCTTGTGTCCGTTTTAATATTGCCCTATGATGTTAACGACCATGTATCTTGTTATAAACTGAATTCAACAAGTACACAATTTTCTAGTCTCTCCAAATCACATTATTTCTTTCCTGTTTACCCATGTACATTTTATTAATTGATCGAGTGAAATTTTAACTCACCTCCGCTGAGATCTGACCTTGTTGAGATATGGGGGGGGGGGGATATAGGAACCTAATTGGGGGTAGGGGTGGGTAATCACCCTTATTAATTGCGTGGATGTTCTGACACACACGTATGCCTTTTTTCATGAATAAATGAATAAATAAAATGTGTATTTGAAAACGATCGTGCCTGATAGTGATTTGTTGAGTTTTATTCATCAACGTTTAATATGAAGTATGTAACAAAATGTTGTTTCAGGTTTATAAAAAACATTATGTTATTATTCTCTAATCTAACGGTTCAGAGCTATTATTTTGCCGTAGGTAGAGTATGTGTTCACTCAATTTCCGTTACCATAACAACTGTTGCATAATGACTATTCCAATCACGAGAAAACGATATGCAAATTACCATTACGAAAAAAATCGATTATACTCCATGGCCAGTCGTCAGGTGTGCCGAGGTGTTAAAAGATGAATTCGGGAGTCAGACAAACACCCAACAACTGTCACTAACTAAACGTGGACGTTACAAATCAAATGTCCGGTATGATAGCGCCTTTCAAGTTGTTTGGATAATCGGGATGACGTAGTACCCACGTGTACACAATAACCAATGACTTAACGCTTATAGAAGCAAGATGCCAAGGGTAATTGAGATGACGTAGCGTCATAACAAACTAACTGCGCATTGGTAAATTTCGAGGACAAACACAAATTTAAAGAGATTGGTTTCAGTCTGACAACATACTGATTAAAAAGTAAAAATTCAAAGCTGAAAAACTCCCTTTGGCTTGTTTTGATTGCCGCAATCAAATAAGCCTGATATAAGGAGTTAATGCTCAGTCTCTGATCAAACGCACGTTATTCGGTTTTGGATATGTTCAGTAGTGACTGAATGTTGATGAAATCTATCTCAGGTTTGTTTTATGTGTGTATTTATTGGAATCTACAGATTGAGAATAAATTCACTCTTCCAGAAATTGATGATCTACTCTGGGTATTGAAGCAAAAGATGGTGGATAGCACTATGACTAATTGTCACACACTTTTATAATCATTTTCCAAGACAAATGGTGCTCGATATGTGACATGATGTACCCCTATTGTGTCTTCATTGTGTGCTTGAAATCTAAGGAATTTTTTAGATGATGATGATTTTTGTTGGTACTTCTGTACAAGAGGAAAACAGTGTGTTAAATTATGGAACATGTTGTTGTTCTTGTTTTTGTTGTTGTGTGTTGTTTGTTGTTTGTTTGTTTGTTGTTTGTTTGTTTTTGTTTGTTTGTTTGTTTGTTTTGTTTGTTTGTTTGTTTGTTTGTTGTTTGTTTGTTTGTTTGTTTGTTTGTTTGTTTGTTGTTTGTTTGTTTGTTTGTTTGTTTGTTTGTTGTTGTTTGTTTTGTTTGTTGTTTGTTTGTTTGTTTGTTGTTTTTTGTTTGTATTGTTTGTTTGTTTGTTTGTTTGTTTGTTTGTTTGTTTGTTTGTTGTTTGTTTGTTTGTTTGTTTGTTGTTTGTTGTTTGTTTTTTGTTTGTTTGTTTGTTTGTTTGTTTGTTTGTTTGTTTGTTGTTGTTTGTTTGTTTGTTTGTTTGTTTGTTTGTTTGTTTGTTTGTTTGTTTGTTTGTTTGTTTGTTTGGGTGTTTGTTTGTTTGTTTGTTTGTTTGTTTGTTTGTTTGTTTGTTTGTTGTTTGTTCGTTTGTTCTTCGTTGTTCGTTTGTTCGTTCGTTCGTTCGTTTCGTTTTCGTTCGTTCGTTCGTTCGTTCGTTTCGTTGTTCGTTCGTTCGTTTCGTTCGTTCGTTCGTTTCGTTCGTTCTGTTCGTTCGTCGTTCGTTCGTTCGTTTCGTTCGTTCGTTGTTTGTTTGTTTGTTTGTTTGTTTGTTTGTTTGTTTGTTTGTTTGTTTGTTTGTTTGTTTGTTTGTTTGTTTTGTTTGTTTGTTTGTTTGTTTGTTTGTTTGTTTGTTTTGTTTGTTGTTGTTTGTTTGTTTGTTTGTTTGTGTTTGTTGTTTGTTTGTTTGTTTGTTTGTTTGTTTGTGTTGTTGTTGGTTTTTTGTTTTTTTGGGGGGGGGGGTTTGGGGGGATACCATCTGCCCCATATCGTGCGTGGTATGTTCAAAGAAGTGCTGATTTTGTTATGGTGCATCACAAATACTGCATGAGGTTTCATTTGTTGTTTGTTTGAGTTTGTTTGTTTGTTGTTTGTTTTGTTTGTTTGTTTGTTTGTTTGTTTGTTTGTTTGTTTGTTTGTTTGTTTGTTTGTTTTTTTTGTTTGTTTGTTTGTTGTTTGTTTGTTTGTTTGTTTGTTTGTTTGTTTGTTTGTTTGTTTGTTTGTTTGTTTGTTTGTTTGTTTGTTTGTTTGTTGTTTGTTTGTTTGTTTGTTTGTTTGTTTGTTTGTTTTTTGTTTGTTTGTTTGTTTGGGGTGTTTGTTTGTTTGTTTGTTTGTTTGTTTGTTTTTGTTCGTTGTTCGTTTGTTCGTTTGTTCGTTTTCGTTCGTTCGTTCGTTCGTTCGTTCGTTCGTTCGTTCGTTCGTTCGTTCGTTCGTTCGTTCGTTCGTTCGTTCGTTCGTTCGTTCGTTCGTTCGTTCGTTCGTTCGTTCGTTCGTTCGTTCGTTCGTCGTTCGTTCGTTCGTTGTTTGTTTGTTTGTTTGTTTGTTTGTTTGTTTGTTTGTTTGTTTGTTTGTTTGTTTGTTTGTTTGTTTGTTTGTTTGTTTGTTGTTTGTTTGTTTGTTTGTTTGTTGTTGTTTGTTTGTTTGTTTGTTTGTTTGTTTGTTTGTTTGTTTGTTTGTTTGTTTTGTTGTTGTTTGTTTGTTTGTGTGTTGTTGGTTTTTTTTTTTGGGGGGGGTTTGGGGGGATACCATCTGCCCCATATCGTGCGTGGTATGTTCAAAGAAGTGCTGATTTTGTTATGGTGCATCACAAATACTGCATGAGGTTTCATAGCGCAGTCACTTTTTCAGAAGGCATATTTACAAACTGACAACGAGTATTAAGTGCTTTCTCCATTCATCATGATAATCGGTCAGGCTCTTGTATCTCACTACAAGAATAGTACAAAAGACCCCAATAAAAGGCAAGTCTTACTATAGGCCTAAGTGATGTTTTGTAACACTGGATAGCCTTAATGAAAATGGATACCGCTATTATGCAGTCAAGATCGTGGTTTCCTTCTTCATGATGGTTTCAAAGGAGGGTGGATGTTTATGTTTACCTTACCCGTCATTTATCTACGCTGCTTCATTTTCATCAAAGATTAACACGGTGGAAGATTGTTCAAAATATTTATTCCTGCCCCCAAACGCAAACATTTCCCCATTCTCGTTGGATGAAACGCATTTTTTGTAGTAAATGCAAACATAAACAGTTGCTAGCTTCACACGCTCTACTTTTAAAAACAATCACTTCTGAGTAATGTGATACTTTGAGAACAAATAATGTCGATGTTTATTCAATCCCTTTAACCTTTCAGTCACGTTTGAACCATCTCATCAAGCGCTACGTACCTTAATGCAGATTAAACTCATTCTTCGTATATTGTTCTACATTTAGTCTGAAGTGAATAATACAATTATACGACTCTTGAGTCAGGAACTCGACAGGTAGTTAATAATGGTTCATTCCATTTGCTCGCGGCGGTGTTCGTCTCTATAGATATTACACTACACAACCTTCTAAACATTACGTTTACGGTGTGAATTAATATAACTCATGAAAATGTCTACAGGAAGAATTTGCTCTCTTTGTTGTGAATTTTTGTCAAAGAGAAATTCATAAATTAAACTGTAGAACTTATATACCACTAACTGTATTTGACAGTTCCTCCCGTTTAACAAATGTAGTTTATTTGAGATGTGTGCACACATTAGTGTTTTAGTAATACAGGTAGCGGCAACTGCGCAAACTCCAGCATGCGTGTTCTCGAATGATGCTCTGATGACCAGCGATAAGGAGGTACCGGTAGGCCTACCGTAATCACAACCTGAGCGCTGACACATCTAAGAAGTAGGTCCACCATGAACCGTCTGCGACCGATGTGGTTGTTGCACCTTCATCGCGTATGGTATAGCCTTGGTACACCTCCCGCTCGCACTGACCCTCATGATCAGTCCGGGCAAACGTGGGAGGGACTCGGTCACAGAAGCTTTGGAATACGTCCAGGAGATCGCTGGACAAGAGGGAAACTGCTCCTTCGGACCCACACTTGATCTGGACTACAATAAAGAAAGGTGGACCACTGAGGCTACTGTAGCTGTTAGGGCAGCCAACTTGCTAACACTTCTCTCTCGTACAGGTAGTCATATGTATGGTGGGTATGCAGAGGATGACGGCTTGCTGTATAGAATCGTAGTTGCTAACGTGGATAACAACCCGTCAGTTTTTGGCTCAGCTATAGCATACGAAACTTCCTACTTCCGGAATTATACAATATTCTGCCCGTATGCCTTCCGCACGCCCGCTGGACCTACCGATGTGAAAGATCTCTCGATAGGTTACAACTACCGAACTAATGTTACTGACTGGTTCTATATTCCCTTGTTAAACTTCCAGAATGAGTCAGTGGACTCGAACTTTTCGTATGTAAGTCAAAGAGGTGTGAATGGGACGTCCGGGTCGAGACTGCAGCTTAATGATGGGTACTGGACTCAGCCGTACTTTGACTGTGGTGGTGGAGATGTTTGGATGGTCACATTTTCAATGCCATTCTTCCTTCCGGTTCGGCAACTTTCAACAAATTTCTCAAAAGATTTGATTTCTGACAATCTAATGTTTGCGTAAGTATAAGATTTACTTTTTAGTTTTCCCTCAACAATGATATTCTGATAGACGTTACCATGTTAACGGAGCAGTGATTTTTCCATAGTTTCGAACTTGAAAGTAGTAATGTTACGCAAAAACTTCACAAAATGACTTGATTAATTTGATTTTGTAAAATTAAATTTTCCTGTCCTCCGATGGGACAGTGTAAGTGAAAAACATTTCAAATCGTTTTAACAACCCTTTGATTCGACTTCGGATATCATGGCTTCGGCTTCGGCTTTGGCTTATGTACATTTTCAGTTCAGGTATTCAAACATGCGGACGGAGTCTAGGAACGAGGCTAAGCTGCTGTATTGAATGGTCATAGACTCAGTGCATTGTAATCAACTCTGTAGGGCAAGTAAAAAAACAACATGTTTAGCTTCCCGGCTACTTCCTTTATAGACGCCGCCTCCTTTTTTCATTTTTCATTTTTTTTTACGAACAAAAAAGGGATAAACTTTAACAATCTCTGACGAATTATTATTGTTTTTTTTTTATAAATAAGAACGTTTTTTTAGACTTTAGCACACCGAAAAAAAATACCCCAAAAACTGGCAACCATCTTGAAAAATAGCCCGGCAAGTTGTCTTGAAAAATGTGTCGGGCAGCCATTTAGAAAAAAGAAAAGAAAAAAAGGCCCTCCTCCTTCCTTTTTTCAAAAAGGCAGGACGCCCAAACATGTTTTATTATGTATTTTGCCTTAAGTTTTGTCCGTCACTCGAAGAGCTCTTGTTGCAACGATAATAATCGACTCTAAGTGTTTTACTTGAACTTGACTTTGGGCTTCAAATTGAATGTTTTACTTCAAGGCCAGTTTTTTGCATTTGTTGATGGATTTATGAACGACACAGAAGATGACATGTGTGTAACTAGTGAAAGAACTCCAAGACCCAAGATAAGTGAAGATTTAACGATATAAATGAACCAATTACTTGCGGCTCTAGTTCTATCTCGAAGCCAGAAAAAGACAAAGATACTAAAAACACTGACCTTGGTTGATAGTAAATCTATTGTGACCAACACTGAGGGGATGAATAGATGGCCCGAAGACCAAAAGCTCTCTCCGTGTAATTCAAATGCACGAGAGTTACCTCTCACTGTAAACTTAAAAATAAGTATCAAACATTTTACATCTAAACATTTATTTTTATCAACTGACTGTCATATTAAACATTACTTGCACTTAAAGATTACAATTTGTTTATGTTTACAAAACATTTTATTTTAAAAGATGTTAATTGTTGCATCGGGGATAAAGAATTTATTTTTGTTTTACCCTTACACCGATGTGTATTAAGCACTGTATACTTTCCCGAGCTATGTGAAAAAAAATCCACAGGCAAATCACATTTATTTTAAGACATTTGACATTTCGTATGTAATCAATTTGAATTTTACTTAAAGAGTAAGTGAAATTTTTAGGAACAAAAACTAAAATACATGACAGAAATAAATTTACTAATGAATTGACATATTTGAGACCGAGTGAAGGAATAACAGTCCGTCTGCATTTCCTTGAAAAAAGAAGTGGGTTCTGGAAGTTTCATTCCTCAACATTTTCCAGGGGAATAAAGATAATCAGCAAACATGTTATTTAAAAAAGAACGAACTCGGACTTAAAGTTTGAGTGAGGCTTTGTTGATATTGTATAGGACTATGGGGTTTGTTTAATGCAAACATTAACATAATTAACCCTAACATAGTCAAATTACATATTCCATGGGGTACCAGTAGATTTCCAAACCTTGGAATCCTGACTGGTTACATAAACACATTATTCTGAAAGCTTGCCATTTGTATTGGCTGTAGCTAGACCCATTACCGCTTATATAACTTTTTTCTTAACCCTTTAGTCCCTGCACCTGCCGAATTTGCTGAAATTCTTTTAGTTTTTAAGACTCTTGCAATATATTACTAGAATTATGGTTCAAAATATTGTGAAAGAAACGGAAAATTGTCGTCCTTTTCGTTCATATTGTCATTGAATAACATTTTGTTTTCAATTTCGAAGGTAATAGGTCCCAAGGGAACAGTAGGCGCCTCCCGACATTGGCTACCGCTAATTTTATTGGATGTTGTTTTCACAAGGTTAAAATGAACACAATAGTTTAGGAGGCTGTTACCTGGCATCAATGTTCATACTGATTATTTGCTAAGGCATTAGTATTTGACAGTATCATCATGATGAAAGAAAATGTAATTGCTTTGTTAAAAGTGATCGTGCATGGTGTTGGTATAAAAGAGCTACAGAATTTCATCATCATTAGCGTACAAAAATTTACAGTTCAACTGTGAAGGGCGAAAAAACCTATATAAACGATTGCCATTGTCTTGAGTTTGACACCAACGTGTACCAATGATTATCTAGTTTTATTATGATGTTTCTTTTTTCTATCCCCAAACACGAGCTGGTGAGCATGATGAAAGAAAATGTAATTGCTTTGTTAAAAGTGATCGTGCATGGTGTTGGTATAAAAGAGCTACAGAATTTCATCATCATTAGCGTACAAAAATTTACAGTTCAACTGTGAAGGGCGAAAAAAACCTATATAAACGATTGCCATTGTCTTGAGTTTGACACCAACGTGTACCAATGATTATCTAGTTTTATTATGATGTTTCTTTTTTCTATCCCCAAACACGAGCTGGTGAGCGTTTCCTCCTACTGCATGTTACAGTGTATCGCTTTGGGCGGCTGGGCGGTCAAGTGGCTAAAAGGTTAAGCCCTAATTGTCAATGTTGCAGCAGCAGCCAATGGCTTCAGCCGTAGCCAGTATCGCTCAGTATTGGCATGGTTGCACTTTATACTGGCAGGCTCTTAACAATGCCGGCAGCCATGTTGCTTATCATAAGCCTTATACGCGGCTGCGGCTAATGAACAGTGTGCTGCTAAGGTCGTGCACTTATGCTGCTGTGGTAATTAAGCCGCAGCCATACTAGTAGCCGAAGCCAATTCGGACACTAGGTTTGGGTAAAATGTGTCTGTATAATATAACCAAACCAAACAGTGCACTCCTAGAGTGTCCACCATTTCTCAAAAAGGCTAATGGCGTGAGTAACTAACACGTTACACTCGATCAGAACGGTAAAAATGGCTCGCTTTACGTCGTGTATTATACGTCTTCATGTCAAAAACGTGCTCCTGACGACTGCCCGTTTGCATAATAAATTGTTGTAATCCTTCGTTTCAATTTGCCTTCTTGAGATGTTGTCGACAAACTACGAGGAAGTGCTGTTTGGGATTGGTAAATGTCTGTGTTTAGAGACAATCAAACAAAAACTCGCCGATGTGTCGACCATACCTAAAAAGGTGAATGGTAAACGTTTTTTTTTTTCTTTTGCTACAAAAGGGTGTGTGCAAAAAAGATTGCTTGCGGATTTAAAATAAATAAATGTAATGTATTCGCCTCTGTATAGATTTTATCAATTTATTATTTATGCATGTTTTGGTAGGACTAAAAGGTTTATCGACTCGAAATGTCTCGCACACTTATAAATAAAACTTATAATGCTGAGGGAGTATCTATTTCGTCAAATATGGCTTGAATTAAGGCAAGAACTCTGCTATATTGTACTATGTGTCTCAGTAGAGACGACTTAGCCAATTTTATTTATTTAGTTGTTTATTTATTAAATTTGTTAGTAAGATTTGAAACTTTGCATGGTGGAGATACGATCTAGTAAGGTTTGCGGTAACACTAATGTACATGAGTAGGATTTGAAACTTTGCACGGTGGAGACACAATCTAGTAAGGTTTGCGGTAACACCATGTACATGAGAAGGGTTTGAAGCTTTGCATGGTTGAAATACAATCTAGTAAGGTTTGCGGTAGCACCGTGTTAGACTCTTAGGCCTACATAGCGCAATACCAAAGAGTGATCATTGTGCTTTGAACATTATTACCCCTGGTCACTGGGCTATTTATTTCATTCCTTCCTTCTCAGATCACTCTGATGCCAAGTGTAGTACACTAAGCTAAATCAACCACAATAACTACCTGTGCCCTCACAGGTACCCATTTACCCCTGGGTGGTGAGAATGAGAAGCACTTATAGTTAAGTGTCTTGCTCAAAGACACAAGTGTCATGACCGGGATTCGAACCCACACCCTGGTGACTTAACCACCAGAACTTAGGCCAGATACACTTAACCGCTCAGCCACGACACGCCACGAATTAGAAGCGTCCTATCATTATCCGATGTTGGATTATTATAAGCATTCAAACATCGCAACCAAAGGCTAAATTGTGTTTGAAATACAAACAGAATTACATAAAAATTGATATAAAAATAATGGATACAAGTTTGTTTTTGTTGTTGTTGTTGTTTTTTTTTTTGTTTTTTTTTTATAACTAAGCCTTTACAAGTAGGCCTATAACTTTTAACATAGGATATAGGACTCCCATATTAAAATTAGTTGCGGCAGTGTAAATGGCAAAATATAGGATGACATGTGATGCGTGTTCCACCAATCAAATGGCAAGGATCGGTGTGTGAGGTATATTACAATCATTAGTATAATCCGCACGGTAGACGGGTCACCAATCTAGAATACTTCTCTGTTATGCATTACTCAACTCGGCACAATAGCTCTAAAACCTTGAATCTCTTTTCATTATGGAACGACACGGGCCAATCATACCGCCTATAGTAAAGGTCGCAGTGGTATTTTTGTCATGTTCCTGTATTCAATAGAGGAGTTTTGTGCCGACGACCCAGTGCCCTGACACATTTATTTCAAATGACTTAATACCTGCATTTGTGCCATTGTTAGTCTCTTTTGTCATTGCTACGTAAGGCACTCCATTTGCTATGAATAATGATGTAATATTTATATCTGGAACAATAGTAGTAATAATAATAGGTTATTGATTTTAAATTGCGCCCATTCCGTACATTAATACAGCGCATAACAATCATGAACTGATTGAATAATCAAGAAAGTAAAATGACAAAAAGCTAAAAGCACTTATGAAAGCACTTAAGAAAACAAATAAATTAATTAGAGAAAGCTAGGAAATACCACAATAGATTATAAGAATGATAATTAGACAATCCTCATGAAAAAAATCCCCATGCAAGGTCATATAAAAATAATAATAAGAATAAGATCACAAGAAATTGGTAAAAAGGCATTAAGAAAAGACAATAAATGTATTAAATGTTCTTAGGAGAACAACAATAATAGAAAAAACACACACATTAGTAAAAAGCTTGTTTAAAAAGATGAGTCTTCAGTACTGATTTTAAAAACATCAAGGCTAGCAGCGTTCCTAACATTAAGTGGAAGTTTGTTCCATAGGTTTGGTGCACTGTACTCAAAGGCTTGATTCCCAAGAGCAGCCTTACCACCACCTACAGGATGGTTGAGAAAAATACCGTCACCAGAACTGCGAAGGCTGTAGCGTAACGTGACTGGGACTTGACAGAAACAAGCTGACTTAAATACTGTAGGGGCTTGACTATGTCAAGAAAAAAGTAACCATTACAATTGTTATATATACCACAAGTAAGTTTTAGAAATCAGATCTTGAAAGTATACCGTAATGCATCTTGGGAACAATTAAAACCGAGTACAGTTAAAACATAAATCAAGCTGCCAAGATGGACGCCATGCTGTAGTTTACATGTAAATTATGCCAAATTGTATAGTTGTTTACCGCATTGTTTCAAAAGCAGCACGCCATAATGGTTGCCGGTGTTGCTTGGGCTCAGATTTTACCCAGAATCCCTTGCGCGCCGATCATGCGGATTGGGACATGCAGATGGGCCATTGAGTTTTTAATCAGTATTGAACCAAGGAAATGAGGACAAATTTCCTCCGTTTGAAACAAGCCCTCAATTTAAAAAAAAACATAAACAAAACAACGACAAAACAACAACACCGAAACAGTGTTTTGAAAGTTTATTCAGTTTATATTCAGTAAGTCAAAACCCATTACTTTAATAACTTCACCTTTAAACAGCGCATTAATCTTTTTTTTATGAAACATGAAAGCCCACAAAGTTATGTCCTCAAATAACAAAGAGAAAATAGTCCCAAGTATGGAGGGGCTAGATATATTTTGTTCATAGGGACTCTAAATAAAGCCTGAAAAAAAAATAAAGTCAGAATATTGAATAAGGGCAAATTGAGTATTAAAAAAATCATAAGTATTCATACTCTAAATAAAGCCTCAGATAAAAATAGATATTACGATGTGTGAGTATTGAATGGCGATTTTATGTTTTCTTTTACGATAATTCGATAATAACGAAAATATAATTGAGTTAAGTTATCAACAACCCTGAATTTTGACCGGAGAGGTGGTACACATTATTGACTTACTTCAGAAACCTGGCGCAACGGTCAGTAAAATCAATCATATTGAATTGCTTAATATAATATTAAAATACCCTTGTTTATGATTTTTGGAAATTTGCAGTTAAATAAAAATTCCCTGTATAAAAGAATGGGGAAAAACATATTGGTTTCTAAGGTTTCTTTTTTCACTTTCATGCAGTCAAAAGCAATCTTGCCACTTCAGGTTGAAAACCGTCATTCAATTTCACTTTGAGGCCTGCGAGTCAATTTGCCATTGTGTTCAATTTGACTTTCAAGGTGTTCTTTTTAGCCATGCGAAATCGGCATTCAATTTAGCTCTAGAATATATAGGTGCAACCAGATATTTCTACCAAATTTGTATTCTCATTTTTGTTTTACGACACTTCTGGAAAATGAACATAATAGAAAAAATACATTTAATTATTTCTTTGTTTCGTTGTTCCTTTTTTAACTGGCTATAGTTTGGGGGAAAATATGTACTTTGGACAATTTCAGAAACCTATGTGTCATTGCTTTTTGTAACGGTCTTCTTTACTCTATTGTGTTTTCTTAGCCACTTGGTGTGCCAGGCATCTGAACATGTATGTTTGGCTATGGTTATACCCAATGCGTGCATTTCTTCACAGATTTTAGAAATCGGTGTCGAAGAACATCAGGATAGTAGTTCTCATATACAATAAGTGAGACATTGCTATACCTTTTAAAATCCAAAGGAAAGGTCACGTTCATTATAGATCAACTAAGCGTCAATTGAGCTGGACATAATTATCACAAATGCCTTCCCGAAAACGAATTTGAGTGACCAAATGCACGCTGCGAAAAGCTGCTAAAATGCTCTGTTAGTGAATTGTTTATTATACTAAATTATGATTTTTTTTTTGAACACTTTGCTTGAAAGTGAAACGGAATGACTGTTTTGTGCAGCTTTCAATTTCACGTGAAAGAGAACAACGCTACGTTTAACATGGCTGTCTATTTGACAAAGATGATATGGAATACCTATAGTGAAATAAATTAGAACACAACATACAAATGAAGAGGATAGACGAAGAACACACGATGGGTTTGAGCTGTTGGAGGGAATCTTGGGTGTCATTCTTTTTGGATCGAATTGAAATTAAGAAGTGTAGGAAATGTTATATAGAAAAGGACAATGTTTATATAAAATACCTCAGTCGTACGGGTTCGAATCCCACCTCCTACCTGCCGTAATAGTATTCAATCACTACTGTGAACGTAGTATGTTTTTCTCCCATAAAACTAAGATGTTATTGTTACTCAGGTGTTGTTGTTTTTTAGTGTTTCTTTACAATATTCTTTATCATGCTTACGTGGCACTTTTGTACTTCGACATCTTACTTTTTTTGAACATTTTGTGTTTGTCCTTACATTTGCTTTAACGTGTGAAGAAAACAAAACCATCAAAACGTACGAATTGTCGCGAGATTTCATCGGACAATTTGAACTGACGCGTCATGACGTCACACGCTATCACTGTCTACCCATTGTCTGTTTGTGAAGATAGGGTGCCCGTCTAATTGCTGTAAGCACGTATTGGTCACCTGAAAGGCGCAGTGTACAGTAAATACCACAGGTGGAACCGGACTCCAATTATTGCGCAGCAAATATTTGGCGTGGATCATGACGTCAGGTAAATTGGGTCAAGAGTCTTACTTTAATGGAATCATAGTTTAAAAGGGACACGTTGCCTTCAGATTGGGCGCTTAGGACTATAAAGGCGTTTGTTATGAAATTTATATGGTTGGAAAAATGTTTTTAAAGTAGAATATAATGATTCACGCAAATATCCCTCGTACTATCGTGTGGTTTTCCTTTGACTTTGTAAACTAACACGGTCCGCCAGTTTTGGTCCTACAAAATGGCGGACCGGGTTAGTTTACGAAGTAAAAGGAAAACTAACTCAATTACGCGAGCGAAACCACAAAATAGGCATTCTAGATTTCTTCTTGTCACACAAAGCCGCGACATAGACCATGTAACCTGTAACCTTATCAACGCAGCCTTGGGCCTATTCCCCAAAGCACCAACGATTCATCTTAAGATGCGTTGTCAATATTGCCATAGTGATTTGTATTGTGACATCACACTTTGCTTAGCAATTTCGATTGATTCGCAGTTAAGATCAATCTTAGCTTTTTTGTTAAATCGGGCCTTGGGGAGACAGTTTGCACGCAGCTCAATGGAAGAGAACACGACATCTTTGGATTATAGATTGCACAGTTAGATTTTTTTTCAAATTTGACATAAAGAATAGGACACATCTCCAAGTTCGTTCCGTTGTTGATATTTTTTGTTAACAAATCTTGATTTTATGTGGAACGATAACAACAATTCTCGATATGACTAATGTTGCATCTTGCCGACCAGGAAACTAACTTGAACGTACAAGGTCACTTATTTTGTAAACGTGTTGACATGATCCGTTGGTTAGACAAGATAGGACCTTGTATTAGTTTCTTGAAGGAAACGGAAGCCATCTCTGTTTTCTCAACAAACTGCTCTCTATTCCTGCAGCAGTTTGGTTGATCAACCTCTTTGTAGATTGAATTTGTACGCTAGATTCAATTGTGTAATTAAAACCAACAAGCAGAAGGTCCGGGCGCTAGGGACTGATCCACGGAAGAAACTTATAACTCAAACTATATCAACTGGGGATCGGAGTAAAAGACATTCAGCTTTAACTTCTTATGAATTAATATTGTGTTGTATATTTGAATAATTGTTTTCGTAGGTTAGTCAACGTTTGTTTAATTGCCTACCCGAAGGCAGTGTCCCTTAAGGGTAGGGCTGAAACATGCAATTGCTACTGGGTATAACGCACTACTCATATATTATGGTGTTATGGTTTATGTTTTAAGTTAAATAACCATCTGAGTATAACAAGAATTATTCTAATAATAAAAATGAAATTCTTGTATGGCGCATATTAAAAATGTCTCTTGCGCTAAAGACAAGAGATAGTAAGGGTCATGTCTCACACGGCAATTTACAGGCAACCAGTTCTAGGCAATCTCCACGAAAGCAAAATATGTTCACATTTAAATTTTCTTGGATATAGTAAGATACTGAAGGGAACAATGTTACCCATGGGCACATAAGAGTTTCTTGTACATGCTGTACAGTAAGTTGCCTCAAATTGCTAGAAGGGACACACTAGAAAGGATAAGTAAGAGTGGTTTACAATGAGCATACTCAGCCAACATTAAGATTAAAAAGAAAGGTTTTTAAGATGGATTTAAAATCGTCTATTGTTGTCGCTGGGAGTCCATTCCTGAGTTCCGGCACTGCATACTGAAAAGCTTGACCATTATCCTGCTGTCGCAACATTGCAAGGAAGTAAAAGATGCAATAGAAGAAGATGCTCTAATCATGTCAATAATTGCGTGAATATTTTACGTAAAAATTTACGAATTTTGCCCCAATTTGCATATATTCACGTAAATATTCACGTGGATATTTACGATTTGTGAACATATCGCAAATACTTAGGTCAATATTTCCGTAAATTTTTGTAGTTTGGTGCAAAAACGTGAATATTTACGGGAATTTTCAGTATTTAAAATTTGTCCTGTGTCAAGTCCCCCAGTATCACCTGATGACGTCACGGTTTGTTTCCCGTGTTGCATTATGGGAGCATCTGGGGTCATTTCTGCTGACACAAAACAATAGTTGACACAAGTCGGCGCTTCGGAGTCAAAAACAAATCTTTAGGAGATGCAGTGGTTTGAAAAAACATTCCCTTTTTTGTCTTCTTTTTTTCAGTCAACGTAAAGTTCCCAATGTTTTCCGTTTATCACACGTTACTCAATAGAGTAGTCCGAGGGCTAGTTTAGTGACTGATAAGGACCCTAAAATCAAAAGGCGATGTTCGGGTCTTTGGACTGTAGTGTTACGAGGACACTAATGAGCCATGACTTCTCTTTTGCAGGATTTTCCTTTGGTTTTAACTGATTTAGTTGGTAGACAATGTGATGCAATTATGTACAGGCTTGCGTTTTAGATATAGAATATTGGCCTGTTCAGAATGGTCTCAAACTTAACGCAGATAAAACTGAGGTTCTTCATTTAACCAGTAAATTTAGACAGAGTCATCAACTTGAATCTTTCATCTTCGATCATACAATTGTTAATGCAGTGGCTGATTCTGCTAAAGTCTGGGTGTCAAACTGGATAATCATCTTACAATGCATGCTTATGTAAATGATACATGTAGAGCTGCTTCATTCGCACTCCATACAATCGGTACAATACGACCCTTCTTAAACCAGAATTCAACAGAAACACTCGTCCATCCATGCGCATGTAATGTCTGGCATTGATTTTTGTAATAGCATCTTGTATGGACTTTCCGTTGTGCAATTTAACAAGCTTCAGAGATTCCAAAATTCGGCTTGGAGTTTGGTGACACGTGATCAAAAGCGTTACCGTGTTGAATGAATTACACTGGCTCCCGATTTAATGAATCCATCTTTTTCTTTATGGACTAGAAGCCTGTATTATCTCAATTCTGGTGTCCGCAGACTTTGGGACACACACCATGACACAAAGCACTTTAAATGCACCGTTTTTACAGCGAAAATTACAATAAGTGCGTATGAAACACAACGTAGCATTCAGTAAAAATTATCCCCGTTGCTCCATAATGCAACGTGGTATACAATACGTAAATATTTACGTGAATTTTCACGATTTTTGCACCGCTCAGCATATTATTTACGTACATTTTTGCGATTGGATCACAAATTAAGAATACTTACGTAATTATTCACGTAATATAAAAGTTCAATGTCCCTTCAGGGTCACCATATGAAACAGATGCCGGAAAAATATGAACAATTTTACCGGACGATCTCAATGATTTTTTGAAATTCAATAAAACATATATTTTTGCTCACTTATTATGCTCTAAAATAAAATCTTCAATGTAACAATAGAGTTATTTGTAAAAGTGACCTTTGAACACAATATTTCTGTCGTATGAGAATGTGTGCTTCGCGCTTGAGTGGTCAGACAATGCGGGCACCAGCGGTTGTTAGCGTCAAGATAATTAAATTAGGTAACGAGAGGGATGTTTGTTGTACAAACTTCACTTGCCCAACTCTGAGCTACACTTTATCGAATGAAAATAATTGTGACCACTCTAAGAAACTAGGGCAAACACGGGGGATATTTTGCTCATTATTTTTTTGGTCATCATTTGTAGGTTGAAAACAACCCAATGTTGTGTATTTCCCCACAATATTGTGAATAATTGTGGTAAATACTGACCATTAGTCTGAAAGCTTACTGGTTATGAAGTTCATACTAGAACAACTGTTTTGCTTTGGAATATTTCCCTCTGAAATGAAGTCGTATTCGAGAAAACTATATCTACACCTAAAAAAATGAGAATAACAATAAATAAAAACCAACGCAACAGCTGATTTAGGTTATTACAAGGGGTTGAGAGGGCGAAGCCCCCTGAAGCTCTGAGCCTTTGGCATTCTGTGGGGTTAAAAACCAAGCCTCCATGTGCCTAAAACAGAGAAATAGACACACTTTTATAGGAAATCAGATCCATATAAATCTTCTAAAATTACTTGAAAATTTTCTGTAACATCGATGGTGGGGGTCCAGGGATGAAGCCCCGATGGGGGTCCAGAGGGCGAAGCCCCCGGAAGCTCTGACCTTTTGGCATTTTGAGGTGTGACAAACCAAGCCTCCATGTGCCTAAAACAGAGAAATGGACACACTCTTATTGGAAATGAGATCCATTTTTCTAATTTCACTGATTTGTTCTTGTTTTTGTTAAATCGATTGGTGGGTCCAGGGGTGAGGCCCCCCCCCCCGGTCGGGGGCCAGGGGCCGAAGCCCCGGAAGCTCAGAGATTTTTTGCATTTTTGAGGGGTGAAAAACCAAGCCTTTGTGTGCCTGAAACCGTACACTTTCTATGCACTTCTGATCCATGCCAATCTTCTAATTTTACTCAAAGAAAATTTTAATCCCACAAATCTCGCGTTTGGATCAGGTCGCTGCAACATCTGGTTTCATGCATGTTATTCATTCAAAAAATATAGTTCAAGCTTAGTGTATAGTCTTTACACTTGAATGCCAGAACGACATGAAATATATTTTCAAATTGGACAAATTGGCACGTTATGTTTCAAACGTTTATGTTATCGTGCAAATCTAAGCACCTACAAGTGACATATCATGAAAGATTCATTTTGGCAGAAAGAAACAAATTTTATAGGTATGCCGCTGGGGAAACAACACCACACACACTTGTGGCAAATTTTTAAGCAGGCAAATAGTAACTTTGTTTTTTACCAGGGAGGCACGTGCCCCCTGACCCCCCCCCCCGGATCCGCGCGTGGTTGATCACACAAAACCTGAACACTGTCTGTGACTGTTTTGTCAGCTCTACCAATCCTGTATAGTTTGCCTTCAATAATACGCGGCCACAGTGTTTAATAAATTAAAAAATGTACGGTAGTTTGTTATTTGTATCTCATTACGGCAAATTGCCGTTGCCAAATGTTTCCACTGTAGTATATACTTCAATTACTCGTCAGGTCGTTTGTATTAATATTTCGCTACTCTTTGATCAAAGTTTACGTGATTAGAGTGGCAATAAAAATTTACTAAAATGAAATAAAGGGGAAAGGAAAAAAACAAAAACATTCCGGTATTTTATGAAGGTCATTCGTGAGGTAGTTTTAATAAATAATGTTGATGGTACAAGGAACTAGTAAATGAATGACGTTGAAGCTTTGTATGGTGTGTGTATTGAGCCTTTTTAATGTGCATTTTACGATCTGTTTACATATCCCCCTTTTTTATATGACTGTTTTTTGTAAAATTTAATTCTTGAATTGTCTGTTCTCGTTACTTGTATTTATTCTCCTTACTGGGAAGACAAATATCTTGCTTTTTATCATGAAACTAAATATTTTGAATCTTTGAAGTAACTATACAAATATGACATGGTAGACAGTCGATAGCTCCCCGAATAGATGGATTGCACATGACGTCACTGACCACCATCTTTGATGAAAGATATGGAAACGTGTACTCGCTACTCTCGGCTCTTCGCGCATGCCCGTTTCACCAAAGATGGCGGCCAATGCAAGGGATCTATCATAACAAGTTGACGAACTAGTTCCAGAAGCAAAGCTGAAGAATAGTTTGTCAACTTCCGATACCGAGGGGAGCTAATATCGACTGTCTACCCACAGGTTTTTTACTACTTTCTAGTTCGGCATCATTAAGCTCAGAAAAAAAATGCAGATTGACATTTTACGTGTACCGCCATCTTTTATGTAGCTAGCGATGTTCGCTCGTCGTGGTGTAAGGCTGTATCCGAATTAGTGGTTCAATTTTGATGCCCTCTGGCAAATTTTCTCCTTTTGTAAAGAATGTTTTATTATCTTTATTTTGTGTGATTTTAATGTCTTTTAAAATTGTAAATTCAGACTGCAATTCGGTCGTTGGACCGCGAATTTTTTAATTTTTTTAAATAAACCATAAACCATAAGCCACAAACCATAATTAAACTTTAAACAAATTAAATACAAAATAAATCCATGTGATATCTGAACATTTGAATGCGGCAGCTTTTTTTTTGTCATTGACTTCAATTCTGTGTTTCCTTGTTATTTGGATGAAGTCGGAAGATTCCAAGAGTTTTTTACCTCAACTGAAATGGATACAGTAATCCCTTTGACATCTTGTGAGTTGTGAGACCTTGGTTGTTTAGAATCAACCCAGAAGTGCAAATTGATCCCTACACTTCACATGCTGATAATAATGACGTTCCTTTTGAACAGACCCCTTCCAGTTATTATTTGGTTTTCGTCTCCCAATAATCACTCGTATGGAGGATTGAATAGTCCATTCCGGGTCACTTCGAGTAGATACATGTATGTTGTTAGGGGTTTGTTAACGATGTCTACGTTTTGCTGCCTGCTCTCTTGCTCCTGTATTTCAATAAACCATTCAGTTTAAGTAGTTGAAGTTTTTGCAAGTCTAACCGGTGAGAGAATGATCGAAAGCCCAGAAGCTGCTCTCGCGTGTACATAATGTGGGTTGAAGAAGCTTTGAAGTTACTTGGCCGAGTTATGGTGGTCGATTTTACATAACTCACCAGAATCATCTCCACTATTGGGGCCAGGGTTGGTTGAAATATCCTCAAATACAGTTATATCCATGGGGGGATCATGACCAGGTATAAATATACAGGTTCCTCCGTGTTTTGTTACTTTAACAATTGCAGATTGAGATGATCGAAAACTCTTACCCGGTAGAACTATACATGCCCTATGGCTAACTTGCATGACACTCCATACTGGAACTGGTAACTGATCCCAATGCTGTTGACATGTTGTAGGTTTACGTGCTGGATATTGTGGGATATTATGAAATGATGACTGGAACAGCAGTGCTGTATAAAATATCACCACTGAGGCGGCCATGTGTATTTTTGTTCATCCAATGTGTAGCAATGGTATAGCAGTCAAAAGAAGTAGGTAGAATATAACTTGATGGTATACCACCTCTGGTTGGTAAAAAACACCAAAAATGCACCTCACCAGACTCCGAACCGGATAACAAATACAGTCATTCCGACAAAGAAAACTTTCACAAAGAATACACAACGATGTTACAGGATTTAAAAAATCACCAGACAGAGCACTTTAAAAAAAAAATGGCAGCACAGTGACGAGCGCCCTCTATATTGTGACATCTATTTCACAATTTATTGAAGTTGGTCTTCGTTTATTTGTTTTTTGTTTTCAACAATAAACAAAAATACAGATGCATAGAGACGTAAAATTCAAAATATTATTTATTTCCATACTCCTACATAATTCCATATAATAAAAAAAACAGACGGCAAATAAGTAACCAATCGATTGAAGTAAATAAGAAATCGCACCACATTGTTGTTTTGTAGCAATATCAGTAAAATAAATTCCTTTTTTTTCGCGGCCTTATGTCGATATCAAACTGCCTCAAACTCCCATGACAACAATCCAAGTTTGCTCCCAAGATGACGTCATTTTATGACGATCGACTTCTGAGTTTTCGAATTTAATTTCAATTATGCACAAGCGTTTTTGATCATAACTTATTATTCTAGGCATTGTGAACGATTTAATTTAACCCTGCAACGATGCACCTGTTTTGTCCCAACGGTATTACGTCATCCTGCCAGAGAGGTGTGGCAGGCCCATTTGATAGGTTAAGAGGGTCTGTTCTGCCTTATCTCAATGATTTATGTCTGCTAAACCAGTCTGCTGTCGGCACAAGATCACAAGACCATTGAAGGCCATTGAACCTAGAGCGGTCAGACACAACATGCCTTACCACTAAGCTGTGGTAGTGATCTGTGGCGCACGTGCCGCAGAGATAGGAGTTTGTGCATGAGCTATGGGGAAATTTTTTCCACCACCCCTCCTGACCAAATTGACAACCCTTGTTGATTGACACCACTCCTAAAACGTGTGTATTGGTACACTGCATGATATCAAGGAGTATCACGGGGTTGGGATCTACCATTTTGAAATGGTTATGTTTTTCTTGATATGTGCCAGTGCACTGTGGTTGAGTGCATCACTGCAAGATTTAAAGGACCGATGAAGTGGTCTTTTCCAAAATTTTATTTTATTGTATGGTTTGATAGTAATGAAGCATAATACTTACTATTGTTTCATCAGTCATTACCTTTTAGTATATCCCTCAAATTTCTAAATTGCCTGGTGGCGCGCTTTCGTGAAGCAGACAATAGGCACCGAATGACCAAGCACGGGCATGCAGTGACACTGCCCCCTTTTTAGCTCTATGCAGCTGTCCAAATTGTTCATTATTTTGGATCTGATGGGAATCTGTGCAGACTGACACCATATTTAGTATTGTTGTAATGTTCACGGTATTTTCCATATAGCAAAATAAAAATATAAAACAAAAGCTGTCGTAAGTGTTTGAATATTTAAAGGCAGGATAAACTTTTGTAATGGTCAAAGACAGTGTCCTGACTTGGTGTATCCCAACCTTTTGTATGCATACAATTAAAAACCTTTGGAAATCTTGGCTCAATAATTGGTCATCGAAGTTGCAAGAAATTAATGACAGAAAACACCCTTGTTGCATAGAATTGTGTGCTTTCAAATGCCTGAAAAAGGCTTCATGCCTGAAGCCTTTTTCAGATTCAAATATTTCATAATGAAATTACCTCTTTCTAAAAACTACATCACTTCAGAGGGGGTCGTTTCTCACAATGTTTTATACTATAAGCAGCTCTCAGGTGCTCTTTACCAAGTCAGTTTTTATGGTAATGAATTTCTTGAGTAATTACCAAAAGTATCCAACATTGCCTTTAAGAATGCATGTTGTATCACATCCACACGTATCGAATGCCGCGCACTGACCGACGGCATAGTTCTCTGTCTAAGTCCCGAATTTGTCTCCCTATGCGGTGCGGATTTCACCCAAAATTTTAGTTTATATATATATCTATTTGCGAAATAAGCCTACTTTAAATTTTGAACAATCATGCATTTAAAGGTAGGTGCGTATTTTATAGATTAAACTGGACAAAATTCTACTTCATAGACCTTTAACGTTAATCAAACACCAGAAGGGACATGTTTTTGATGGTTTGTTTGAGTCCAAGTAACATGTGTTTACAAAGTCAGGTGCTAGTGCCACGCGACCCACATTTCGATTTGTGCCTGTGTTGATAGAGTACCGTTAGGCGAGATGGATTGAAATATTAAAACATGGATGATGGCGAACCGTGTATTGCATTGTGACAGATAAAGTGATGTAATGTTATGGAGCACGATCAGTCAGTTCCAACAAGTCATTCTCATAATATGGCTCCCTATAATAAGCACACAAAATTGCCTGGTTACCTTATTCTGGTAGGCAAAATTATTTTGTTACTAAGCTACTTTTTGTTCTTAACCAGCTTTATGATATTTGGCCTATATATACCAACCAATTATTTACAGACGACTGTTTGTGATTGGACTAACATTTGTTTAAAATTAACGAAAAATTAGCTTAGCTTTCCGCCCAAATTCGGATCCCTCCAGATCTTCTTAAGCAGCATCATCATCAGCATTCCAGCCTCATGAAGACGAGCAGACTATAGGCCTACTATTTAAAACGTTGATACCACAATCCTCCCGAAAGAGATTTACACATGATTCTACCCGCAAGTTTGTTACTTCTTAGATTTAGTATTTGACCTTTTTGTTTCAGTTTGAATTTAACAAAAATTCACGTTTGCGTTTGATCAGCCTTGGAATAGTAATGCCGCTTCCGAATCAAGTGACTTCGGCTACGGCTATGGCCATTGGCTGCAACGTACAGCGTCGAAGAATAGGACTAGTCGTTGTCCCGAACATAGCCACTTCCATAGCCACCCATTCAGACACGGCCTAAAGCCACACACTTAAAGGGGAAATAGTACCCATCACACTCCTCGTTTGAAACGAGTAGTAAGTCCATTGTTCAATTACCGGTGTTTTGTTGACCTTCATTATTAGGAAAGCTTTCAGTATTTCTCATAGGATTTCCCTGACAATGGATTAAGGTAGAGCGTTCTATAATCTAATTGATTTCCGAAAGGTACATGATCTGAATATTAAAAAATGATGTTTTCCAATCAGTTGCCTCTGAGTGGTCGGGTTGACCTATTTATGTACAGTTCTTGGGAATCAGTATACTACCCAACACTTTGAACCGTCTACAAAGGATGAGATAACGGGAAGGTAATAAAAGAACAGCATTAACCTATTTCGGTTACAGCTCAAAGAAGACACACATGCATGATGTCAATACCAGAGGTGGTGGTGGTGGGGGCGGGGGGGGGGGGGAGGAGGGGGCGGGCAGAGGGGTTTACAGGAGCTCAGAACCCTCCCCAAATAAATAAATGTACAAATAGAATACACACATTTTAAAGCGAATTTAAAAATACATATACAAATATAACAACAATAAATTATTAAATAATTTATATAATAAATAAAATAAATAAATAAAAAAAACACATTTAACAAAATAATAAGTAAAAACAACAGATTGGGAAAAATAATCACAAAATGATAGGTTTGTTACATCAACCCCTAAATTATGTATTTACCCTAAAAGACAATGTCCAGTTACGCCACCTAGATGCAACAATGCTGTTGCTCATCGGGTTAAGAGGAGCAAGAGACTGTAAAAATCAATGATGTTTTGATAATGTTGGCCACGGCAAACAAATTGATTTCCTTCATCCTGCATTGTGATCAGAATTGCTGATAAATCTACTAGCTCCTTCCTCAGTGCTATGTAATACTTTTCATAGCTATAATACAGTTTTAATGTTCTTTATGATTTGTTTTTGTCCTTTCAAACAAAATGTTTAATTGTTCTTGCCCCCCCCCCCCACCACCACCACCCAAATAATGGTATACTGATGTGTGACTTGATATAATTTATTGCATTGTGGGAACTCAAAATATCCGGCGGCCATCTTTGATTTTTTTTTTCAAACTATATCAAGCTTCCAACTTTTTACGCCAAAAAATACCATAGCATCGTCAACCATGCAGGCCAAAAATGTGCAACAACAAAAATTTCCTTTGATGAACAATGATAAAATTTGTTCGTATCATCAAGTAGAATTAGTTGCACGCCTGAGAACTTTGGAATAATACAGAGGGGGGCATTTTGTGCCCATGTTAATTTCAAAAAAATTGAAAATGCCTGGCAACACTGTGAAGCATAAAACGTTTTTCCCCAAGCATTTTTTTTTTCAAAAAGACAAAATTTTCCACAAGAGATGTGACATCTTAACAAATGTTGAGCATAACCTTGTTGTGGTCTGTTTAAAGATGGTATATTTTCATACTTTAAAAAAGTCAAAAAACACACCCATTTGAAATTAATGTTTAACCTACCCACATATCTGGTGCAACCTCTAATAAAATGTAAAATGTTTCTGTTTGCTCAAGCGCCTTGAGTACATTATTGGTAGATATGTGCACTATATAAAACTATTATTATAAGCCTTTTCATACATACTCTGCCACGAAAAACAACAACATTTTACTTCTAATTAAAGGGAGTCTTATGTCAGTTTTGCCACAAGTACAGTAATGGTGACCAAAAGAACACGTTGTGTCAACAGTACAGTAATACCAATAAAAGCCTTTTCAACTACTTGCACAAAAAGTAACTGGTACCAATAAAGAATCACGTTGTGCCAAAGTACAGTAAGGTGACCAAAAGAACACGTTGTGTCAACAGTACAGTAAGGGTGACCAAAAGAACACGTTGTGTCCAACAGTACAGTAAGGTGACCAAAAGAACACGTTGTGCCAACTGTACAGTAAGGGTGACCAAAAGAACACGTTGTGTCAACAGTACAGTAAGAGTGACCAAAAGAACACGTTGTGTCAACAGTACAGTAAGGTGACCAAAAGAACACGTTGTGCCAACGTACAGTAAGGGTGACCAAAAGAACACGTTGTGCCAACAGTACAGTAAGGGTGACCAAAAGAACACGTTGTGCCAACAGTACAGTAAGGGTGACCAAAAGAACACGTTGTGTCCAACAGTACAGTAAGGGTGACCAAAAGAACACGTTGTGCCAACGTACAGTAAGGGTGACCAAAAGAACACGTTGTGCCAACTGTACAGTAAGGGTGACCAAAAGAACACGTTGTGCCAACAGTACAGTAAGGGTGACCAAAAGAACACGTTGTACCAACAGTACAGTAAGGGTGACCAAAAGAACACGTTGTGTCAACAGTACAGTAAGAGTGACCAAAAGAACACGTTGTGCCAACTGTACAGTAAGGGTGACCAAAAGAACACGTTGTGCCAACAGTACAGTAAGGGTGACCAAAAGAACACGTTGTGCCAACAGTACAGTAAGGGTGACCAAAAGAACACGTTGTGCCAACAGTACAGTAAGGGTGACCAAAAGAACACGTTGTGCCAACAGTACAGTAAGGGTGACCAAAAGAACACGTTGTGCCAACAGCACAGTAAGGGTGACCAAAAGAACACGTTGTGCCAACTGTACAGTAAGGGTGACCAAAAGAACACGTTGTGCCAACTGTACAGTAAGGGTAATCAAAAGAACACGTTGTGCCAACTGTACAGTAAGGATGACCAAAAGAACACGTTGTGCCAACTGTACAGTAAGGGTGACCAAAAGAACACGTTGTGCCAACTGTACAGTAAGGGTGACCAAAAGAACACGTTGTTGTCTTGTTTGTTATCTGCTTCGGATAAAAGACTCAGATTTTGTTATCCGTCTTTTTTATCGGAACAAACAAGTTGCATTAAGAGATACCATTTCACGGTGCTTCACCAAACCTTTTAGATTAAGTAGACTCGCCTTTAAATCAACTTCTCCGGACTGACTGAAAGCACACAGTTCATTTTAGTAACGGTTCAGGTATTCCCATTTGATACAGGAAGCCTGAAGGCTCAAAATTTTCCTTTTTATTTGTTTCCCCATGACAAGAGAATTTTAATGGCAGGATATACTTTTGGTAAGTGTCAAAGACTAGTATACTCACTTGGTGTATCCCAACACATGCATAAAATGACAAACCTGTGAAAATTTGGGCTCAATTGGTCATCGAAGAAATTAATGAAAGAACAAACACCATTAATGCATAGAATTGGGTGCTTTCAGAAGCCTGAGAAAGGCTTCATGCCTGAAGCCTTTCTCAGATTCAAACATTTTGGTGAGAAATTGTCAATAACTACATTACTTCAGAGGGAGTCGTTACTCACAATGCTTTATACTATCAGCAACTCTCAGGTGATCCTTAACAAGTAAGTTTTGTTATGGTAATGTATTTTTTGAGTAATTACCGAAAGTATCCACTGCCTTTAACAAGCTCTATGCTTATTGATTTTGGTATGTTTAAACCCTCTGTATGTTTAATATTTCTATTTAAAATAGCTTGTTTATACGTGCTTATGGTTAGGTTTGCTGTCAGCTTTTTTAGTCTTACGATGAGATTAAATTGACCTTAAAATGAAAGTCCCATTTTACTTTGCAAACTTAGCGACTCTTGTTCAACTTTCCTTGTGTAATGAGGCTAAGAATACATGGGAAATCTGAAAATACGAGCTGACATTAAAGGTCGTCTGTTTGATATTGATTAAACATTCTTAATTTCAGAAAGAACCCCGGCACAGTTTGATCATATCCGAAAAGTCAGACTGAGGGTTCTGCGAACAAGACATTTCAATGTTAACGATGGTAGAAAGCTCCTAACCAACTTTGTCAACCTTTTCAACAGGGGTGTGACAACTATCGATGTAGAACTGAGTAGCTTGGATATTAACCAATGCTCTGGGGGCGAGGATAGTAACACCGTTTTTGACCCGTTCGTTGACACACATCTCTGTAAAAACACTACACAGGTGAGGAATAATTATATTGTATTTACTAGTTTGTTATTTACACATAAAAAAAAAAAACAAGGAACGAGTACAAGAGCCTAACTATAAAAAAAGTAAACTAAATTACAGTTGCCTTCGGTCATTTACAGGGTCAGAATTGACCGGGACTCCAAATTCCACATGGAAACCTAAACCGGGTAAGGCTGACCCGGAAACTGGTTGAAAATAGGATTTCAACTCGGATTCTGCGTCAGTTTGAAAAATTTATGGGTCAATTTTGTCACGATGTCCTGGTCGCACTCTAAAAATTATGGGTTAAAATTTACCCGGCAGGTCTCATATGGCCCTTACATGGCAAAACTATGGTGGCCCTGAAGGGACATCGCATTTCGCAAACGTGTGCGCATACGTATGCGATGTCGTGAAATTAATCGCGAAAAAATGTGCGCACACGTATGCAATGTCGTGAAACAATTCGCGAATATGTGCGCTTACGTATGCAATGTCGTGAAACAAATCGCGAATATGTGGGCACACGTATGCGATGTCGTGAAATAATTCGCGAATGCGTGCGCAGACGTGTGTGAATGCAATGTGTGCGATGTCGTGAATTTTATTGCATACTTTGTCGCATACCTTTGGGATGATGTCATAGTTGCGGACAATTTGTTAGTGACTTAGGGAGTACGTGGCACACAGCAGGAAAGTAGTCAGGCCCACGTGATACTATACATTGTACCCAGGAATTTGCCACTAGGCCAAGCCTCGCCACGCGGAATACCACCTCGCCTTGCTTGCCTCACAACAATGACTACCGCTACAATGACTGCATGCTGCATATCTCGACTGGACGCAACAAACTCCCCAGATCATTCGAATTTTTATTGAAAGGTAAGCGACAACGGTATGCAATAACATTCAAGACATTGTAAATAAATTCGCATACGTGTGGGCACATATTCGCGAATTGTCTTACGACATTGCACACGTGTGCGCACATACTCGAGAAAAATGTTGCGACATCGCATACGTATGCGCACACGTTTGCGATATGCGATGTCCCTTCAGGGCCACCATGCAAAACAGCCTAACTCGAAAAGATAAAATGTACATGGCTCAAGACAGAGCTAAGCTGTTTTGCCATGAAAAACGAGACGAGAGTGTAAAAAGAGGCCAAGATAGGACATGCTATATTCAAAATCATACACTGTAAGTTAAAACTTCCAGAAATGAAAAAAGCACCCTCAATTTACTCAGAAATCAACAACCCAAATTTTTCGAGTTGGGCTGTTTTGTCATGGAAGGGCCGCATAAAGGTCCTGACCCATCAGTGTGACCCGGAATCTGTGACAAAATTAACCGGAAATGTGTCAAACTGACGTAGAATCCTAGCTAGACTCCCATTTTGAAACCAATTTCCGGGTCAGCCTTTATACCCAGAAAGGGGTCAGTGCCTCTTGGACGTGGAACCCGGGTTAATTCTGCCCTGTTTTTAAATTGTTTATTCTTCTTCTTTTTAAGAGTAAAAATGGAAGTATGAACGATGTTTTTACCTCGTACTTCCACCGTGTGTATTGAAACAGAATAAACTGAACCAAATATTGTTTCAAATAAGCTCTTAAACGTGAAAGCAAGAAAGAACATACATTATTTTAAGGCGCTCGCCATCAGACAAAACATAAACTAATTACAGTGCTTTAATGTAAGATGTAAGAATTTCAAGGCTTGCTCTTAAATGTATCCATTGTAAACTACGGTTTGTATTGTACATACCTTGAACAGCGTGAATTAATGCTCAATCAATAAGAAATAAAATCGGAGACACAATAGTCTTATAGTTTAAGTCTTCTTCAATGCAAATCCTTAAATGTTGAAAAAATGCAGTTCTAAAGTCGATTAAGCGTGTATGGAAACACGTTTCCATTAGCTCCGTCCCCCCACAATGACAAATGTGTAATTCTTTCAAATGCAGTCATGGACAATAAGTCAAGAGCATTGGTTAAAATCTTTGATTCGAGACACAAATGAAGACAAAGTCCCAATTAATTCGCCCAAAACATTCAGATGAATTGGCTCCAAAGTCAAAATGAAGTTTTGTCAAATGAAGTTTTGTGATGCCCTCATTTTCCAAAAGAAAGCTTCTTCATGAAGGTGGCGAACAAACAAGTCACTAACCTCACGTTAAAATGGCGTAAAATGTCACTTTACTTAATAGTCTTTTAGAGTTAAGTTTGAAACATGACGTCATCGATTAGCAAAAGCAAAATGATCTGTACATTCTTAAAAGGGATTTTTGCGCCAGTCAGTCTAAAGGTCAACTTCAATACTGTTTTGATGGAATATCATCGAATTTCAGGAATGAACTAACAATTATCTTTGCAAAAGGGTTGACCATTTATATTTAAAATGTGACAAAAGCGAACATTTTTGGATTTGACAAAAATTGCACTCGAAGGGTACCAAACTCAGTGGCATTTACACCATTTTAACCTTGCAACGATACAGCTGTTTGGTCCTAACGAGCACACAGTTTCCTGTCACAGACGTGTGGCAGGCCCATTTGATAGTTAAAAGGGTCTGTTCTGCCTTATCTCAATGATTTATGTTTGCTAAACCAGTCTACTTTGGGCACAAGATCACAAGACCGTCGTTCACAAAGCCCATTGAACCATAGAGCGAAGATCAGACACGACATGCCTTAACACCAAGCGGTGACTCACTCACACCGAGATAGGATTTTGTGCATGTGCAATGGGATTTTTTTTTTCACCACCCCTCCTGACCAAATTAACGACCCCTATTGATTGACACCCCATCTAGAACCTGTGTAATGGTCGGTGTAGGATATCATGGAGTATCACGGGGTTGGGATTTACCATTTTGCAATGGTTATGTTTTTCTTGATATGTGCCACAGCTCTGTAGTGACGTATAACTCGGTGCAAGGTTTTAACCTGAGGTTAGAGATTTATAATGTTTGCCCATTTTCGTTAGGACTCTATTTATTGGAAAGTGAGTGGATTCCCAAACTGAATTTGAACTAGGGGCAGTCGGGTTGGCTTAGTGGTATCTTTCCTCACCTTTCACCTTTAGGACTCCGGTTCAATTTCCGCCGGGGTACTATGTGGATTTGGTTTTCAGTCCTCACCTGATTGCGTGGGCTTTTCCTGGAATAATTATCTGACGTTTTTCCTCCCACATCTAAAAGTAAAAACTCCCTTCTTTGTCTTCTCTCCGTGGGGTTTCTTAGCTAGTATAGTTCATAACCAGAATGAATAAACAAATAAACAGGTTCCCTCTTTAATACGCAACAATTCAATCGACAGAACGCACGTTCAACGGGTAGCCTTTGATGTCACTAATGCATTAACCTTGAAATCTCCAGGGAAGTGCAATTTTGAATATGTTAAGGGTTTTTCCCAAAGTATTTTATGAGTAAATTGTAAATATTATAAATGTTGGTTTATTAGCATTGATTCCAAAAGGCTGAATTGTTTATTATAATTATTTTTATGAAGCACCTACAATTTCAAGTATAATTAGAAATAGTATAAATAATCCTCGCGACACAGATTAACTAAAAGTAAAAAAATGAGGAAGAAGTCCTTATTTAAAGTAAATGGAGATTAAAGATAAATACTCAAGAGTGGACCAGAAAAGAGAAGATTTTTTGAATATTTTCCAGCAAGTTCTTCACACATAAATAAAACTGGGTTTGACTAAATTTGTTCAGTTAAAGGGACACACCGGCTTCGTTAGGCTATTTGGGCTACAGAATAGATTAAAACATGACTCCAAAGGTCTTCCCGAAATGGAGAAGCAGTTCTTAAGAGAAACCATCAAATTTCGCCGTTTTCGAGCACTTGAAAAAAACAACAACAACAAAAACGAAGGGCACGTGGTTTATTCGAACCGAAATGTGGTTTGGACAAATCACGTGATCTTCGGAGTTAGTTTTACTTCCAGCCGTATGAAAGTAAATACTGAATTATTTTTTATTTTTTTTAATTTTATTCATGAGTATTGACAAAAATGACTATGTAATCAGATTATGGATACAAGTTGTAAATAATGATGAAAAACGAACTTCGATCGATTCGCATTCAGAGAGTCTGTGCGACGGAAGCGTGTTTTACGGCGCACCAGCGTGAGAGCTAGCGGAACGTAAACCTTGGGGCATATCCCGTACAGCCGGTGCCGTGTCTCGTGAGACCAGAGAGACGAACCCCGGGGCATGAGCCGACTAGCCGTGAGCTTGGCAGCTTGTGTGAGGGGTAGGGAGCCAGACCATTAATTACGTTTTGTCTTACGAGGGTTTTAGTCTGTACCCCTAGCTATTATCCCCTTACTTTTGTCACCTTACGTGTTGCCTGCGCTACACACGCGGCGAGATGACGACGGACTGTTTATTCCATACAGCTGGTCTACGTCTATGTAATAGCTGCACGATGTCCACAGAATACAAGTTGGTTTGGATCGGACTATACTGACGTGTGTTTATTTACACGTGAATTTGTGCTGAATGGATATGAAGACTGGATCCTCATGCCTCGCCATTGTTGAAACTAAAACTTAAGCAGAGCACCAGTCTACTTACAACATTGCGCAACATTGTCACGTAAACTTGACAGTTGCAACGGCTGGAAAAGCGTATATACGTTGACCTTTGACGGCGTTTTGTTTCGTCACATTTTTTGTTAATTTCGTTATAATTTGATAATATAATTTTTTTAAACAACCCTCAAAAAACTATTGTTTGCTTTTCCATATCACTAAATTAGGTCAACAGTAAGCCTGTATGTCTCTTTAAACCCTCAAATGAGGGCCGCTGTCAGTACATGTCGATCAACGGGGGTCAGTGACTTGGTCAGGAGGGGGAAGAACAACACTCTGCCATCATGCTTTGTGTTTAGAATCGACACGTTAATTGTCAATGTTCAATGTTACCCAATAATAAAACTTTTTTGTTATACATACGAATAATAAGCAAACAAATTACCAAGATAATACCCAGACATCTAAACAACACACTTAACTTAGGTTGTGTTTAATTCGTTGTGAAAATGCAAAACAAACCCTTTTGAAAAACGCTTGGAAACATGAGCTGAAAACTAAATGCCGATCACCCATAGTGGTCAAATAGTTGCCACGTTTAAGGTTTACAAGGGGCACTGACGTCGTGAATAAAGCGAGTCTGTGGCCAGACATTATATTCTAAACTCTCGCCCAGCTACTGCATGTACACACGTATGCAATTAGACCTTATGCATTCACGTCATCTCGCCGCCATCTTAGAGGTAAAACGACGATGAAACAATGAAAAACGCACATCTTGTACGCGCGAAAGAGGATGAGCCAATGAGCCATCTTCTTTTGACCTCTAGCCGAGGGCGCCCTACTGAAATGACGTCATGTGCAAAACGTCTATATGACGCCCTTTAAAGCTTTCGTATGTAATGTGACAGTCAACGCGCTCAATGATCATGACTAGAGTGCACTCTTTCACTCAAGGATTTAAAGTGAAAACGTCGACATAACAAAATGATCCATCACTCTTTTCTATAAAGAAAACACAAGACACAACAAAACAATCAGTTGTTTTACAGATCTTTAAAATAATACCTTGGGAGAGGCGGGAGAATCTTCCTCCGTATGCCCCCCCCCCCACCACCCCCAAGAGAGGCTCCAAACAATTCTCTGTCCAAAAATGTACGGACCATTTAATATGTGACGTCATCGAACTTTTGGGATTTTGACAAAAAATGCACATGAAGAGTATCAAACTTAGTGGCATTTTACACCATTTTACGTGAGGTTAGATACTTGAAATGTTTTCCTCATCAAGGACTTTATTTATTGGAAAAGGAGAGGGTCACAAAACTGAATATGACCTTGGAGCCCCTCTGTAAACAGCGATTCCCATTGTAGTTTTAACACTCAAACTAAATGGTTCATAAATGATTGTTGTACCTCTGTTTTGAATGCTGTATTTTCATTGGCGCAGAACGATCTCGTGAGCGGGCAACAAATATCCATGTACCACTCTCCTCTCACGCGCGCGCGCGTCGTACAACTTTCTATGCAGCAAAGGATCGAGATTATCATCGTTTCGATGAATTTGGAGTCCTTCAGATCCGATGAGGAAAATATTACTAAGATTTCAAGACAGAGGTATAACAAAACAAATTGCCTGCTGTGACATGGTTCATGGGTTTTGTACACCCTCGGGGGCAAATGAAACCCGAGGCAAGGGTGCCATTTGCCCCTCTCGGGTGTACAAAACACCATGGACCGCAGGCAACAATTGTATATTGTATACCGATATGGAAACTAACGTTAGCGATTATTGGTGCGTAGAACCATACAGCAAGGGTAAAACAAGAGAGTTTTGAGCTTTTCTTCCTACCTTAGTGTTCACTAGCGATATTACAAACAGGGGATAAGAAGTAAAGAGTCAAAACTAACTAAGAATTCTCACTCTGGCTAGTTTGGATGATTGGGGCTCAAAATTACAAACAGCCTCACTTGATTACAAACCTGTGAAATATATTTATTATTACTAGTGCAATTGAAAAGGTAGCGTGGTATGACTAATTACTACGTGCAAGATGACGCTATGAGACTCCCCCACAAATTGCATCTCTGCGAAATAAGCACTGTATATCCGAGTATCATGACACCCAACCGAAACCTTCGTTTCTTGAAAACCAGAGGATAGGAATGAATGTCTCTTCCAATAACCAATGATGTACCATCCCTTTATAATTAGTTTATTGAAAACTAGAAGATTGGAATGAATGTACTCTTCCAATTAACCAATGTACCATCCCTTTATGATGTTCCTTGAAAATTAGAGGAAATTGGAATGAATGTACTCTTCCAATAACCAATGATGTACCGTCCCTTTATAACATGTTTCGTGAAACATTGGAATGAATGTAATCTTCCAATAACCAACGATGTACCATCCCTTTATGATATGTTTCTTGAAAACTAAAAGATTGGAATGAATGTACTCTTCCGATAACCAATGATGTACCACCCCTTTATGATTAGTTTCTTGAAAACTAAAAGATTGGAATGAACGTTCTCTTTCAATAACCAACGATATACCATCCCTTTATAATATGTTTCGTGAAACATAGAGGATTAGAATTAATTTAATCTTCTAATAACCAATGATGTACCTTCTCTTTATGATGTGTTTCTTGATAACTAGAGGATCGAAAAGAAATTACGTCAAATGTAATCAGAGAAGAGCCGGCCATGGACCATCCTCTCAACTTTCCTCATTCACCTGTACTTACTATAGTTCTACCATAACGTTCTGACTATTTTATGTTTTTCTCTCTACATAGTGCATCCCGATATCAGGTCTTGGTTTTCAACGAGGCGCCTATTTGTGCCATTGTTTGAAAGGCTACTACTTCCCTGTTTCGACTTTCGGTAGTCCGTCATTCAATGGCACCACAATTGAGGACGAATACAGCAAGAAAGTACGTGGATTACCTAATGTATACGACAGGTTCGTGAACTTAATTGTTTCGATTCTTGCGTTTACGACAACGAATTTGACGCACATAAATGGGGCAGATAGGGGACCGCACATAAAGTGGGGCAGATAGGGGACCGCACATAAAGTGGGGGCAGATAGGGGACTAAATATTTGGGGGATTTGTCTTTGATGATACACGCATGGAATTTAGCGCAAAGTCAGAGTATGTCATGAAAAAGATATTTGGCTAAAGGGCCATCGCAGATTTGTCCTTTGAAAAAATACAGGTCGGAAGAACAAGCAATGTTATATCTGTTTAAAGGACAACTGCGATGGCCCTAGTCACCTTTTGCGTGGAATACTCTGACAGTGTGCTTAATTCCATGTTTGTGTCATCAATGAAATACATACCTGCCGTATTAGGTGTATACTGCCCATTCACCACCTCGTAAGATGATACATTTGGGAGAATTGTCATAACGCCCGAAGAAACGAAACGCCAGTTTTCCGAGCTCAGCCAACATTATCCACGTAGCAAAAGAGAGAACAGTGAGCCAGGTGTTTAGGGTTTTATGTTTGAGGCTTTGTGGTGGGGGGAAAGCAAGCCTATGGCTCAACCACAAAGAGCTAGGATTGATCTTAGATCAAAGTGCGAATCAATATTAATTGCTACACAAAGTGTGATGTCACAATACAAGTCACGAAGATTATATTAATTATAATTTTTTTGTTGAAATAAAACGTTGCACAGAAACGCGAACTACGAACAACTAAACCATTGATCAATCATGCATGTAAATGAATTGCATATGACAAAGCTTTTTTTCTTCTTTTTTTCACAGCGATGAATTCGACTGCTTACCATGTGCAGAGAAATGTGACGAATGCGTGGACGACTCGCCTTGTCTCCTAGAGCCATCTCCCATCTTAAAGATAGTTTCTCTATCTGTGACTAGCTCGTGTATGTTGATGCTATGTCTTTTCACTGTCTACACTTGGGTGCAACGAAACAATAAGGTGCGTTTCCACAGAGGATCCCGTTTAAGTTTTATGTCGTGATTCGAAAAGATTTATATCTGGCGTAATCGAATATTTTAATCTCTTGCACAATGGTCTCAAAAAGAAAAACCTAATTGACATGGTGGGATTTTCCAATGAACCGCACGTGGATGCCCACATTTAGCAACGCCTCAATTTTGTTAATGCACTTTAGTTGAACACCGATCGAGTGAAGAGACTAATGGAGACAGGGTAAGTTTTGGTTGTGAAAGGAAAAAGTTCGGGGCGGGACCCCAGACACTTAACCATTATTGCTTCGTCCTTCGGATGGGACGTAAAGCCGTAGGTCCCGTGTGTTGTGTAATGCACGTAAAAGAACCCAGTTACACTTATCGCTAAGAGAAGGGGTTCGCCCCGGTGTTCCTGGTTTGATTGGCAGCATAATGCGCCACAGCACCTTGTAAACCATTACTTGGTGCTATGTTAAGGAACAGGTCTAATACTTCAAAACGTAGCTCCACATTATACCTTGCAGGAAAAATACTGAGCGCTTTGAGACGCCCATCGGACGTGATAAAGCGCTATATAAGAACTGTGTATTATTATTATTATTATTATTATTATTATTATTATTATTATTATTATTATTATCATTGGAACGTTAAGTACTATATGTGGCGTTTCGTTGTCGAGCAAACATCCACTGAAACGTTAGGGTAAGAAATAACCCGGGTTCCTGGTCCCGTGGGGCCTGAGCTGTTCATGGGTCAATATGACCCGGAATTTGTGTCAAAATGACACATACATGGGTCAAATTGACGCAGAATTCGAGTTAAAATCCCATTTTGAAACCAGTGTCCGAGTCAGCCTGACACAGAAAAGGGTCAGGCCCTCTGGGACCAGGAATTCGTGTCAATTCTGACCGGGAAAATTTTTAGAATAAAGAGCACCAGAATCAAGCTCTGGTGTTTCTAATTAGCAGAGTGTGGGTTCGAGTCCCGGTCTTGACACTTGTGTCCTTAAACAAGACACAAACCATTCATGCTTCTTCCTTCGGATGAGACGTTATAGCCGTATGTATCACGTGTTGTGTAATGCACGTAAAATAACCCAGTATCGTAAAGAGAAGAGGTTTCCCCCTGTGCTTCTGGCATGGTTTGACAGCAGTATGCGCCACCTCACCTTGTATTTCTTTCAAGGTGTAGTGTATCATGGTTGCTTCATGTCACAAAGTCATTCTAAACAACTGCCCCAGATTTGATAATTCGGCCACAGGAGTGTCACTTACGACAGAAGAGTGCATTACAATGAATGGACACTTAAAGCAAATGTATACTCGGACTCGAACCGGCCCCAGCCCCCACCCAATATAAATGAAACCAATGCAAGCTAAGTTGGATATCGCCTGATTTGGGAAACAAAAGTTAGACTTCACATTCAAGTTAATGAAGTTGTCAGTGAAAGACCACACCATCTTAAACTTCACCCTTCTTATACAGCATTATACCATGTGCATTTTTGTTTTGTTTTGATCTTTGTGTAGGTTTTCAAGGCAGCAAGCCCAGGTCTGCTGTACGTTTTCCTACTTGGTTCAGCAATAATGTATTCAGAGGTTGGTTTAATTAATACAGCCAATGGGAGGCAATTACGTTCTGTAAGGAACGTCACCATTTAGATTGAGTTTTAATTGCTAATTGTAATTACTTTTAGTTGAAGACTAAAAAGCAGAGAGCTTCAAATCAAATAAATTGAATGAAAACACATCTTAATTGACGGAATTGTGCATTTATTGGCATGGCCACTGCAAATGGCTCTCAATTATCGACACAGGCTAGATTTTTCGAGAGGGCGTACATTACAGCGCATAAAATATAGTGCTGAATCTCGTTCGTTATCAATCAAATGCCCAATGGTCACACACTATTTCCGTAAAGCAAACAATTAATTTAACAAGTAAAGGCCTACGGGTTAAAGATCAATAATGTTTAAGAGTATGTAGTACGGTGGATTGGTGGTGGAAATGTGCCTTTGATGATACAAGAATGGAATTTGGCACACAGTCAGAGTATGTCATGAGAAAGATCTCTGGCTATAGACCGTGCAAGTCTCGCGCATTATTCGAACATTTTGGGACATTTTTGGTCCCAGCTACATTGCTTTAACGCGTGAGGAAACACTCGCGCACTTACACGGGTGAGTATGCTCGAGACTTGCACAGTCTATATGGCCATGGCCGAGTAAACTTTTAAACAAACATTTGGTAGAATAACGAGCATATTTTTTATTTTATCTTAACTGGCTGCCATTGCTTGTTATTTAAGCTGTATTTTTTTAATGGGATATACTTCGATGGCCCTACAGCCAAATACCTGTTCCTCATGACATATTCAGACTGTATGCTAAAGTCCACTTCCCATCAAACCTCTTTTCTTCTACAGATTATTCTGCGTGCTGTTTTTACTGGCACTTTGCCTTGTGTTTTGCAACCTTGGATACGATATATCGGTGTTGCTTTAGCATACGGTGCGTTACTCTTCAAAACATGGAGGTAATTATTACCTAGTTGAAAAGAAAAGTTTACTTTTTTCTTTTGTGTGTGTGTGAATATTATCAAAATAAATGCAGCGATATAATCAGTGTTTTGGTAACGGTGAACGTACTGGTACTTAACACGATGTATACGATTGACTATTTATTCACTCTCAACCATTCCGGGTCAGAATTGACACGGATACCGGATTTCCTGGGGACAGACCCATTTCCTCTTGGGTCATTATGACCCAGAGTCCGTCTCAAATTTACCCATAAATTGACAAAACTTACGCAGAATCCAAGTTGAAATCTAATCCAGCCTGACTTTGAAGTGGGTCAGGCCCCCTGGGACCCGGATTCCGGGTTAATTCTGACGGGGACTATTTATAGAATAGTCAAGTAATTCCCTGACAATGTCATATTTTGAGTGATGAACAAGTATAGATCATTCCAGCACTTTTGATTACACTGTTGTCATTGTTATTTATTATACATATCCACGACTCTCCCGTCTCGTGGCCTCCAAACAAGGCTGACAATAATGTACAACATGGGACCAATTTCATTGAGATGTTTCAGTAAACAATTGCTTACTGGATAAAAAGACTTCCGACTCAAGTACCATTTCTGTTTCATTAATGTCCATGACGGATTCCCTACACATTTTATACAATGGTCACATTTTTAATATTAAATTGGGCCCTGGCAGTTGCGTAATTATTGGGGGTGTGGTACACGTCGTCCCCCAATGATGTCCGCCCCCCCCCCCCACCACCATACCACCACCAATTGAAATCTGAAAAGTTACTATGATGATGTTGTATTTTACAAGCTTTATTAGTGCCACTCAACGTATAAATCTAAAGGCAGATAATTACCTGTGTTTGTTTACCTCCATGTCAGATTATCTTTAATGGAAAAAAAATAGTAAACAGCATGACAATGGCGCTGAAAAAGGACATACCACTGATCATTGCGTAGATTTAGATACTGTAAAAATGCAAACAAAAACTACAGTTTTATTTGCCAGCAGTGCCCCTTTCCTGTGCTCCCAAACATTTACCTTATTTTCGCTTCTGGTGCCAAAGGCTAAGCTCAGGGAAAATGAGGGTGGATAAGTCTGATATTTTTATTTCAGAAATTAACACAGGAAGAGCAAAAGCTTACGACTTTGAACTCTTTTATTCAACAGAATCACCGTAGTGTTCACTGTACGGAGCGCCAAGCCTGTCCGCATAAAAGATACCAGACTGTACATCCGGATAGCAGTATTGGTGCTACTGATGGTCATATTCCTGTCTGTTGGAACCATCGTTGAGCAACCCGTGCTAGAGACTAGAGAAACATCAGCCAAGATGAAATATGAGATATGTAAAATTACACTTTGGAGTTACATCGGAGAAGGAAGTGAGTGAGAACGATTCATGAAATGGTTTCTGTAATTGTTTTGCGCTCTCAAAAAATTAGGAAATAAAAGAGAGCCTTTTGTTGTTACAGAGTGAATTATGTTGTGAATTAAGTTCTTGGTCCATTATTGACATCTCTTTGAGACAAGTTATTGAATTACTGAAGTGAATTATTAAATCTTCATCATGTTATGGTTCATCTTCATCATGTCATGGTTCATCAGATACAACGAAACATTCACATTCATTGTACATTCACATTATTAAATAAGTGAGATTTAATCAACAGTATGTTTTCCCTTTCAATTATTTTACCTAGACCAGACATATTATTGTTTTGTGTATAAATTCAAAGAATATTTCCATTAGGTTTTGAGCGGTGTTTTTTATTTTTTCCTCCTCCTCCTCCTCCGCCTCCTCCCCCTCCTTCTCCTTCTCCTTCTTTTTCTTCTCCTTATTCTTCTTATTTTTTTCTTCTTCTCCTCCTCTTCCTCTAGTTACGCTTCTACTCCTGTCATGGGGCATCTATCTATGTGTAAAAGTGAGGAAAGCGCCGTCGGCATTCAATGAGAGTCAATTCATCAGTATTTGTATATACAACGAAACATTAATGACGATATTCGGTATCCTTATGAAAACACTGTAAGTATGAAATATCAGAATCTAATCTCTTTGTGTCGCTCCACTGTAGAAATAAAAACTGTTGGTTGAATTTTCATCTCGCTTCTCTATTGCATGTAATCCGCATACATTCCTAGATTTCGTCCATCAATCTTCTTTGTTATTTGCCTCATCTTCTGACTTGAGGTATCGGTGTCCAATCAATCAACTCTTGCGCCCATTGTCCTATCCAAATATCAATACAATAACTCAAATCGAGAAACCGTTTCATTCAAATTAAGAAGCAATAGTCGTTGTCAAGGGAATCACCTGACAACATTTGAAAAGTTAGGAACAAACTGGGGCTCTATTCAAATCAAAGTCTTTTGGCAAAACTAAAGGCCGTTTACTCTCAACATATATTGAATATTTTTCTCCAATGCCAGGCATAAAATCTCTCCTTCTGAATTACAATTTCATTACAATCCGTACACTGCGTCAACGAGTAAAACATTGATAAGGAAATGTCAAACTTAAAAGGAAAGATACATTTTTAAGATGTCATGCTTTAAAAGTTAATTTGAAAAAAGATTGAAAAAACATTTTACACAGAAAACTACATAATTTTTATTTGTATTAAATTTTCATAACAGTGGTATGAAAATGTACGCTAAATAATGTATTATATAAAATATATTTAAATATAAATACACATATTTCACACTAACAGTTAATGATTATAGTATTAGTATACAGCGGTTGTTTTCGATACAGCGCTAACTATTTTAGGGAAACCCGAGTTCAGTAAAATCCTTACTGTAATCCCAATGACGGCGAACAGTGACGCACAAGCCATTATGCTACCCACGATAAATCCAAATGGAAATTGTGTTCAAGACTATAATTAAAACAACACATCACAGATCCCCGCTTTAATCCGTTGGATAGAGTTATTGCGTGGGTGATGCAATCGCAATTTAAACCTCCAAGGTTAGGAAAGTTTAATAATTCAAACTGATGTGGAGATTAAAAAACAGAGTACCCAAATGCTTTTAAGACTCAGAAGGCAAAGAAAGAAAGACGTTCTAGGATTGATACACAATGACGAAGTGTCTGGTGAACAATAAGTGTTAAGTGTGGTAACTGTGTGACAATAAAACCATCACACCTTGCTCCATAAAGCCATACAAGGTTGCATCCCTGACTTTAACTGAACCCCCGCAAAAGCACTCGAAAATTAATATCAATTCGCAAGAAGAAGATGGAAAATACAGCAATCTCCTCCTTATCTTTATCCGATGGCTGACCTATTTCCTTCTTGAAGTGAAAGCTTGATGGAAACAAGAAAAACACGCTACTTAAAATACCGTTCTGAAACACTACAAAAGAGCGGAAAATGCTGAACACACCTGTCGTATAAGTGTTCGCTTGCTTGTGCACGCCCTCTATGTTACCTGTGAACACGGGCCTCTTCGTAAAAGCTGAAAATTTGCTGTAGAGCTAAAACAGCCGCGAGCATTAATCATCCTGTAAGTGGATTCGCACAAGGGCGTGTTTGGGTGACCCTGACCATTAAAAGGTTCTGACGTAAAACGACTTTTGAGAGATTACGATTGAAAAAACTAAAATTATTTGACGTATACCGGATGCACGAAATACTTGTAACATTAACATTGTATGTGCACGGCTGCTTAAAGAGATAAAATCAGGTCTTGACAAATAGTTCATTTGTTTCTTTAAATTAAATTTGTTTCTTTACAAATCGTTGACAGGTTTGTCCATTCTGTGTCTCAAGTATACCGAAATGTAGTGCCACCACATGAATAAAACAATTCCGCTTTTATCGTGCACAAACTTAAGACTTATCGTGTACAAAATAGTTACATACAATATAAATCTCGTGCACGTACATTATAGCTATCGTGTATGTTCATGGTAGTTACGTGTATGTACATGATAGTTACATTTACGTACATAATAACTATACGTACATGATAGTTAAATGTACGTACACGATAACTATCTTGTACGTACATGATAGTTACAGTGTACGTACATGACATTGTACATACATAATAGTTACGTGTATGTACACGTAACTATCATTTTCGTACATAATCATTATTGTGCACGTACACGATAATTATCATGTACGTACATAATAGTTACAGTGTACGTGCACGACGGTGTACGTACCATGATAGTTTACCTAAACACCATCAGAGCGGGTTCTTTTATAGCCTACATGTGGCGGCACCATACACTTTCGTAGGAAACAACCCGGGCGATGCATCTTTAAGGTTATATTTGCATAATGAGTAACCATTATATTGTATTTTATTAAACGGCTATACTCTCCTATATGTTTAATCCTGGCCTCAACCATGACACTAGACACCCTCCCCCATACCCATATAACGTGATGGCCTATGATGACCATTCTATATGAAACTGCGTGATTGTAAACCCTGACAACAAAATCCAGCTGCATTCGTTGATTATGTTCGAATGAGAACTGTTTTTTCTAGTAAACCGTAGGATTAGGCATACCAATCTGTGTCCAACAGTTTGGGTGTTGAGTTACTGAATGGTGTTGGAAAGAGGACTGCACTAGTAAACTGATATGTTTTACATGGGATCAGGCATAATCAGAGTCCAACAGTTTGGGCGTGAGATACTGAATGGTGTTGGACTGAGGACTGACTAGTAAACTGATTATGTTTTAAATGGGATCAGGCATACTATCATAATCAGAAGTTAACAGTTTGAGTGTTGAGTTACTGAATGGTGTTTGAAAAAAGACTGTACTAGTAAACTGATTATGCTATACATGGGATCAGGCATACCACCATAATCAGAGTCCAACAGTTTGGATGTTGGATCACTAAATGGTGTTGGACTGAGGACTACTCTAGTAAACTGATTATGCTTTACATGGGATCAGACATACAACCATGCAGAGTCCAACAGTTTGGGTGTTGAGTTACTGAATGGTGTTGGAAAGAGGACTGCACTAGTAAACTGATATGTTTTGGGATCGGGCATACCACCTATAATCAGAGTCCAACCATTTTGGTGTTGAGTTACTGAATGGTAAACTGATTATGCTTTTCATGGTGTCACATATCCACCCGCTAACAGAGGGCGGTGTTATTCAACATGGCTGATTAAACAGTTGTAACAGCTCAGAAGTCTCCTCGTTCCTCAATCCTTATTTAGGCCACATGCCAACACATGGGATCAGGTATACCACCGTAATCAGAATCCAACAGTTTGGTTGTTGGGTGACTAAATGGTGTTGGACTGAGTGCTGCATGCACTAGTAAACCGATCGTGCTTTACATGCGTGCGCATACGGGCTTAATAGGCAAACGAAGCCTGATGAGCCCAAGCCGTGGTTTCGAAAAGGGCCATAGCCCATAAGGATACCATAATGGTGTTTGATTTTGTTATTGTGGCGAGCCAATGTCCCCGTTAAACTGTTCAAGTGAATTAATGGAAACTTTTTTTTCTATTGGTTGCAGTATTTTGGAGTCGATAGAGGAACTTGCAGCTGACAAAGAGTTATTGGTTGAGGTTTGCCGCGTCCATCTTACTGTTACAATCATGGTTGTCTTATTGTATGGGTCAAAGGTCAGTATGGTTTACTGAAGCTGTTGGGGGATCACATTAACAAGAAAATGACATGTCACTCACTATATTCTCTCAAAATATATACACAAAGAAGAAGAATATAATTAATCATTCAACTTCCTTGATATTAAGCTGTTCTAGCAGCCACTTTCAAGTCGTTGATGTTTAATATATAAGTTTAATTTTGTTTTACGGTGAATCACCTCGTACTCAATAAGTGTCATTATTCCTTCGACCCTTTGAATGTGTAGATATACCACGTGGTGCACTTCAAAGAAACAGGGGGTTCTCAATTCGATTTGAAGTCAACAGACAAAAGGGCACGAGGTGGACACACTGCATCGTCAGGATTAGCGACATTGGATTCAATATCACCAACCATCGATTTCTGTTACACCAATCCTGATGTCAAAGTGAGTTACAGCTTAGTATTGATATATCCTGATTCTGCAGTTAATGAAACCGAGTTAGAGCCATTAATGTGTCAATGTAACTCTGAATACGTGGTCTTTAATTACCATCCCTAGTCAAGCAATCGTGTTTTACTTTGATCGCAGATAACACACTCTAAAATCTCCCAAGTCATAATTGACCGAGCATATTAACTATGAAGAGTTAGCGTGAGCTAGGTGATCTGTCCAACACGGGAAGTTCCCTTAAAAATCACGATCTCAGAGACGATTACCTCTGCTTCTGGAAAATACTTTGTTAAACCTGTTACGTTGCTCAGCATTGTGCAGAACTGTAATCCTCGTTCTGAAAAGAAATATGTAATTTCTATTAAATAAGAAGACGGAAAATGGGTCACTTTTTGATTCAAAAAAGTTTTATATAGAGGTCACACCACATTAAATGTTTGTCATTTTTCGTTAGGGTTCTCCCACTATTCAATTGAATGGCAAACTCGATAGCAAATTCGCAGAAATTTAGGTCGCACGGTTTATGTAAATATAACCATTAAGCTTTCCATCCTAACATGTTTTTGATTCAAGGACTGGAAAGAGGGGCACTTTTTGTGTCAGATTACAGAGCATGACCAGTCTAGACTACAATCCGTACGGTTAATTATTGGTTTATTTGAGCGAAAACCAAACCTGCTCAAACCGCGCAAAGCACAAACAATCTTTAATCGGAAGAAGCAGAATTCTGCTGTTTCAAGTCGTCATGATTGTTGACTGAATATTCATTTTATAATATTATAAAACTTTTCGGTTAAACTTCATACCGATTTTAACACCCAAAGTCTATAATGATTTGTAGTATTTTCGAGTTTCTCTTTGAACACTGCATTCAGTTGTTGGGGGGGGGTATTTTAAACAGAAGTGTTGAATGGCAACAATGCTACGTTTTGTTGAGCAACTTGCCAATTGAATGTATTTATATCATGACTTCAACATTTTGCACACAAAATATTTATAAAAGTGGTCATGTCTCTTTTTGTCAAAGGATTTACACAAAGATCATGACGGTGAGGGATTATCTGCACATACAGGGATAAAGTACTTCGTATAATTTGGGGTCCCAGGGGGCTGAACCATTTTTGGGTCAAGCTGACCCGGAAAGTGGTTTTTAAAAGGGACTTAACTCGGATTCTGCGTAAGTTTGACCCATATTAGGGTCATTTTTAGACTGCAGTGACCCCCCAAAAATAGGTCTAGTCCTGCGAAAGAGGGGCCAACAAGGCCATGTCAACATTATAAAAGAACAGGCACTGTCCAATCTTGAATGCTTAATGTGTTTTTGCAGAAAGAAAATTACCAATTTAACTGTATTTAAATAATTATATTAAACATATCTTTCTAAAAGGCTGAAGTGACGAGAATGGAAAAAGTTCTTGACTCAATCAAAGAGGCTATGACTCTCCACGATGATGAAAAGATGCAGACGTGCCATGTTAAGCCTCGAGAAGGAACAGAAAGTAGAGCATGCGCAGGATACGCCGTGAGAAGCGTTGGTACAGGCCCGTCAGGAATTACGCCTGCTGAAAATGTTGTCTCTGGTACAGGCCCGTCAGGAATTATCGGGCTCTGCTGACTAAAATGTTGTCTCTGGTACAGGCCCGTCAGGAATTACGCCTGCTGAAAATGTTGTCTCTGGTACAGGCCCTCAGTACGCGGAATTTAACGGCCTGCTGAAAATGTTACATCTGGTACAGGCCCGTCAGGAATTACGCCTGCTGAAAATGTTCATCTGGTACAGGCCCGTCAGGAATTACGCCTGCTGAAAATGTTACATCTGGTACAGGCCCGTCAGGAATTACGCTGCTGAAAATGTTGTCTCTGGTACAGGCCCGTCAGGAATTACGTCTGCTGAAAATGTTGTCTCTGGTACAGGCCCGTCAGGAATTACGCCTGCTGAAAATGTTGTCTCTGGTACAGGCCCGTCAGGAATTACGTCTGCTGAAAATGTTTCATCTGGTACAGGCCCGTCAGGAATTACGCCTGCTGAAAATTTCTCTGGTACAGGCCCGTCAGGAATTACGCCTGCTGAAAATGTTACATCTGGTACAGGCCCGTCAGGAATTACGCCTGCTGAAAATGTTGTCTCTGGTACAGGCCCGTCAGGAATTACGGCTGCTGAAAATGTTGTCTCTGGTACAGGCCCGTCAGGAATTACGGCTGCTGAAAATGTTGTCTCTGGTACAGGCCCGTCAGGAATTACGTCTGCTGAAAATGTTACATCTGGTACAGGCCCGTTAGGAATTACGCCTGCTGATAATGTTACATCTGGTACTGGCCCGTCAGGAATTATGCCTGCTGATAATGTTACACCTGGTACAGAGAGCTAAAATAGCAGAAGATTGGTTGCTAAGCCTACTTGTCTTTCACGATGACGTCAACGACGATGACAACAATCACGACGACGACGTAAGACGAATATCAATAATAAAATATGTACATTAATATTTATAACAGCCTCATAAACCTCTGACCAAAACTTATGCAAATGCTAGGAGAGTATTTTATTGATAGCAACAGTAACGATAGCAACACAAAATAGACTGTGCAAGTCTCGCGCGTTATCGGAACGAGAAAATACGTCAAACGAAGAACATATCTTTTTCTGAAATCAAATCTGTGTTTTAAATTATATCTAATGACAACATCTGAACAACAAAAATACTCAGTACAATTTTTATAAAATTAGTTTTAGCTTTTATAATAAATACACAAATAATGTGTTAATTATTATTAAAAATAATTAAACTCTGGGACAAGGATGCTTATTTGATCTTAACCCTTTTAAAAACACCTTACGCGGATTCGCGAAGGTCACACCGGCGTCAAATTAACGCTTGGCGCAGTTTATAAAGGACGCTGACGCCTCAACAACCACTCTGCAATGAGAAGGCCTGGCGTTGCAATTACAGCATCTGGCAATTATCATCGCGCATCCAAAACAAGCGTTTACATAAGTTTTGTTATCCGAGGTGAGCACAAAATTCTTAATTATGTGCAGTAACCGGAAGCTGAGGTCAAGTTTAATTATCGGGATTTCTTCGTAATATTGTTGAATTGATTTTACTTTCATATTTTGTTATCACTAAGTATTACATTCCCAACAACATATATAATTTTCATATTCATAAACTACGTTAAACTAAAATAACTGACGAAACAAAATCTCGCCCGCGTAAAACTCCATATGGTTGGGACCACTATGGTCCCAGAAGTTCGAATGAGCGCGAGACTTGCACAGTCTATACCAATAGTCATAGATCAACGTATTTCCTTTGAAATTTTTAAATAGAACTTACCAGTAATGTAACATTACAAACGAAGTAACTTGTACCAATTACGCAAAACCAATTCGCAACAACTATTACTCTAAGTGATATAGTTATGCAAGTAACAACAAAACATGATTGCACAAGTTATGACAGCTAGGCTTCATGGCCTACATCTACTTCTCAACATTGACATGGATATTCAGTGTTATGCAAATAACGATCACGAAACTCGGAGACGATTTATCTTAATGATCAACCAGCACCAGACAATTAGCACCACATCGACATCATCAGAATAAAACAGAAAAATTCACTTAATTACAACCTCAACCCCAAACTCAGTGTGTTATGTTTAGCCGTCCCTGGGAAGGAAAACATGGGAGCATTTGGGCGACTGTTAATAACGTCTGTTTCGATTACGAGGCCAGACGTAATAGCCTATTAGTTTTGGTAAGGACCGCTAACAGTCAATTTTAAAGAGTAACCGGTAGACGAAACGTCGCCTGATGACCTCATTATTTATTCTGGTCACACAAAGTTCCACACTGACAAAATCGGATGAGGTTTTGTCTGCTGGTTCCCTTTTAGAGTTTCCGCCTAAACACCGCTAATGGGTTCGCATCCAGTTCAGTTATCTCCTGTGTTGTTAGTTAGTTGGGTTGGTTGTTTGCTTGTTTTGTTTGTTTGTTTTTCGTGTGCATTTACAGTTGTTAAGTTTTGGGAACTTTGACGAGCAAACAAAACTATACTTGAAAAACTATTGATTGTTAATTATCCCATTCAAAATTTAAAGAGCGGTTACAGGATGCTCTGAAATATATAGTTTTTACATTTTTCCAATAGATGGAGTCCACAGTAAATAGAAAAAAATTATAATGAGTCCCTTACCTCACGCCAAAACATTGTAAAAATGTGTTTTCCTCGAAACACTCCCAGCCCAAAATCTGAAAACGCGAGGTCAAACAAACCCCCGCGACGAAGGACTCATGACGTCACCGGCGGCTAAGAAGTTTGGACCTGCCTATATGAATGTACTGAGCTAACGCAAATACACGCCATTTGCAATTAATACGGCCGCAAATGTGACTATTTAAAGGACGATCCAACAGGCATTGATCAGCAAGCCAATTTACAACGGATTTATGATTTGGGGATTTTCGTTCACACACACGGCAAGAATTCACTCGAAAAGTGCCGCGCGAAGCATGAACAACGCTAGACTTGACTCAAGTCCCAATCCCATGCCATCCCCAGAAAACTATTGTTTTGTGATGCTCTGCATTCACCAACCTGTTCCGCACGCGGGATCGCCACCACAATAGCTACATTTTGTCGGTGAGGGCGCACTGGTAGTATATGTTTGTACTGTGGCTGCATGCTGGCGCGTATGTGTGTTGGGGACCTCGCAAGAGAAAGGGACTTGAATCAAGTCTAGAACAACGCAGACCGCATTATCACGGGGAGGCCCCTACACAACGCTTTCTTTCTTGACGTTTCTGCGCATGCTCCAGTATTCTCATGACATTGCAATAATCATCGCTGGTGCACACGTTCAAACCGTATACATGTGCAGCAGCACTGGTCCGCACGCTCATGGTCTTCGGGGCTCAGTTCATGGGAAATGTTACCTTCGTTTATGGTGGGAAAAACTACCCAACGTGTAGGCTTCATTTTACAATGACACGATTTAGGATAGTCTGGATGGACAGAAAGAGTATTTAACTGTGATATAAGATTGGTTTCTTCTTGATTTTGTTTTGTTTTCCAAGCGAAGAGACATTTATGTGTGTGTTTATATTGCTAACCGTGAGTTTTTAGCCGCTGGTGACGTCAGGGGGTCATATGCATATCATTATCATAGATAAGTAGTTTTTGACTCTCGGCTGAAAAAGCCGCGCGGAGTGGTGCATTTTTTACTTGAATTCTTTATTACTAAATGCAAATTTTAAGTTTAAAATGGTTATTAAACGGTATCTACGATGTCTATTCGGCCATAAAAAGGTAATAGTAAAAATATTGAGAGCATCCTGTAACCGCTCTTTAACATCATGCATCGGCGCTTAAAGTGGACAATTTGGCCAGAGACTTCAAACCGAAAGTTATGCGCCAACGATTGTTAGCTGTATAGTTCTACACACACCTGGAATCTGGTACGTCAAAATTACTAAGAAATTGGTCAAACTGACACAGAATCCGAACTAGGATTCCATTTTTAACCAGCTTCCAGGTCAGCCTGACCCAAAATAAGGTCAGCAAGCTCCCTAGGACCCGAGGTCCATGTCAACTTTGGCCTGAGAGTTTTTAGAAAGCACCTTTAGTATAAACCAAGTACACATGATATCTATAATAATTATTCCACTATATAGTAATATCACATTGACAACATTTAAAATTATTTTTTCATTGATAAACATTAGTCTATTTAGTTAAGCAAATACAAATATGTCAAGTGCACCGGGTACAGTAACAATCCATTACATTGTTGATGTTTAGATGGTATTGTAATATATGGATATTTTGAAAAGTTGTGTTCTGGTTTGGAAAGATTTTTAAATATAAAGTATATTAGTATACTGTCAATCTGCAAAATACGTTTGCCTTAATAAATCTTCTCACTTTCGATAAACTATGATCCATTGTGATAAATGCAATATTATTTTGTATTAATATGAAAATAAAGGGATAGCCATCCACCTAGCCTCACTGGTACACCATTTATTAAGTATGAAATGACAGCATCTATTTTAATACAAAAAAGGGTTAGTTTTTAAATTGTCAAACTGTTTACAACCCAGCGTTTGGACATCGTATACAATAGCAATATCAAAAGGCTCCAGAAGTATGCAAAGCTTTATATACCACCTACACAGTTCCTTGACATTTGATTGGTGGGACATGCGTCTCGTGTCAGCCTTTACTTTGCGATGTACTGCCGCAACGCTCCAAAATTGAATATAAGGGTCCAATATGGATAATTATAGGACGCTTCAGACGCTTCCAGCGTAGTTTCCAAAATAACCTTTCCCCTAGTCTTGGTTCCAAGACCATTGGTGTTTGCTCGGTACACACAATCAGTACCAACGTTCGGGTGTATACACTGTGCACGTTTGTAATGAATAAACATAGAGACGCTTTGTAATTTTGTTCCCTGGATCTTGGTGAGATCCAGATGTCGGTGAGTCGGAAAATAACACTAGTCACCAAGGGCGTCGATTGCTACTGAAAAGTAGGGGGGACGGGCGAGCAAGTCATGAACAATTTGTCGTTTTTCTTTTGTTTTAATTGATTTTTTTGTGTGTGTAGGGGAAAAGTGAATCATACATGTAACCTTGTGTAAACAGACCATTAAGATGAGACTAGTGTGCCCACAAAAAAACATTTTGATGGTGTTGTATATAAGCATTATATAGAGTGTTTTTAGAGGACTAGCACAAAAAATAGTAGTACCGGAGCTCACTCAAAGTGTTCAAAAAGCTTTAGTTATAGTAAATTATTAAAATCTTCCCTTTTAATGGAGAATCATGTATGGAAACTAAAGCTTTAAAGAACGTATGAGGCGATGGGGGTTGTGGTTAAGTTAAAGGGCAAAACCAGAAGGGGAACAGGTGTTGGTAGGGGGTGGGGTCTGGAAAGGATGGTTTGTGTGAAGAGGAGACTGCCAAAATAAACTTGAGTGAAATGCACCATGGAGCAGGAATTTCGGAACCAGATCCGGTGCTAGCAAAGATAGATTGGCAGCTAGAGGGAGTGAAGGGAAGGCACATGTCGGTGTGGTCTCTGGTAGTAAATCAAAACCTGACTGTTTGGATGTTGCTTTTTGGTGGACGACAAGTGTCTCCGTTATCCAAGTACTCAAGGCAATGGTTAGAACAGAGCTAATTTTTGATGTTTTTATGTAACCACGTGCATGAAAGAGAGGTGTTTTTTTTTTAAGGGCGGGGGGGGGGGTTGGAAGGGGAAGGGGTTGTTGGAACTCGCTAAAAAGAACTTTTGTTTTTGTTGGAACGTAGCCACTGAAAAGAATTTTATAATATCCATTTTAATGTGATTCGGGAGTCCGGCGTTTATCGTGTGTCTTCGAAAAAACACTGCTTCTTCCACATGGCCCAAACTGCACTACATTTTGTGCATTGTGCGATTGTAACAAACACGTGCGCGCACACACAGACTTTCTTTGTGGAGGGATCATGTACCGTACATTATAGCATACACAAATGACGCGTAACTTGAATGCAAACAAGGTTTGTAAGCGGGATTTTGGAGTTTATGTCTTGGACGAAACTTGTCGGTTAATGTCTGTATTATAGAAATGGAAATAGGCCCAAAATATCATTCTGTGCGTGGTCCATCAGAGCAAAATAAGAAAACATTTTACCGTTTAAAAATTTATAATGAAATATTGAATCAAGGAAATGGTGTATATTTTTATATTTTGTTGCATATTTCTGATGAACAGTCAATCAAAAAGTGGGGGGGGGGGGACATCTGATATGCTGTCCCCCCAGTCTAAAAAGTGGGGGGGGGGGCATGTGTCTCCCCCCCCCCCCACTTTTTAGACTGGGGGGACAGCATATCAGATGTCCCCCCCCCCACTTTTTGATTGACTGTTCATCAGAAATATGCAACAAAATATAAAAATATACACCATTTCCTTGATTCAATATTTCGTTCAATTTTTCCTTGATTCAATATTTCATTTCAATTTTTGTTAAAATAAAAGAATATTGAACATTAAACGGAAAAATGTTTTCTTCATTTTCTTATTTGGCTCTGATGAACCACGCGCAGAATGGTATTTTTGGCCTATTTCCATTTCTATAATACAGACAATAACCGACAAGTTTCGTCCAAGACATAAACGCCAAAATTCCGCTTACATACCTTGTTACACAATGCACAAAATGTAGTGCATTTTGGGCCATGACACGATTTGTCGAAGAAGCAGTGTTTTTTCGAAGACACACGATAAACACCGGACTCCGGAAGCACATTAAAATGGATATTTTTTTCAGTGACACCGACATGTGTCTTCCCTTCACTTCCTCTGGCTGCCAATCTATCTTTGCTAGCACCGAATCTGGTTCCGAATTTCCCGCTCAACGGTGCATTTCACTCAAGTTTATTTTAGCAGTCTCCTCTTCACACAAACCATCCTTTCCAGACTCCACCCCTACCAACACCTGTTCCCCTTCTGGTTTTGCCCTTTAACTTAACCACAAACCCCCTTCCCTCTTAAGAACTACACATATCGCCTAGGAACGTTACAGAATTGGTAAGAAAAAACTTGTAAAATATACTTTTTGATCACATATTTACATAAAACTTACAAAGTCTAATGATGATGATAGTAGAAAACATCCCTTAAAATATTTCTGTCTGAAATGCCATAAATTGATGAGAAATGAATAAACTAATTTTCCGATTGGAGTTTATTGCTCAGTGAGCGTTTTATTCATTTGTTGAATCTATATGATTTCATGTGTAATCGGTTTTTCACTATTTTCTCGTGACCCAGATGGCCGATCGATCTCAAACAGGTTTGTCAGTTTATGTATATGGTGGATTACATAAAGTGCTTACACTGCCAGCAGATGTTTTGTTAGAAAAACCAATTAGTGTAATGTTCCTTTAAAGCTTTTGTTTCCATACATGATTCTCCATTAACAAGGGAAGAATTTTATAAATTATAGCTTTTTGAACACTTTGAGTGAGCTCCGGTACTACTATTTTTTGTGCTAGTCCTCTAAAAACCACTCTGTATGATGCTTGTATACAAAACCATCAAAATGTTTTTTGCGGGCACACTAGTCTTATGGTCTGTTTACACAAGGCTACATGTATGATTCACTTTTCCCCTACACACAAACAAAATGTCAGTTAAAACAAAAGAAAAACGAAAAATTGTTCATGACTTACTCGCCCGTCCCCCCTACTTTTCAGTAGCAATCGACGCCCTTGCACAGTGTATACACCCGAAAGTTGGTACTGATTGTGTGTACCGAGCAAACACCAATGGTCTTGGAACCAAGACTACCTTTCCCCCGACCATTCGTCCCAACAAGACGAGGTCATACGTCACGGGGGACTAAAGGTTGTTGTCTTCACGGAGTTGTCCACGTTGTTTAGAAGAGGCTTTTAAGTTTCAGAGTGCGACAGGTGGTCGAGTTTCCGAATCTATTTTGTGTGTTTGTTTTGTATTATTATTTATTATTTTGTTATGACAAGGATCTTTCTTTACGGTTACATAAAACAAAACATTGAATGCATTTCGTTCGCGCATTGTCGAAGAATATTTTCACGAGGTAAAATATAGCTTTTCCCTTTCACTCGGCCTCGCCTCGTAAAATAGAATAGCCCCGATTTTACCACGTGGTTGTTATTCTGCGACAATGCACTCAAATGCGCCAATATTCGTAGAGTATTTTCGGCTGGGGGCCCTCGTGGAGGGATTACAGAAGAATATAATACTTGATGATCATCTATCATCAAAAGTGGGTGATAATTTTTTTTTTTTAAACAGTCTGACATTTTGTAAACTATAAATAACATTATATAACTTATAACGAAGAAATAAAACTTGAATTTAATTGGATATTTTTATCGAAACGAGAGGCCTCTTACCACCCGATTTTGAGTTTTTTCTTTGCAGTTCATGTGTCTTTTCTTGTATCTCAGATTAATTCACGGGTCACTCGGTCGGATGTAGTTGTGATCAATAGATGGGAAAACCCGTGTGAACTGTGTAAGTCTCGCGAGTATGCGGATAAATGTTGGTACTGTGGGTTCCCCTTATAATGTGTCTCTGAGAGTCTCCAAGGTCGAATTCAGTTTTGTGATGCATTCATTTTCCAAATAGATAGGCCCCTAGAAGTCCTCAAGATAGTGTGGAAAATTACAAGACTTAGTCTCTAACCTCACTTTAAAATGGTGTACAATTTCAAATTCAATGCCGTACTGATTGAATATCATCAACTTTTTTTCAGAATATCCAAAGGGCAAAGTGCTGGCTACGTTAGGAAACCATGCTTTTTATTCAGCGGCACATTATAATTTATGGAATATTGCCATCTCGTAAAATTGCACTCACAAAGTATTTTTAAATCTTAAAACGGTCCTGTTTAGGGAAGCCTTTTTGTGATTTGCAGTTAGTTAATATTTCGGTTTTATAGCATGGTTTATGTTTCATTGAATGTGTACTTTTTAAATGCTAGTACACTGTGTGTACCAAGTTTGAATCTTTTTAGACAGTATTGGGGACAGTGTTCATGTAGGCCTACATTGTTTGTATTTTAGACTTTTTATTTAAACTCTGCTTATTTTTACTGGATGTATTTTCGTTTAAACTTTTTCTAGTGTAATTTTCTAACTGGTGTTTTTATTGCGCCCTCGAACAGTCCTGGAGAGAGCGTGATATAGATTCAAATAATAGAAATTCAGAAATGAACTGAAAATTATCTGTACACAAAAAAGAGAGCATACAGACCATTATTTGAAATGTGACGTTATCGAAGGTTTTTGGACTTAGTCAAAAATAAAAATACTTGAAGGGTATCAAAAACAGTGGCATTTTACACCATTTGAAGGTGAGGTTAGAGACTTGTAATTTTGTTTCCTCATTTTCATAAGGACTCTATCTACTGGAAATGAGTGGATCACAAAACTGAATTCAACCTTGGACCCTCTATTTTACAAGCGTGTGAAGGGAACAAAGTAAACAATTTGCCAACATAATGAGCTTACCTATACACGTATAATGAAATAGAGGAGGACAATTCGTTCATGGCCTGACCACCATAACGTTCCCCAAGGGACTACCTTGAATTGAAAGGTTGCAAGACTGCAAGATATGGTTTTATTGATTTCTGTAATTGAAATCCCACTCATGCACGTCGGATACGAGTTCCATTTGGTAACAGACAGTACTCTACATTTGCTCGAAGGTGTGCAGATACCAGCCCAGGTGAAAAATGCCGTGCAGTTAGCGTGTATCTGAAACCCCTCGCCACATCAGCAGAGGGCGCCCTGTTCAAAGACAAAGTTTGGAGAGATTCTGGCGTCGACCAGCGTGACAAGTCGCTGTAATTAGACTTTTAGGCCTTACCCCTCACGACATAAGGAGCTATTTGAAACGGACAAAAGTGAAACAAAAATAATAATCGCGGGAAAATCTTCGTTTGAAAGAAAATTTTTCTTCAATTTTGTTTTCTTTCACTTTGTTTTATGTCCCTTTAAAAGCTCCGTACGACATCGCATGTTGAGAGAGAGAAAAAAAAAAGCGCCACAGAGCCTAGACTTCATGCAGGCACAATTTGTACGCAGTGGTCAGTGGCAGAGCCCACATAATCACAACCTTACACTATGTTTCAAACCTGTTCAGTTGTTACTTCCGTACAATTTTTGAATTTCGTGGTGAAGACACAATAAGTAATATTTCTAATCATGTAACCAGTGTCGTATCTTGCCTGCCAGGAAAAGCACTGAGTTGCTCAAGATCGCTAATTTGTAAGCAAAGCCACTTGTTAGTGACTCACTAGTTTATTATAAAAGGTTTGGGTAGGCGATCTCACCTATCTGAAATCTGGGACTTCGTGATCCGCCGTCGGTTGGAGTGAATGCACGAAAAGGATTTTGAGGTATAAGTACATAAAAGATGTTGTATTATACGCATCATTGTTTTTTTCAAGCGTTCAGGAACTTTCCATTAGTAGTCTATAAAGCAACATACGTCGTGACCAATATTATTCCGATGTCGTGACCTTACCAAAAAAATGGTTGGATTGATGATGCATCCGTCCCTCTCGTAGGGTGTCTCACTGCATTATTGCGACATGTTTATGGGAACAATTATATTTATTTGAACCCCGTGCGGCAGTGGTGCGGGACTTTTTTATTAGTTGGGCCGTGGGGCACATGGGGGGCATGGCTTTTCAGCGGGGTTGGGGCGAGCTTTCTTAAATACTAATTTCTTTGGGATGAGGCACTATTAGTATTAATTTATGGGGGAACAGGGTGGATTCACTGGAACTAAGGGGGGGGGGGGGTGTCAGGTGAGCGTGCCCCCGGCTACGGCACCGTGGGCGTGGTCTTCTTGAGGTACCGGTATACTGTTAGTATTAGACTATACCGGCCTGGCACGCGAGTGAATAGATGTAGGCCCTATATGAAATAATGCACAAAGTGTCTTCACAACAAGCATGATTTTCATGCTTGTCATCATGACTATGGTTTGAGTGGATTATGCAAACCTTTCCCCATATTGCTTTTATGGATTTTTGAATACTTAACATGTCATTTCTGAAAGGCTAATGAAATCACAAGAGCCATCGACTACTGAATAAAATAATGCAAAGGTTAGCATACACTCTTTAGCCACCGAAAAGCGCGATCACTGTGTTAGCATAATGGTTGTACTAGGGTGGGGAGGGGACAAAAGGAAACGTCAGAGATCATTTAGGAAACAGTTTTTTATATTTGTTTAATGGTCAAATGTAATGAAAGTATTAGAAATGTCCTTTGCAATGGAGATACTTTAGATGTAGTGTTGTTTTTATTTCTACGAGCTTCCAGAAAGTAAGATTGCCCATGTTCGGGCACCCCCCCCCCCCCGCCGCCTGCATGCACAAGCCAAGCGTATGTACTTTTTCTCGCTGGTTCCACATAACGATCGCATTGTAGTTCTACTCACCGCGCGCGGACCATGGAATGCACGGATTGTTTTTCTCTTTCAGAATAATATTACCCAGAATGCTTAGTACTTCACTGCGCCATTTTTGATGGCATTTACCGTTCTGTCGTCGAATCATCAGTGTAAATTCTATCCAACATCATCTCGTGCTTGAGTCTGCAAGGCTCAAATTTCATCATGACTGATGGTGGACCATATATCGGGAGTACGATTAGCCTGATTTCACAATCAGAGATTCGTTATGAGGGGTGTTTATACTCAATTGACACTGTGAAGTCCACAGTAACTTTGTCCCAAGGTGAGAAATAGCATTGACCGCCGTTCATTGTTGTTCCGTATGTGTTTACTTATAAATTGCACAGGCAGTCCTATTCCTACATGCACCGTTAACTATATTGTATAACTATAACTTGAAATAATATCAAGTAGGAGTAGGTCTATTCAGCTAAACGCACAGAACAACGTAAATAAATTGAAAAATGTGTTGACTAGACTGTACACACAGTCAGAAGAGAAGGGTTGACCCAACAAACAAGTGCACTGAAAACAACTAAGTCAAGAGTAGTCCTAAGACTAGAGTAGAGTAAGACTGAAAGTGAAGTGTTCTCTTTTGTGTGTTTGGCCATGGATGGTGGATCAATATTATGATTTTGCAGTCATGGCAGAGATGTCATTTTCTTTGTTTATTTATTTCATTAAGACATTACATATCCAACTGAGCAATTTGCGCCAATATTAAAATAGCATGAGTAAATTAGCCCCATAAAAATAGCCCCATGAATAGGGCCAATCCACTCCCTATCCTTGGCCCTAGCACCACTGCAAACCTATTCTTTTGCCCTATGATATTTTTAATCGGCAAAGATCTAGATCATGAAACTTACCGATTGAATGCCAATATCCTTGTAGTAGATAGCTCATGTAGCTGGACTGCTGGAATTTGTTTTAAAACATCACATGTTTTTGGTGAAAATCAAATGATTTTCATTTGATTTTCGAAAGTGAACTTTTAGAACGATCTCACTCTTAACGATCTTGACAACTTGCTCATTGAGAAGTCGTACACACGTTCTCATAATTACGTTAAAGGGTGCTTTTCAGCGTTACTGTACGAGGGGATCGAGCACCAATACAAATGTTTGGGTTCAAAAACTAGGTTTTGTCGGGCTCCCTCAACAGGTTTACTCATTAGAACAACGATACAATCAATCGCTACGATTGAGTTGGTACCAGACCGATTTACTCGCAGACGCCGCGAGTGCAAATAATCAAGATCGTTGAGATCGTTCTAAAAGTTCACTCCACTCGAAAATCATTTGATTTTCACCAAAAACGTGTGATGTTTTTTCAAACAAATTCCAGCAGTCCGGCTATCTACAAAATACAAGTACTTTGGCATTAAATCAGTAAGTTTCACGATCTAGATCTTTGCAGATTAAAAATATCATAGGGCATGTAGGGTGAAAGGATAGGTTTGCAGTGATGCTAGAGGGCCAAGGATACAGAGTGGATTGGCCCTATTCATCGGGCTAGCCCCATACATGTACATGTATAAGTGCCAATTTTTATAGAGTGCTGGACTCCCTCCACTTCTTGGCCCTACGCCCGAGTATGTACATGTACCTTCAGGAGGTGAAATAATTTTTAGAATAGAAATCCACGTTTGGATGTCGAGATTTGCCCCCCAGTTGTCGCTTACTCTATCTACCTCTGTAATATCTTTATTATTAAAAACGTTGCCTTTGATTGAGAAAAGTCTGATTTCAATTCTTTGTGAGTAATGACATTGAAGTTTGCTTTATACTCATTAGACAAATGAGGTAAATAGTGCATGTTCCAAATTTAAACCGTTTATTTGTTTAAATGTGTCGATAGTTTTTTCTCATTTTGATTCTGGTTTTGTAAAAATATTCCCGTTCCAGTAAAAATTTTGAGCTGCAAGCCCAGCCCTGTGGCCATGTGCATTTTCTCTCAAAGTTCTAGCCCTGTTTCTATTAAAAGAAAAGCAGAGGGGGTCCAGCATATTTATTGGGCTAGAGTAAATAGGAGAGATGTTCGGATGTTTACGCTGGACTCCTTCCGCTTCTTGTCCCTGAAGCCCATATAGCATCAGGAGGTGAACAGTCTTTTAATAGAAACTCGCGTTTTGTGGCCGAAATTCCCCCCCCCCCAATCCCCCAGTTGTCACTTAACACTGGCTTTGCTCAATTGTAGAGAGTGCAAAAAAGTGCAAGCTCGTTTGGTGTAGTTTTATGAAAATCTCTGAGCTAATAATCACTCAATTAAACATAGTCTTAAAATCTGAACCGATGTCCCAATTGGATCATGCAAATTTCTGTTGTCTTGTGCAGCATTCGTGGGATTTGCACAATCTGCAGATTGTGCACGATTGAGATTAAACTGCGTAATCTTCTAAAAGCGAGCTTGTAGCTTGCACAACTTATCCAGATGAGTTTAAGAAGTCTATCGGCTACCATCTTTGTATTGCTAGTTGCTACCAGTCTCAAGGGCTCATAGTTCAAGAAAAACAGGCCTGGAATTTCGTCTTTGAGAGGATATTGCCATTTTCATTTTGAAAAGGCACTTCCATTGTAAAATATGAGTCTACAGGGAACTTTTGAAGGGGGTGCCAAGACCGGGGCAACAGTAGTTTTTGTAATCCAGGCCTGCACATGATGTTGGCCTAACTGGTCTTACTTCAGAACTGTCACTGGAACATCTATTTTTTACAAAAGAGCTAAAACATATTTATTAACTGTTTTTTAAATATTTGTGGGAGGTTTTTAAAAGTGTTAAAAAACCCAGTACAGGGTTCTGCCCACTGTGGTCGGTGCCGGAAAACCCGCCCGGCACTCAGGATTCCCCAACCACCGCTGGCAGAATTTTCTCTGTTTCCGACCACCACAAATTTGTCCAAATCTTTAAATTGCACTTGCAATTTCCTTTCAAAGGTTTTCAACGAAATGTAAAATTTGGTATTTACTGGTAAAAATGCCATTAATTTTGAGTACTTCTTTGATTTGAGTCTATTTACATGATCTACCGTGTAACTGATCCATCTCGCAATGGTTTCCAGGGAAACAAAATTTTCCACCACTAAATAAATCCTGGGCAGAACCCTGCCAGTAGACTACATGTACTACAAATGTAGGGGTTTTCCTTAACTTTTTTTTTCACCTGCCGGCTTGAAGAGTTAATCAAAAATTTGGGTCGCCTGCAAGTTTGTTCACTAGCCCGCATTTATGTACGCAACGGAATGCACACAATTTTCGTAACAAAAATTTCATTTTTTGACAAGATCTTATCCCCTAAATTCTGCCCTTAGTAATAGTATTTTCAACAACAACCATTTTCATTCATTCGTGATTTGAGGTCGGTTGATGGCGTACATTTGGGAAAAATGATCTCTCGTTGGGATTTTACCACCATACCCCTCATTCATTGTGAAAAGAACAGTTTTTTGACTCACCCAGCGGACTAGTAAAGGAAGGGTTTTGACTCGCCCGATGCTGTTTTTACTCGCATTTGGCTATCGGGCGACCACCCCTGCTACAGGACTTGTTTCATGCAAATTGGAGCACTTTGGTTCGATGCTAATACACAAAGTCTGCACTTGGACTCTGGCCCGTCTTTGTGGTTGTTTTGAGCCCAGCCAGCCCAAGTTAACCATTTGATATTTGAATTTCAGTTCGGTCATTTGGAACGGAGGGAAGAGATGCTCCAAGGACTGTAGTAGCAGGAGATGAAGTGTACAGTTTAATCATCTTCAAAGGGAGTGATATTAAAGAGCTTCATGTATGTGAACCACCTAAACCTCAGAGCAACATCGCCCAAGATCCTGCCATTCTACAGGTAAGAAGTTTATTTCTACATCTTTAAAAAAATTATTTTATTGACTACCAGCTTCATACTTGTTAACCACTTCATGTCGGAGTAAACAAATCTTCAGGACCTCTGCGCGGTATTATTTTTCTAAACTTCCAAAGTAATTTATTTTTCTTGTTGAGACTATCGTTGCAATGAAACCCTGACTAAATAAAGTAAAGACCACAAATGTTCTTTTAAAAAAAATGACTGGGACAATTCATTCTCTTTAAAGAAGTTATAGAATGTCTTTTCGTGACTAGACCAGAACCACTGCCGATAATTAACCACTGGCCTGGGTATGCTGGAATCTCCCACTTGCCACACATATGCACACAAAAACAATGGTGGTTGCCTTTTGATCTCTCATAATCCTGGATTGCACTACAAAAGGGCGAAGGTCTGGAATCAGGCAAACCCAAAGAAAAAGAGATTTCCAGCATGAATTCCAGTACCTAATTTACCCTTCGGTGGAAAACAAAGCATAGCACGGTGCATTCTTGTGCATGCTACACAGGGGTTGTCCGTGGGCGTGTATACCTGTCAACCGACGGCAACCAAAAGAGGACACTCTGAAGTTGTTCCAGGCTTTTATAAATGTCATCCATATTTCTACCCAGGAATATTTTACGTGATACAGGTCAACCGGCGTGAAGTGGTTAAGGGTTATCCATAAAAAAATAGATTTTCCTTCTTGTGTCGGACAGTATTTGATAAAGTACTGTTTCTTGCCAAAAAGCCTTGATCTTATCACCTGATTGTAGCTCCCCCTTGTCGTGATTATTTCCTTTCACTTACCATAACTCCCTTGTTTTATTTCACAGCATTCTGCTGCTATCCCAAGTTCATGTAGCACTGGTCCAGGATATCATCGTGGGCCTTCATTCAACAATGCTCAAGGACAGTTTAGCTCGTATAACAGAATGCCATACAATCAGTATGGCCATATCGGAGGGGTCATGCCAGGTTTCTTTGGGGCTCAACCCAGCCACCCTCCTGGATTATCTGGTAATGATTGATTTATGTTTTATGGTTTCTTGTCCTTTATTACAAAAGAATTTCAAAAAGAAATCTTGATTTTAAACAAAAACTTATTCTTCCAAAAAAACTAATTGTACATGTAGAAGATTGTATGAGCTTGCAAGGCAGATGTACATGTAAGTAGCCAGCATATCCATAAATTATTGATCCCAATTTCAGTGGGTTTAGTTGTTTTCCTTCACCAGTTAACCAACCAACCTGTACATTTTATTAACTTATAAATACTTTTCTTAACCAACCTGTACATTTTACTACTTTATACTTTTCTAATCGCATATTTTCCTGAAGAATAACCTCATATTGAAGCCATCTCATTGTTATCAAACACTTGAAGGTCACTCAACTCCCCCACCGACGATGACACGCCGCTCACCAACCATGGAACAGGGTGTTCAGGCTTCTGGTCCAATCAGTCCCCAGAAAGACACCAAGGCACCTACCAAGGTCACATCAGCCGATAAGCACCAATCCAAAGAAAGAGAGGAACAAGGCCTCCCTCAGCGCACCCAGCAGCAGCGGCGAAGAGGCTCAAAGGAAGAGAAACCAAGCCAGAAGAAGGAGATTCACCGACAGGAGGGGAAGGATAAGAAGGCTGAGAACAAGGCAGATAGACCTGAGAGGGGTGAAAGAATCGAGAGGGGTGAGAGAATCGAGAGGGGTGAGAGAAACGAGAGAGCTGACCGAGGAGAAAGAGGAGATCGAGACAGAGGAGGTCGATCTTCACAGGGTCAAAGACAAAACTGGCAAGGTGAGATTTTGTTAAGGCTTGAATTGTTAAGTGTTGCCAATCCTCTTGATCTTAAGAATTTAGTCCAATGATTACAGAACAGTTGGTATCTTCATTCCATCTACAATCTTCTATAGTTAATCAACTAAGCTTTTTCAGGGGACATGATTTTTTCCAAGACATGTCTGTGATGTTGTGTGCACCGAATGTTGAAAACTTTTTTCTTTATTCAGACAATCAGAAGTTTAAAACAAAATCTTGTTTAGTCAAATGTGAAAAGATAGAAGAGTTAAAATATTGACGTAGAAGAAGAGTTGCATGTTGACTAATTATACTTTCTGAATAAAAGTTTGCATTTCCGTTGTTGGCTCTATCCATGTCAGGAAGAAATGATAAAAATGTATTTCTTATCTCTAGGTTACAATCAAGGCAGAAGAGGAAGAGGGCGTGGTCCACGGTCACCAGGTGTCAAGGAAAAGATCGGCAGTGATTTTGATTTCTCCAATGCCCAATTTGAGAAGAAGACACTAGAGGAAGAGTTTAAAGAGAAGCTGAAAATAGATGGAAGTATGTCAAAAAGTCAATTGTTACTGATTGTGCTCTCTGTAACCCTTTCCTTACCAATCGACTGCACTCTTGCCCCCTCTTTTTTAACGTTGGCCACCTTAGTCGACCAAGCTTACAAACACAAAAACACTCGAGCTTGAGTACAAAGACCATTTGTTATAGCTATAGTTTTGCTCATGTTTCACCCTCCATACCCTAGCTTACAATGTTTGGAAAGAGAAAGATCAGATCTTGACACCAGTGGTATCATAAAATCATTTAATGTTATGGAGTTGTCCCGAAATGGTTTGGTAAGAACTGACATGCTTAACACCTAGGGAGCACCATACATGCTTGTGCACAAAAAAAGTGTTTGAGAATCCAGATTGCACTTAACCTCCTTGCAAAACCTTGGCTGTAAGACACAACCGATAACCTGCCATGGTATGCTGGGATCTCTGAACACTTGGACTTACCTCCCATTGAGCCGAATACAATGATAAACAACGGGGGCAGCATGTCTATTCTTGTAAGCCACTTTTGTATTAGCTAAAGAACAAAGGTCTGGAATCAAGAATTACACAATAACACCTAAAAAGGGAGATTTTAAGCATGAATTCCAGCACCATCTTTCCCTCTTTTTCTGGGGAAACAAAGCGTAGCACAGGAGGTGCAGGCCTGTGCACACTACACAATGGAATGTCCAGGTGAATATACACATCGGCCGTCCAACTGACAGCAAAAAAGGACGCTCAAATTTGTTCTGTCAGTTTATAAACATCAGCTGTAAGCCAGTTTGTAAAAGTTTGGTGTTTATACACGTCTGTCGTCAAAGTGGTAAAGAAAAGGTCAAGAACAAGGCTGGTTATTGATTGATCTCTTAGGTTTTTGTAATATACTAATGGGCATTAAATAAAAGCAAGAACGTTTTCATTGTTTATTTTGCTCTAAAATGAAAGATTCAGGGTGATAATAGAGTTTGTAAAAATGACCTTTGAACTCAGCGGAGCTGTTATTTAAGATCATGAGCTTTGTCCTTGAGTGGTCAAACAATTCCTTCACCAGCTGTTGTTAATAATTTCAGAACACTTTGGTAACAAAACAGTTCAAAACGACTTTTTTCTACACTACGGTTAATTTCATGAATTTCTTCACAATCTTGCAAAGCATTGGTTAGTTTTCTTTAATAATATTGATTTCATCTTTGACATTTGAATAGCGTCGACAGTGAATGGTGATGTAGTGAAGGGTACTGAAGATTCAGGGAATGAGACACAGCCTAGTGATGCTCCTGAGGAAGAGGAACCATACTACGATTCCTCAAAGTCCTTCTTTGATAACATATCTAGTGACTCAAACAAGGGGTAATTAATCAATCAATTAATCAGTCAATAATTAATCAATCTGAAGTCATTTATATAGTGCTGAAATCAAATGTTTGCTGCAAGTCGGTCTTTGATAACATTTCTAGTGACTCAAACAAGGTGTAATTTATCAGTCATTCAATCAATCAATCAATCGATCGGAAGTAAATCTTACAGTTTGCTCAAAGATGCTGAGACACAGAATTGTCAGTATAAGCCTCCTAAAACGGTGAGCTTTGAGAAGTGTCTTGAAGGTGTGGAATGAACTGGCAATTTCTGAGCAACAAGATCAGGGCCATGGCTCTACTGCTGAATTCTGCACTTGGGATCACCACTCTTCGCTTACAGGGCAAGTGCCAAATAGTTGTGCCAGCTGTGTATGCAAAGAATGGTTACATGTAGTAACAAACATTCCCTACTAACCTGTGAAATAAGCTTGACGCAAGTGTGGAATTATCTGGTTCCTTAGGTGCTAATTCTTTGCTTACGGTAAGCAGAGCCATGTGATTGGGCCCTGTAGTCTAAAAGAGATTCGATTGAAACTCAAGACTTAAATAGGTCCTTTATTTCATTTCAAGTTTGTTTATTCCTAGCAAAATATCATCAGTAGATGATTAAGCTTATTTACTTAAATTTGACTCGTTTGCTTGATTTTTACATAAACTAATCATTGTGTTGTGTCATTATTTTGTCAAGTCGCAGATAATAATTGTATCCAATAATTGTTTAACTACATTAATTACCTTTTAACTGAGGTCAACTCAATATTTCTGTCCTATTTCAACAGGAATCGACAAAACTGGAAGGAAGAACGCAAGATGAACTGCGAGACCTTTGGCATTGCCTATGCCCGTAACCGCGGTCGTGGAGGTTACTACCGTGGGTACTATCGTGGGAATTATCGTGGTAACTACCAAGGAGGAAGAGGTCAGAGTCGAGGTGGGCGTTCATACCGAAGCAGCAGAGGAAGAGGAGGCTGGAGAAATCAAGGAGGTTGGAATGACCATGCTAACGACACAAATCAACAAAGTGAGGTAATTTGAAGACTGTCTGTCAAGTCTTGGTGGTTGAAAAATTGGTATTGACAACAGTAGAGTTCAACCAATCATTCTGTTTTTGAGAAGTTACATCATTCTTTTGTTACTGTCTCATAACTGAGAACTTAAGTGTTGTACATTCTGAGGTCTTATTATTGTAACCATTGAGAGTTACATAGGTCAGTAATATTTGAGGTTCTAATATTGGTGTTAAACATTGTTTACAAAGCTTTTTTAATGTCAAATATTTTCCCAGTGTTTTAATATTAAATATATTGCCCTTTAATGGCTACTAATTAGAGGTACTTCTGAATGTTCATGAAACAATCCTTATACTGCTAATGGCACAATGTAAATATATTTCATGTACAAATGGATCTTAAAGAAAGGACTTCAATTAAGGTTTGAAAGTGTTAAAAGGATTTGAGATAGGCCTGGAACTACACGAAGGCCATGGCCTCCGTTGCCCTTGGTTCTCCTACAAAAGTTTCCTATAGACTTTTTTATTTTACAATGAAAGTGCTCTTTGCAAAGTGAAAATGGCCTTGCCCTCTCAAAGATGAAATTCCAGGCCTGTGAGAAGGTATGCAATATGCTCCTTACCCCAGTGGGAAGCCTTCATGGGATCAAGACCATCTTGAATCTTATCCAGTTGGTATGCGAGGTGTAATATCTAATAGTGACATGCAACTATTTTGTGTGCATGACTTCCAAGCTTATTTATTGAGGTATCCAGACTAATTTTGTCTGTTTGCAAGGAATGCAAGGGCATTCAAAATATCATGTGGGGTTGAACAAAGACAAATTGACTAAGCAGGATTTGAACCAACGACCTCCAGATTAACGTGCCAGCACTCTACCAACTTGGCTATGTTGGCGGTCTCCCTAGAATGAAAAAGCTGCATCTAGTTTTTTATAATTTCCTCTCTGGAATGAACAGGTAGAGCGCTGGCACGTTAGTCTGGAGGTCGTTGGTTCAAATCCTGCTCTAGTCAATTTGTCTTTATTCAACCCACATGATATTTTGAAAGTGCAGTTGCCCTTGCATTCCTTGCAATCCAGACAAAATTAGTCTGGTTGCCTCAATAAATAAGTTTTTTGATAATTTCCTCTCTAGAATGAAGAGGTGTTTGTTAATTATCAGATGGGCGGTAATTTGCTGCGATGTTTGTAATAATAGTGAAGGGTTATTTATGAGGCAAATACTTATTTTAAGATTTTGCACAACAGTCGGTTATTAACGCAACACACCACTAAAATGAATAGCTATGATTTTTTTTTGTATTGGTTACAGATCACAGTTAAGACTGAAAAAGCTACTGAGGCCACATCATAAGACACTGAGTGAAGTCTGCTTCACATGGAAATATACCAAAGGATAGACAAGGCACTCCCACCTGCCAGCCAGGAATGCAAGAAGCTTTCCCTGGGGTTTACTTTCACCTTTTTTCTCTATCCAATCCCTCATGTCTTTTGTTTTGGACTAATTTATTGCCCCGCGTAACAATGAGAGGTTGTGTGTATGATATACACTGTCTATTTATGCTGAATCTTGTGCTGGAGATTTTAAACTCATGCAAGTTGAATCCACTTCTTGATCAGATTGACACCTCCTTAAATTGTTGATTTGGAATGCCTTATTATGTCAACTTCCCTCTGATTTTTTTTTGATTTTTTGTTATTTTGTTTTGGAATTTAAGTGATTTACTCGAGGTACTTGTTTTGGTAAAATGAAAGAGAATTCTTATGAAGCCAATTCGCACAAATGAATTGATTGATTAAAAGCCAAGTTTGCTTTACTAAAATACTTTGTTCAATGCTAAATAATTTATTTAAAAAGTTTGGTTGATGTAGTTGCCTTAATGTCACAGTAGAGTGGTAATTAGTGGGTTGCTGCAGTTGCTTTTGCCCATTTAAAACGGGCAAATCATTTGATAACTTTGTTGACAACACCGTACATCAAGAACCTCTGAAATAATTTTAGACAAAAGTCTGGTTACAAGGTGCAAAGTTAAAATGGGAATATTTGCCTGGTAGCGTCACTGCTTAGCCTGCTAGCAAGCTAGTCCAGGTAAAGACGGCCTTACCGTGACTTATAAGGTAGTAGTTAAGATATTATAAACATTTAAGAGCCCTGGATTTTGCGCAATATGCTAATGGAACCAAGGGCATTGTCACACTGAGTAATTTTTATCGGCAGCTTAAAAGCAACCAACTTTACTGCATGAAAACTAAATAATTCACAAGCCTCAGGGGCATGTCACAAGGGGCAATCTCCGAAAAGAAAATGCATTTGAATATTAACATACCTTTCTTAGGATTGTAAGACATCGTTTGAAAAATTACTTGGTTGCTACCAAAGTGGTCCTGTAGCATGCACTGCTGTTCGCTGACTCCAATTTGCCTGTAAAAGTTGCCTTGTGCGACAGGGTCATAAGAGAAGTGTTTCTTGTTAATCCCAGACAATTGGTCGTCTGTAAATTGCCTTATGTTGACATGGCCCTGAAGTGTGCCAGCTAAAAAGAAGGAAAGAAGGATCAAGTACTGTATCAGTGCAAGACTGTCTGATTGAAGAGTTTTAATGGGTTATTTAAGGTAGCATATAGATAACCAGCGAGAATTCTTAATTACTGTTGCATGTAAGTTGAGTTTACAACCCCCCTGATAAAATACTGGACTGGTGTCGGAGATAATGTTGACATTTATTCATGCGGTCAACCAAACCATTGCATAGTGTACATTGATAGGCATAATTTAACCATTGATTTTTTGAAATTATCTATGGCTGTGTCGAGATAGCTTCTGTAATTTTATGTGAATAAGAAATGCTGGTCTTTAGAGAAGGACAGAAAGCCCCCAGAATACTCAGTGTAACTTGTGATGCCAAGTTGAACATCGGTTGTATGAAAGGTTGGTTAATTTTATGAAACTCTTGGATTGGACGAACAATCGACCAACAAACCCACAGTAGGATCTTGATTTCTATGACTGTTATTAGCACTCTAAATTATTCTCGCATTTCAAGCAGAATTTTTCACACTTTCAACATCGGGGGAAATAGGTTTGAGGTACATGTAAAAATTATTGAAGGTTGAAATCATGTCAACAATGTAAGGCTGCTTTAGCTACGGCTATGGCTATGACTGGGTCACTGCGTCATCAAGAGTTGAAGTATAGGATGTTTGTAGCAACAGCCGTAGCCATAGCTGTAATGCTAATTTGGATACGGCCTTAATCCATGAAAACAAATTTGCAAAAAAGCCCACTAAACTACTACAGGCTTTATTTTAAAAAGGAAATTTTTCGATATTATTGTTTGCACATTGTAATATTTTCAAAGCATGCCAAGTAGGCATGTGATATTTTATTTGATCTTTGAACAAGTTATGAAGACATGCTTGCATTTTCTCTCCAAGTGATTTGTGTGTGCGTAATTTCAAACGCTTTAGTTTGTCTCTTAGGGTGGTGATAAGATTGGAAGTACATTCATTATCAGAGAAAGTCAAAGCTTTGAGTTAAAATGTGATGTTACAAAACAAATCAGAGGTAGAAAGGAGACCCATGATTTGTTACATGCAAGTCCACTTCATGATAAATTTGTTGTGTTCTTGTTACTTGTTTTAAGTCAAACTCATGAACAGGCGAGGGTATTACATGAACATGTATAAAACAACACAGTGAAAAGTTACGACACCTATTCAATACAAAATTGTTACTATGGCAGTATTGGAGTTAACGGCAGTGGCTATGGCTAGGTCGCTTGTGGCTGCTGCCAACAGCCTCGGCCAAAGTCACTTGATTTGGACGCTGCTTATTTCTAGGTTTAAAAATATTTGGTACATGTATTTGTTAATTAAAAGTATAAATAAACATCGGTTGTCTGACAGATTTTGCTTTAAATCAAAATCTTGCTTCCAGATAATTTCTCTGTCTTGTAAGAAACTGTTTTATATCTTTCTTGCCTTTGCAGTTGACATGGGTGTTTAAGGCTAATTGAAGACAATTGTATATTAGTAGGATTTCCAAAGAAAAAAGAGGTCCACATTTACGTTTTCAAGTAATTAATTTAATTGTAAATTAACTTAATTTTATTAATTACTTTTGACACCTGTTTTTGTTTCTAATAAATATTTGAAAATATGAAGTGCATTTGTAAAGCAAATAAGTGATACACTAGACAATGTGGACATTTCTGCGGGGTACCATGGTCTCATGTATTGAAAGCAGTAATTCAAAAATTACGATGAAAACAACCACAGCTTGCACCTGTCCAAAGAACAAAAAAATAACTGCCAGTTTTTGATGCAGATTCAACTACATGTATGTGAAAGCCAAATAATTATTTTGTGTTTCCCTGAAAGTATTCAATAATCTGTAAATTCGAAGGCCTACAAGTAACAAACCTGACCCAACAGAACAAGTAGATTTCCGTTGTGGGTCAACATGGACATACATGTAGCAAGTCTACTCTCTTTATAGCAAGATTGCTGTGGGACTGGCCAAATTACCTCTTTATAACAGGAATGTTGTTATAAGAGGAAAGCAAAACAAGGTAACACAAAGTAGAAAAGAGATTCAGGACTTTAGAATGTACTCTTTATAAGCAGAACCTCTTTATAACTGCGCTAAATATCTTGTTTTGTTACTGGACAATTTTAATTAAAAATGTTATCAAAGATGCTGTCAAGTTTTCATTGAATTGCTTGCTACGTTGAAGTCTTAACACTTCTGTGCAAGTTATTGAACCTATAGATTGCACAAGTCTTTTTAGGACTCAAATTTGGGGAAGGGGGATCCACAAGACCAGAGGGCTTGTAGTTCAGTGTTTACTGGACCAGATTTGTTTTTACAAGACCAGAATCAAAAATAAGAAAAAAAACTCCTGTCCCAGTTTAACATCAACTGTATTTATTAGAACAAGCACTAAGCCATGGTAAGAGAAGATTTATCTCATTTGTCTTTATGGGTATTAGGTTTACTTCATTATGTCATTACTCATTAGAATTGGAAGGTATTTTATCAGAGTCTAAGTCAACATTTGAACACAATTTGATTTTGTTCAAGATGTTACACAGTGAGGAGATATTGTTCATTTACAAAACACGAGACCATCGGACTTGTCCAGTCAAAAGTTTACTGGCCCAACACTAAAACTACTGGCCTCTGGCCTGCGGTCAATTGTAAAATTGGAGCACTGCTTTTGTTTTTGTTTAAAAAAACCTTGAGAAACCTTTAATTCTCAAGTACATTGCTGTGAAAGAAACAAAAAGGCTCTCTTGAAATTGGTGAAATCGAGCAATACTTGCACAATCTGTTGGCTTTGAGGTACTGTGAAATAATGTTGTACTTGCAGTAATTTTCACAATTTCTCTCCGAGATTACGGTTTTGTAAAAACTAGTGTGTGATTCGGGATCTGCAATTTGTCTGCCAAGTTTTGGGTTACAAATGTATACAGCTAGAGCTAGTCTTGGGGTAGGTCAGGTCAAAGGGAAAAAATTCAGTGCACAGTCCCATTATAATTTTTAGTGAATTCATGAGAATTTTGTATTAAAGGAACAATACATTACAGAATTGGTTTTTGCTAACAAAACAGTTGCTGGCAGTGTAAGCACTTTATGTAATCCACCATATACATAAACTGACAAACCTGTAGAAGTTTGAGATCAATCGGCCATCTGGGTCACGAAAAAATAGTGAAAAACCGATTACACATTTTGCATGAAATCATATAGATTCAACAAATGAATAAAACGCTCACTGAGCGATAAACTCCATTCGGAAAGTTAGTTTATTCATTTCTCATCAAATATGGCATTTCAGACAAATATTTCAATGGATGTTTTCTACTATCATCACATTAGACCGTGTAAGTTTTATGTAAATCTGTGATAAAAAAAGTATATTTTACAATTTTTTTCTTACCAATTCTGTAATGTTCCTTTAATTTTAATGGTTCCAAATCCTATTCAAGGATACGGATTGTAGGATATGGTACTGTTGACTCAATTTACATAAGACTTCATGGCCATCTTGATTTTCTTCCAGAGGCTTGAAGGAGAAATAGTCTGGTTCCTTTTTGTACAATGACTTTTAGCATTCATTTCTGCTGTTGGATACAATGAACACGACCAAGATGGTGGTAGCACGATAATGGTCCATTGCTTATCATTGGAAGGGGCTTTCCAATCTCATCCAAGTCCAACCATTCATGTGTTGAGTTGCCATAGAGTAGAGTATTTTAAAGGATCTGGGAAGGGTCTCTAGCCAAAGACTTGGGTAATATAAAGACGTTTTAAGGCATTTCTGTTCACCTGATCCAGAAAAAAAAGTAATTCAATCTCTCAAATAAAATTGAATTAGAGAATAAAAACAGCATGTCAACAAGTCAATTGTTAATTCGAAATTGTTATTTCTTTTGGGGGTTCAATATTGTAACTTTATTAGCAAATACTAACATTTTTTCTAAGGACAGGTGTTGAAACAACTTCATATAAGTAAACCCAACTTCCTATCTGAGGATAGTAGACAGACTACACACAGATATACCAATACATTCAAGTCTTCATTTTCCACTTTTATTGAGAAATTTGTATACAGTAAGAAAACTAAAATCCACCCAAACATATTTATTTAATTAAAGGCAGTAGATACTTTTGGTAATTATACAAGAAATAAATTACCATAAAAACTTGGTAAGGAGCACCTGAGAGCTGCTAATAGTATAAAACATTGTGAGAAACGACTCCCTATGAAGTAATGTAATTTTTGAGAAAGAGGTAATTTCTTAATAAAATATTTGAATCTGGGAAAGGCTTCAGGCATGAAGCCTTTCTCAGACATTTGAAAGCACATAATTCTATGCAACGGGGCAAGGGTTTTTTCCCCCATTATATTCTTGCAACTTTGATGACCAATTGAGCCAAATTTTTCACAGAATGTAATATTTTATGCATATGTTGGGATACACCAAGTGAGGATACTGGTCTTTGACAATTACCAAAAGTATACCCTGCCTTAAGCTGTATGTTTGTAATGACCTCCATGGCAAAATACTGCTCCCCCAAACAAAATAAAGTAAATCATAATGTAACCAAGTTTTATATGTTTGTGATGTTCTCCTTTGCAAAGAAGCTTGACTGTGAATGATGAAACGATAGAGCAATTCCAAACCTAGCCCTGGTAGGACGTCAGTTTCCTTTGCAATGGAGGAGTCCAACCTAGGCTACCCCAAACCCCACTCCAAAGTGAAAGAGTCCATGAAGATTTGGATAGAATCAACTCCTATCCATACTGTGAGTTACTTCACTAACATGGTCCCTCACTACTCCATCCAGTACTGTGTACACATCCTTGCAACCTTTCATTGCCATATCCAACACCTGAGAGAGGTTATCTACATGGAGACGAGAGTTAGACTGAAATAAGGCAATCTGTTCAGACTTGGGTAGGATGGCTAAGATCATCTCAGGACCACCCGTGGATTCTTCCAAGTAGCTGATATCAACTAGGGGTGTGTCGGTTATGAATCCTGCTGAGCATGCGCAGACGTAATCCCTCATGGGTATGCCAGCGTCAATGATGGCTAGTGTAGCAGCATTGACACATGCACAGTAGTTCCCTCCATCTGCCTGCAAAATCTGTAGGGAATTAAAGACCAAGTGAAACATGGTGAATTACAAAAAAAATACAACACAAGTCTACAATAGTTCACGGGGAACATTGAAATTATTTAATGTCCCCTAAAACACACTTTTTAATAGTGTAAAATGTGACTTGGAAAACAAAATTGGGAGAACAAATTCAGGGAAACTGTGCTAAATTTGTTAAACATTTTTCTTTACGATGACGGTGATACCAGGCAATTTAAGTGCACAATTAGTGTAAGGGTTACACAGTCAACCCTCCTACTGTTTTAAGTTACATTGTATGCCTGCCTGCAATATTAGAACATCATGTGGTGAATACTGTGTCATCTACACAGTCACTCCTAACAATGCCAACTGTCTGACCATTCAATATCATCCACGGTGGTTGTGATTTTGAATGATAAACTATGCCAGCCTGCAATATGACATCAAGTGAGTGAATGCATCTACACAGTACACAGTCAACCCTCCTACTGTCTGACCATTCAATATCAGCCACTGTGGTTTTGAATGAATGATTAAACTATGCCAGTATGCAATATGACATCATGTGAGTGAATGCGTCTCCATGTATACAGTACACAGTCGACCCTCTTACTGTCTGACCGTTTAATATCATCCATTATGGTTTGGAATGAAAGATAAACTACATGGGAAACCAGTCATCTGCATCGCCCCCCGGCAAAGTCGCCCCCCAGCAAGCTCGCCCCCTCCAGGTACAAACTCGCCCCCTCACAATGTCGCCCCCTACAAAGTCGCCCCCCGAACACACAGTCGCCCCCTTGCCTTGGTATTTGCGTGAAAGTTTACGTAAGCGCGGCGGTCCCAGCGTGCAGCGCCCAAAAAGAGCATGCAGTACCAGAATTGTGATGGAGCATGTAGAAGTTAAAGTGTAAAATTAATATTCATGTGTTTTTAATAATTTTCTTTTTGAGAGTTTCTTCTTAAAGGCACAGTACACGTTTGGTAATAGAGCCTACCGATTGTGTTAATCCTATATAATTATGTAGGTACATAAAAAACATTACAGTGCAAGATTTATTTATTTATTATGTCTCCTGTAAATTTGTCTATTCGTCTTTTGATAGTTTTTAAAGTACATACATCTGTATGTATGTTTTTACGTTATTTATCCTCAACAAAAATGTATAAAGTCTTTTAGGATTAAATAAATGTTTCTTTAATTTTTTTTTAAGAGTTACAAGGGAAATTTTTTGGTGTTTTTCAATTTGTAAAAGTTATTAAGTTATTTACCCTCAACAAAAATGTAAAAAAGTCTTTAAGGATTCCCTTTTCTTGAAACAAGTTAAACAAAAACAAAATTTCCCCTTAGAAAATCATTGCAACAAAAATGTGTAAAGTCTTTAAGGATTCCCTTTCTTGAATCAAGTTAAAAACAAAAATTCTCCCTTAGAAAATAATTGCAACAATAGCAAAAAAAAAATGCATAGGGAGCAACTGTGTGGGGGGGGGGGGCGACTTTGTTAGGGGGCGACTTTGTCGGGGGCGACTTTGTGGGGGGCGACATTGCGAGGGGGCGAGTTTGTACCTGAAGGGGGCGAGCTTGCTAGGGGGCGACTTTGCAGGGGGCGACTTTGCAGGGGGCGACTTTGCCGGGGGGCGAGATGACTGGCAATCACTACATGTATGCCAGTCTACAGTATGACATCATGTGGTGAATGCATTTACACAGTACACAGTCAACCCTCTTACTGTCTGACCATTTAATATCATCCACTGTGGTTTTTTAATGAAAGATAAACTATGCCAGTCTACAATATGACATCATGTGGTGAATGCATCTACATGCATGACATGTATACAGTACACAGTCAACCCTCCTACTGTCTGACCATTGAATATCATCCACTATGGTTTTGAATAGATAAACTATGCCAGTCTGCTATAATGATAGTGGTTAATGTGTCAACACAGTCCACATTATTTCAACAGTAAGTTATGTGCAAAGTTGTGCCACCATACACAATCCATGCAGCTGAATGCTGGTTTCAAATGGTTGGCTAACTCACTGTAAAATGTAACAAAGAGTATGAGGGTTAATTTTGAAACCGATCTTTAAAAAATGTATCATCTCTACCTGAACATAAATATCAATCTGTGAGCGTGGATACAAGTGAGTCATAATCGCTGCTTCAAACGTCCTCTGTAAGTTGAGAGACATTTCTTGTGATTTCCGATCCCCCATTGGTCTCTTCTTCCTCTCACCGGTGCTAAAAGTTGCCATGCTGTACTGACAGTTGATAGTAACTCGATCATGATGAGCTCTTGAACGACCGCCTGTCACCTGTTCAAGAATAAATAACAAAACTGATAAAAATGTAAATAATTTGGGGTTGAACAAAAAAAATTTGACTAGAGGAATTGAACCTGCAACCTCAAGATTAACGTGCTGGTGCTCTACCAACTGAGCTATCTAGCCCTAATGTTGGCGGTCTCCCTATTTTAGTCAACATCTTAGTTCTGGGAGTCTGAGTTACTGGACCCAACAACGCTATTTTGACATTTGGACATTATCTGGCGTACATGTAGGTAGGGTCCGAGCGAATGCTCAATGTGTTGTTGGTACCACTGTACAAATTTTGTTGTCTCGTAAACGTAGAGAGCATTCTTGGGATTTGCACGATTTGAGACTGAACCGCTTAATCTTCAGAGCACAATCTGCAGATTGTGCAAGACTTTTTGCAAGCGCAGCAAGCAGTCGTAGGAAAAATAAACTGGTACTCCTTGCACAGCAACGCTGGACCCGGCAACAGTAGTTTTTTTTTTTTTTAACACATATCATGCAACTCCACCGCCATATTTGTTGAGAAACAGGGAACCAGTGGCAGCTACCATAAACCGTGCATGGAGCAAGTTCGGGTGGGCGACTAGAGTGAATACCGGACACTTCGGCACCTCGCAAACTCGGCACCCACAAACTCAGCACCTTGCAAACTAGGCACCTTGCAAACTCGGCACCATAATGTCGCCACCCTACAAAAAAAGTACAATTAAACTCGGCACCGGCCTATTTCTGACCATGGAGGTAGAAATAGACTGACTAACAAACTCGGCACCAACCAATCACTACATGACGTGTTCGTTGGAATGGTCAACGTAAATGTACTTACACAATAAAAAATGAGGGATGTTTCGGTCCTGTCTCAATATTTTGATTTACAATGTGCAAACGTGGAATGTCACGTGAAAAGAGGGTATAGCATCATACAGTTGCTAACAGTCTACTTTTAAATTAACTGCAAATTTGTATATTTGTAAAATTACGTTATTTTTAAATATTGATTCATTCAGTTCAACAGTCTTAAACAAATTTTTTAATTACATATTTATTAGTTATTATTTTTTTTTTTTAATAACAACAACTTTATCTTCGTACTTCCTTTTTGTTTATGTTTATTACTTTATTTGTGTAGATGAAAATAAACCTCTTGCAATTGCATGTTGCCATGTATATAAAAATATCAATTTTTCATTGTGTCAATTTCATTAATTGCTTAATGTCAACCAAAAGTAGCCTATGGTCAAGATGCCAATAATAGGTTACTATAACTAGTACGACCGATAATCGTCAACATTTTCGAAAAAGGAGTACAGCGCCCCAGTAACTGGGTCTACTAGTATACTGAGCTAGCTTTAGACACGTGTTGAGATGTTGAGTGTAAACACGTACGCAATCACATGGCAATGCCTACCTCATGCGGTCCGTACACTGTAGCCAGAGCTTTTGTATTTCCCTGTTCGATATAAGCTGATCCATCAGCTTGCCTGAATACACCCATGCGGCATTGGATTTTTCGTAATTCATGTGGCCGACGACCATCAACTCGGAATCCTTGATCAGAGAGTAGCTCCATTCCGGCCGTTTATAAACAATTTTCTCCACCACTGCCACCCAAATACATGAAATGGTGAACTACATGTGATGCACTGCAGGTAGTCTGTAAGGTAGCCGGTCACTTCGGCACCTTACAAACTCGGCACCCACAAACTCGACACCTTGCAATCTCGGCACAACAATCTCGGCACCTTGCACACTCGGCACCCACAAACTCGGCACATGCACAAATACAAACTCGGCACCCTGTCGAAAACGGCACCTAGCAAATATGTATACAAGGTGCTGATGTAATCGTAATTTATACCCCCAGGATGTGAAATCGTTTCCAGCATAATTTTGGAAGCTGAAATGTAGGCTGCATCAATGCAGGTGGGAATGGGAATGCGATCCGCAAATTATAGTAACCTACTATTTTTGGCCATAGGTTATTTTTGGTTGGTAAGCAATTAATGAAGTTGACACAATAAAAAAAAAAATTGATATTTTTCCTCGTAGGGATGAATGTTATCGACCCTCATATGTTTTCGAACCCCAACTTTGATTCCCGTTTACCGTGAGACTGTGCAAGCTCCACCGGTGGCAGAAGCTCAGGCTGTTTACTCACGGTCTGTATTTTCGTCAGGCTTAATCATGCTCTGAGAATAAAGTTTCCTGTCGTAGGTTATGCTCAAACATTTATAAAATGATTAATTTTTGGCATAAATCACTAGTGCATTATTATGCCAACAATCAAATGAGTCTAAGAAACATCATCCAACGTCTAAATTTCAAAACAAAATTAAACAAAATTAACAATACATAATATTGAGAAAGGATCGAAACATCCCTCATCCATTCCAACGAACACGTAGTTGATTGCTTGGTGCCGAGTTTGTTAGTCAAATTTAGGCCGGTGCCGAGTTTGTATGGTGCCGACATTCTGGTGCCGAGTCTGCAAGGTGCCGAGTTTGCAAGGTACCGAGTTTGTGGGTGCCGAGTTTGCGAGGTGCCGAAGTGTCCGGTAATATTGGGCCAGATTTCCATCCGCGTATTGGGCCAGATTTCCATCCGCGTATTGGGCCAGATTTCCATCCGTGTATTCAAGGAACGGCCAGCCGCGGGGAAATTAAAATCCATGCAGTAAAAGGTGGTAATTTTTCTGTCTCCCCCCTTTCTTCTAATTTTAACGGATTTTTTAAAAACATTTCTTTATTAGTAAAATTTGTTCAATATTATTTAAGAACTTATCACTGACATCACTTCAAGATACAAATAGATTACTTGGCTGCCTGATTTATGGTGGCCCTGAAGGGACATCGCACATCGCAAATATCTTTGCAGATATTTGCGATGTCGCAAATATCTTTGCAAATATTTGCAAAGATATTTGCAAAGATATTTACGACATTGCAAATATTTGCAAACATCGCAAATATTTGCAAAGATATTTGCAAAGATATTTGCGACATCGCAAATATCTGCAAAGATATTTGCGATGTGCGATGTCCCTTCAGGGCCACCATACTGAATAGTTAGTAATTAGCCGCCACAATTAAGACCTCATCCTCCAGACCATAATACACAACTGCTTAAAAACTTGCACTCACCCTAAAGTAAATGTACCCTTCAGTTGCATAAAAGATGACATTTTATTCCAGAATATGATAGACCATACCACTGGGCACACTTAATTTTGGAGGTGGTTAATTCGGCGCACTAATTAGTACATAATTAGCCGCTTGAATATGCGCCAATTTCTATCATGCGTCAGCGGTATAGCACTTGTACATACTACTTACTATTATGACAGCACTCGCCGTAAAGTAAATGTACTCTTCATGTTGCATAAAAGATGAAATTTTATTCCATAATCTGATAGACCATGGCCCAATTTCATAGCGCTGCTTAACGGCCGATTCTGTGCTTACGTACGAGTTTCTATTTCATAGCGCTGCTAACCGTAAGCACACGAAAAGGTATGCTAACCTTCCGGTGCTTACTGCCCGAAAATTAATGACGTAACAATGCAATTACACGGTGAACGCGCAAGATGACTGCCTCATTTTCTTGCTAACCTGTGAAATACGCTTATGGTTAAGCAAATTTTCTGCTACAGTTAGCACGAAAATTTGCTTACCGTTAAACAGCGCTATGAAATTGGGCCCATACCACTGGGCACACTTAATTTTGGAGGTGGTTAATTCGGCTCGTTAATTAGTACCTAATTAGCCGCTTGAATATGCGCCATTTTCTATCATGCGTTATCGGTATAGCACTTGTACATACTACTTACTATTATGACAGCACTCGCCGTAAAGTAAATGTACCCTTCATGTTGCATAAAAGATGAAATTTTATTCCATAATCTGATAGTCCATACCACTGGGCACGCTTAATTTTGGAGGTGGTTAATTCGGCTCACTAATTAGTACCTAATTAACCTCGAGCTAATTAACCTCGAGAACACAGGCCATTTTTTGTCATACGTTTGCGTATGTACAAGTGCTATACCGCTAACGCATGATAGAAAATGGCGCATATTCAAGCGGCTAATTATGTACTAATTAGTGAGCCGAATTAAGGTGGTTACTCCCAAATTAAGTGTGCCCAGTGATATGGTCTATCAGATTATGGAATAAAATTTCATCTTTTATCCAACATGAAGGGTACATTTACTTTACGGCGAGTGTTGTCCTAATAGTAAGTAGCTTGTACAAGTGCTATACCGCTAACGCATGATAGAAAATGGCACGTATTCAAGCGGCTAATTAGGTACTAATTAGTGAGCCGAATTAACCACCTCCAAAATAAATTAAGTGTGCCCAGTGGTATGGTCTATCAGATTATGGAATAAAATTTCATCTTTTATCCAACATGAAGGGTACATTTACTTTACGGCGAGTGTTGTCCTAATAGTAAGTAGCTTGTACAAGTGCTATACCGCTAACGCATGATAGAAAATGGCACGTATTCAAGCGGCTAATTAGGTACTAATTAGTGAGCCGAATAAACCACCTCCAAAATAAATTAAGTGTGCCCAGTGGTATGGTCTATCAGATTATGGAATAAAATTTCATCTTTTATCCAACATGAAGGGTACATTTACTTTACGGCGAGTGTTGTCCTAATAGTAAGTAGCTTGTACAAGTGCTATACCGCTAACGCATGATAGAAAATGGCACGTATTCAAGCGGCTAATTAGGTACTAATTAGTGAGCCGAATAAACCACCTCCAAAATAAATTAAGTGTGCCCAGTGGTATGGTCTATCAGATTATGGAATAAAATTTCATCTTTTATCCAACATGAAGGGTACATTTACTTTACGGCGAGTGTTGTCCTAATAGTAAGTAGCTTGTACAAGTGCTATACCGCTAACGCATGATAGAAAATGGCACGTATTCAAGCGGCTAATTAGGTACTAATTAGTGAGCCGAATAAACCACCTCCAAAATAAATTAAGTGTGCCCAGTGGTATGGTCTATCAGATTATGGAATAAAATTTCATCTTTTATCCAACATGAAGGGTACATTTACTTTACGGCGAGTGTTGTCCTAATAGTAAGTAGCTTGTACAAGTGCTATACCGCTAACGCATGATAGAAAATGGCACGTATTCAAGCGGCTAATTAGGTACTAATTAGTGAGCCGAATAAACCACCTCCAAAATAAATTAAGTGTGCCCAGTGGTATGGTCTATCAGATTATGGAATAAAATTTCATCTTTTATCCAACATGAAGGGTACATTTACTTTACGGCGAGTGTTGTCCTAATAGTAAGTAGCTTGTACAAGTGCTATACCGCTAACGCATGATAGAAAATGGCACGTATTCAAGCGGCTAATTAGGTACTAATTAGTGAGCCGAATAAACCACCTCCAAAATAAATTAAGTGTGCCCAGTGGTATGGTCTATCAGATTATGGAATAAAATTTCATCTTTTATCCAACATGAAGGGTACATTTACTTTACGGCGAGTGTTGTCCTAATAGTAAGTAGCTTGTACAAGTGCTATACCGCTAACGCATGATAGAAAATGGCACGTATTCAAGCGGCTAATTAGGTACTAATTAGTGAGCCGAATTAACCACCTCCAAAATTGAGTGTGTATGGTCTATCAGATTATGGAATAAAATTTCATCAAGTTTTTTAATCAGTTTTGTAAAATGTTGAAGATGATGAGGTTTTAATTGTGGCAGTTAATTACTGTTCAATTAGGCAGCAAAGTAATCCAATTTTACCTTTAAGTATTGTCAGTGATATGTTTTCAAAGAATATGGGAAAAATTATACGGATAGTTATTAATATTTGTTTAATTCGTTAAAATAAGAAAGAACGGAGAGCCAAAAATGTTACCACCTTTTACTGCATGGATTCTAATTTCCCTGAGTACGCGGCTGGCCGGTCCCTAAATACGTGGATGGAAATCTGGCCCAATACGCGGCTGGTCAGTTTTAAGCAGAACCCATAGAGTTATATATAAGAACTAGAGGGCGCACTGGCAATACTGGACAGCTTTGTAAACAGTGGAGCGACTGGAACGAGAGACCACGCGCGCGAGCCGAGTGGCGAAGCCACGAGGGCCTTTTCCAACTTGTTTGCGGTTTTTGTAATGAATTATTCATAAAGTATGAAACGTGCGTTATGCATTGGTTTGGACTTTTGCTACCGTTTCGGGTAAAGAAACACATAAGACCGTAAACAAATCGCGTGCGTTGTCTCCCATTGCAGTCGCTTGGCACCGCAGCTCGGAGACACGAAGCCTTGACAAAAGGCTAGAGGGCCACTCCAGCTGCCTGTGATAACCTTTCAGTGGCACAACACTAGGCGAGGTCAGTTCAAGTTCAGAAAGTATAATCAAATGTAACGGTACATAAAAGAAGAAATCCAGTTTGATCTTGCGTAGTTTTGCAAGGACTTGACTGCCCACTAGCGTGTGTCAGTGGGTGACCTAAGGCTGGCCTGTGGAGACAGATCATGGAGCAACAAGTAAGTTAGTTCATGTTCGACCATGGAGGAAGGTTAGGCCTACTTTGCACTTCTGCCTCTAGGCGTACTACAGTCTGACAGTACTACTACTCAGTAGATAGTATGGTGCGTGGTGTTTCCTTAGCTGTTCAGAGCGTAGCGCTTGTTTTTTCTTCTTCTTTATACTTCTTCTTCTTATTCTTCTCTCCGTCGCTTGTTCTCCAACAAAAGCACCATTGCCAAGCTCATATAAACTTTAAAATTCTAGTTAGATAGTCATTAGGAGATGAAACCGCTTCAGTTACGTGTTGGAGTTGGACGTCTGTCATCAGGTGTCAAGTTACATTATAACTTATAAGTTTAAAATTAAGATTTGAAAAAATCACAAGTTATTATTATTATTATTATTATTTATTCGACAAAAACAACGCAAAATGAACAATAATAAACAAATGAACAAACAAAATAAATAAACGTGATAAAAGGAGCAAGAAATCATACATAATGTACACAAATAATACAAAATGAATAGAAAAACACAGAATCTAAACATCTTAAAAGGGCCAATACAATAAAAAACACAAACAAACTATGGACGAACGAAATGAACTACAAGAAAAACTGCAACAGCTATGTGGGTCGGGGCAGCAAAAGTGAAATAAATTACTTTTACCCGCAGGTATGCAGCCCCGCACATAACAAAAGACAGTGACAGGACGCGATTATACAAAGCACACCATTACAAAACTACAAAGGAACAACAAACTACAAAGGAACAATACACAGCACAAGTCATGAACTACACGATGGATTTCTACATTCAACACATCATCAGAGAGGTTTTCCACAACTTGACTAGACCCAGTAACTAGCGCCCCAGCGAAAGCTGCGCATAATCTGGGGAAGTGCAACATTTTCATAAAAAATCATAGATGTCACACCAAAAATGCCCCAAAATGACGGAAATACCCAACGAATTACCTTCAAAACTGCCAACTGGCCTCTTCATATGTTTAAGATGTAACACCAGGCATGAAATTGTACTCACGGAAATTTGTCCAGCTAAAAAATGATGATTTTTGAGACATTCCGGTTTCCGTTGATCATGTCCAGCCATCGTTTTCATGAACAGCCGGACGAGAAGTCAGATGCATTGTGAGTCCGGCTGTTCATGAAAACGATGGCTGAACATTTTTTAGCCATCTTAAACATATGGAGAGGCCAGTTGGCAGTTTTGAAGGTAATTCGTTGGGTATTTCCGTCATTTTGGGGCATTTTTGGTGTGACATCTATGATTTTTCTGAAAATGTTGCACTCCCAGATTATGCGCAGCTTTCGCTGGGGCGCTAGTATGACAGATAATGTCAAAATTTCGAAAAAGGAATACAGCGCCCCAGTTACTGGGTCTACAACTTGACTAACGCTACAGAGAATGTGACCCCATTGACATTGACTTCGGGTTCAAAACGGAAAGTGAAAATTTCAAAAATTCATATCTAAGAACTGCTTATACTTTAATCAAAATTTGTTTATCAGATTGTAGGTCCTTAAGCCTTCTCTAACTTTGCACAGAAGTAATACCAATTTGACCTTAACTTCTGGTGGAAATCGGACGTTAAAGCCCACTGTATTCAACCGCATTTAAACTGTGTATATTGATATAATGCAACAGCAGTAAGCACTGTGGCAAAAGCACTATGGCTGGCTGTTCCGCTTCATTGACCGCAATGTTCAAAGTCCATCATACATGATTGTATTGTTAGTATCTGTTCAAGGTTCAACAACATGAATTTGTTATTTAGTCTCTAAAACAGCCTAACAAATGCAAACCTCGCTTACAACCAACATATGTAATTCCTAGCTGTAGGTTTTTTTTAAGGCATTTGAATGGGATAAGTTATATACCATCTTGTACCTTATAAAATTTGTTAGTATGAAAAACAACATTTTTCCATCATGACGACATCGGGTGTCAAGTTACAGTAATTCAAAGCTAAAAAATCATATCTCCTGAAGGGCAATTCCATGGTTAGTTTCGTTACACTTTTAGCTGCTTAGCACAGCTCTGTGGTCTCCAAAATGAATATGAAAGCCTATCAAGTCTCCATTTTTGTACCATGGATACATCTTGCCAAGACCTATTATAAAAAAAAATTACAAACTTTTAGACACGTTTATATGATAAGTTTAATTTTGGTTAGTTACGTTACAAAAAAGGGACATGGAAAAAAATGGTATGTCTTTGAACAAAATTTTCCTCAAACAGGATACAGCTGAAACAAACTTTACTATTTCTATAACTACATGGGTAGGCTATAGCAAGTGTTTTGGTAGAAAAATTAATAAAATAACTCTGATCAGTTCCAAGCATTGCCCCCAAATCATGGTTAGTTACATTACAGTTAGTTACGTTACACTTTGTCCTTGACTAATATTATTTGTGATAAACCCTTTGTATATCACTCACAGCTCTAATCTGGTCTATATTAGTAACTGATATGCACTACTACAACATAACCAGATCAATTAAGCAAAAAACAATGGAATAAAGTAATATTTTGTAATACAGTGTGTATAAAATGTTAATGTCTTTAACATTCAAATTTTTTTCTTTACATTCATAAGCTATGCAGTATTTTATAATAAAAATTTTAAAAAACTAAGTTAATTTCTCTCTTACATAGATACCAAAGAAAACAAAACAATAGAAAAGTTATTTCAATGAAATCCATGTCTTGGCTCTTGGTCTTAGTTCATCAGAAAATTAGAAATGCCCGCGATTGTTGACAACTTCTGGCGCATCTAGCTTCAAAATAATTTTGTCCTTTGTATAGAAGATACAATCTTTTTGAGTGGGCCATTTTCAATGATTGCCTGCATGCTTCATCACAGACACTTAGAATTCTCCACTTTCAACAGCAACCACTTCTCCAGGAAATCTGTGCCATTCATACTCTACCATGTACCAGTCTCCTATCTGAATTGACTCCACACTGCTTGGATCATCATCCGGGTAGCTAGTAGATGGTACCTCGGCACCGTCATCATCAGTGGTGATGTTATCCTATGTTAGGTTGTGTGGATCTATGGACATTAACATGAGGAACAAAGTCAATCAAAATTGTAGAAAATTGCAGCTTCTATTCATACCTGATATATACAGTGTAAGAATTGATGTAGATACAGCACTGAACGTTCCACCCATCACATTAATTTACAAACTCCCATTAATTTAGTTTGGTAGAGAAATACAACTTTAGGATAACCCTTTAAAAATATAATAAAATTCAGATGGATTATACCATGTAATTATATTGTCATCAAACTTACCAAAATATTCTCACCACAAAAGTTGAAGTACATGTAGCTGAACTTTTGTAGGACAGGCTTGTTGCGCATGGATCTTGCATAATGCATACAGACAATATGAGGCACACGGCAAACAAAACATGTTTTTTAAGTTGAATTGTGGGTAAAAGAATAGTATCATACTGCCCTCTGTTCTTTAAACTTTACAACATGGCTGAAAACTTGTGCTGGTGTCAACTTAGCAGCAGAATAATAGTCTTTATGTCGGTTAGTTAGTTACACCCCGGTTAGTTACGTTACACCCCGGTTAGTTACGTTACATGGTTAGTTACGTTACAGGTTTTGACTGCTTCTATTTTCCACATGTTACAATTTTTATGATTTTTCTTTATTTCAATTAAGGATTGTACAAAGGAGGAAAAATCAAGATATCAAAGTTTTAATTAATTGCCTTCTCTAGAGGCGAAAACAATTGGAAGTTTTGGTTAGTTATGTTACATAGGCTTTAATGGGGTACAAGTTTCACAGATTGATGGTCTGAATCTATCACAATCACAAATTTTGACTATTGCAGCCAATGTGTAGGTTCAATCAATACATAGATATGATTAGATTGATTTGATACACTAGAATCTTCCCCATTCAGTAGTAAATTGAAGTTGCACAACTTTTTTACACATAATAGGCTATCATGATAAAACATTGTTGGCACAAAAAAATTTTTTTGGTATCTTTCCTGCAAAGACATGACATTGAAACCATTTTCCCCTGAAGCTTTGATGTATATGCTACCATGTAAGCCCAATTTTTACTAAAAAAACAAAATTTTAAATTTTGAGGTCATGTCCACTTCTTCATGGAATTGCCCATAACCACATGTTATAAATAATTATTATTAACATTAAATTAAATATCTCAACGTCATTGATTAGCAGGTTAGCCCTAAAAATTATGACTGAATTGCCGAGTGTCGACCAGCTCTCGTCTTTTTTAATAGTATTATATAGTATTATTAATATATTTTCTAATGACATATATGATAATGTTGTTTTGATAGAAAAAAATTATAATCAATCTGTCGTCTCTTCATAAATGAAGCCGAAGGTAGTTTTATTTACAAGCTGACTCATTTTGAAAAAGACAAGGTGGGTTGACACATATGTTATTGTCTATTGATGCAGGCCACTGATCAGTAATGACGGGACATTGGTCTCTCTCATATCGGAGGTGGCCAATTTTCCATGATCAGTCTATGGATGGATGGATACAGAAGTCATCTTACTTTATCACTGATTTATCTTTGAAGGCAGGTTTTCGATTTGCGATTGATAGAGGGGGAACATTCACCGATGTCTACGCTCGCTGTCCCAGCGGTAAAACAAGGGTCTTGAAACTCCTCTCTGAGGATCCTAGTAATTACCCAGATGCCCCGAGGGAAGGAATTCGTCGTATTATTCAGGAGGTAAAAATAAACGCACAAATCTGAGAAAAATTTGTACTTTGTAGAAAGATATTGAAGACTTTGGAATGCATCGTGAAGCAGGAACACCTGGTAAATCAGGCCTGTTGATTCATTGTTGAAAGGGCAACGGCACCAAGGCATCTTCTACTGCTAGTTGTACCATGGCAAGGGCCTCAAGGCAATGACCATGATGACCAGGAGCATGGAAGCAATTGCCTCCTTTGCCTCTGTGAGGCATCAGGCCTGGTGAAGTATTCTTTTGCATGAAGTAAACCGATGCTTTTGCTTGATCCAAATTCCAACCTGATTTACATTTAGCAATTTGCATAAAGGTCAGCCCTGCACTAGTCTTTCTACCTCCATGGTCTAACCAACAACATTGCACAACAACTGGGCGGCAGAGGGCAATATAAAGAAAAAAGCTGAACCCTGTATACTGCTTTTTGGCTCGGCTGACTTGGGGTCCTCTGCAGTGAATAATGTATTTTATTGTTTATGCATTAAAACAAATTTCCATTGTTTGTGTTGTTCTGAGCATGCAGCGCCAGGCTCATATTGTTTCACAGAACGCTGTATTACCTGTAATTCTGCTGCAATCTAGCATAATTTTGAAATACACTAAGATACATTTGGATAATACATGTAGTACACTTAGAAAGTTTGCACAACTAAATCATTTAATTGATCACAGGCGGTATTTAAATAAATAAAACCAACTCTGTTTTTTAGATCAAACATGTTTGACATTGGGTACCGGTGGCATTTTATACTGTATTCTGATGGAGTAAGCTAAAATGCCCTGCAAAATTAAGATTTTCAGACACATTTGATAAACAATGGAAGTATTGACGCAACTAAATAATTTAATTGATCACAGGCGGTATGTAAATAAATAAAACAAACTCTGTTTTTTAGATCAAGCATGTTTAACATCGGGTACCGGTGGCATTATGTACTGTATTCTGATGGAGTAAGCTAAAATGCCCTGCAAAATTAAGAAATTCAAACACATTTGATAAACAATGGAAGTATTGATTTTATTCGTGTACATAGGAGACAGGTCAGTTGATGATCCCTAGCCTTCCTGTAGACACATCACAGATTGAATGGATACGGATGGGTACAACGGTAGCTACCAATGCTCTTTTAGAACGGAAAGGTGAACGCATTGCTCTGGTCATCACTAAAGGATTCAAAGACTTGCTCTACATCGGCAATCAGGCTAGACCCAAGATATTTGACTTGGTTTGTATTTTCTTGTTCATTTGAAATGTTTTTCTTGAGAAAACCAAGTGTTGTTCAATAAGGGAATAACAGAGTAGTTCCCCCTAGGTCTTAACTGTCCTTTTAAAATCGGCAGTGTCCTGGGTATTTATGAAGGAGTATTGTTCAAGTGTCCTGTCTAACTAGTTAGTACTTCTCAGATACTCTGTCACACAGTGATAAAACCTGACATCAGGACTCAAAAATTACACTGGACTGCAAGGCCAGTGATTTTAGCGTCAGGCCAGTAAACTTATGACCGGACAAGTTCGGCAGTCTTGTGTTTTTTTTCTTATGAATAGTGGTACTAATGTGTAATTTTTTGAAAATGATTTGTTTTAAAAGAGGTTCAAATGTTGACAATGAGTCTGATAAATATCTTTCAATTCTGTTGAGAATCGAAGTACATGTATCCTCACCCATAAGACAATGAGTATTATCCCTTAATGCTTTTTTTTAAATACTGTTTTCTCTTTTGATTCTGGTCTTTTAAAAAAACAAATCTGGTCCAGTAAAATAGTTGAGATACACATATGTACAAGCCATGAGGTCTTGTGGATTTCCCCCAAAAATTGAGTCCTGCTCAACAGTCAACATTTTTTCAATAACCTATTTAGGAAGTTGTCTGACTTTGTAGGTTATCAGACAGCAGATAATGATGATAACAATTGATCATAATTGGAACAGGCGTACCAATCTTATCCAAGTCCAACATGTTGTGTGAAACTATTATTATATATTTCTGGTAATGAAACCAAGGATGCCTCACAAGTGAACTTCATCACTGTAGCTAGCTAGCCCGAGGAAAACTGTAAACAAGGGTGCCAGAAACACTGGGCTTAGCCCCTACTCTTCCCTGATAAGTGTTCTTTTTTTTTTAACGTGCACTACCAATCCTAGTACACTGACCTACTGCTTAATGTCCCATTCGAAGGAAGAAGCAATTAAGGGAAAGTATCTTGCTCAAGGACACAAGTGTCATGACTGGGACTCTGCTGACCACAAACACCAGAGCTTGAGTCTGGTGCCCTTAACCGCTAGGCAACGTTATGCCACAATGAGTTTAGGAGTGGAGTCTAGTGGAGGATTATGCTCACCTGTAGGCACGTGGGCCTAGTGAGTTGGGTAACTAGATCATATTAAAATTTCTTGACCCTTGTTTTGACCTTTAGGAGATTGTTACCCCTGAGATGCTGTATGAAGATGTTGTTGAGGTACCGGAGAGGGTTGTCTTACAACACGAGAAATGTCAGCTTGCCAAGAAACAAGACTTAGAGGTTGTGACTGGTACAACAGGAGAAAAGGCATGTATTTATTTTGTGTTTAATCATACACTGATAATAATAATAATAATAATAATAGTAAAAGTGGCTTCTTAAATAGCGCTCAAATCCGGGACTAAGTTGGGTTAGTTTCAGGAATGCTTAAGGCCTAATGAACAGGGGTAGTAATAGTGTAAAGCCGTGTTCACATTGGACTTTTGGGGCGTAAACTAACTGAGCAAATGGGTAACTTGACCATTTTAAGTCCAGTGCAAACAACCCAGGAAAATGTCACCCAGGTAACTTAACCAAGTCTAGCACTGGGTAGTTTAACCTGTCACCTTCTGCCCAGGAAGACTAACCTGGTCAAACTAATTGAGCAAAAAACGCCAGTGCAGATGCATCGTCCCGGTAAAACTGTCCAGTAAAATAACGCGCATGGTTTGCTGCACAGCCATAATCACATGACACAAGGAAGTGAACTATACGACATGCATGTACTTGTGATGTTCACATTTATGTTGCAGCAGTATACAGAACTCGGAAATTGCGTCTCTTTGCTAGTGTTGTTTTTCTTACTTTTATTTGCTATGCTTCTCTTCAACCATTGTTTACAAGCAAGGTCAGGTATTTTGTCACATCCGGTTAAAGGTCACTGGCCTAGCGCCCTCATGTGTTTATGTTGGGGCAGTTGGTTTTTTTCTCCATCGTCTCGGGTTAGTTTACCAACGTCAAATAATCCAAGTGCGGACACCGGTAAGATTTATCCATTTGAATGTTACCTATGGTCTCGGTTAAATATTAATCCAATGTGATTGGCATTTTGATACAATGTTTGAAAATGCTTAATAAATACCTTTTATTACATTGTTATTAATATTGTATAGCTGGAGGTGTGGGAGAGTATTGATATAAAGAAGCTAAGAGTTGATCTTCAGGCGGTACTTGATAAGGGTATACGGACTCTTGCAGTTGTTCTTAAACATGCTTACACGTAAGTTGCTTGAAAATATATACATTCTTTTTTACCAAATAACTTATCTTCTTTTCTTCCTGGAAAATGTTAGTTTGAGACAATATTGTGCTAGATGTTTGTGTTGTGTATTTTAATATGAGCTAATGTTTATGATTTGTGTACAGTTCCAATCACTGATAAAATACACTGGGGTGTCATGGCTGAGCAGTTTAGAGCATCTGATTCAAGTTCTTGTGATTAAGTCATCGGGGTGTGGGTTCGAATCCCAGGCATGACACTTGTGTCCTTGAGCAAGATGCTTTACTATTATTGCTTCTCTTCACCCAAGGGTATAAATGGGTACCTGCGAGGAAAGATGTTGATATTGTGTTTGAAAAAGCCTTTGGAGCCCCACGGCAGCCCAGGCTAGCTATACTCCCCATGGAGCTAAGAAAGATTACAGGAATGCTATTGGCCCAATGACCAGGGCACTTATGTAAAGTGCATTGATACGTTATTGTAAAATGTGCTATAAAAGAACTAGTTATTAGGTGTTCGGACAAAAGTCCGAAGACATCTTGTTTTTGTTTGTTTGTTTTTTAAAATTTTTGTTTTAACTTCTTCTTCTTCTCAGCGTCGATTGTCCGCGAGTAAAGACACACTTCCCAAACTCACATAAACTTGAAACTTGAAACATAGTTAGATATTCATTAGTAGAAGAAATATTTTGCGGTGACGTCACAATGACGTCACCAGGTGTCGAATTACAAGGTTTTAAAAGTTTTAAAAGGACCATTTGCTTTTTGATGTAACTTCGGCAATTTGAAAGCCCTGATGTTCACATTTACTTCTTCTTCTTCTACGTCTTCTTATCTCTCGCGATTGTCCGCTAACAAAAGCACACTTCCCAAGCTCACACAACCTTCTAACTTTACACATAGTTAGATATTTATTAGGAGTCAAAACCATTGCAGTGACGTAATTATGACGTCACCAGGTGTAGAGTTACAAGCCATTTAAGTAAAAAAGTGACCTCATGCCAATACATGTATGTTTCTGAATAATATAGCTACAGTATTCATATTTTGACATATGATAGATCAAGACATGTGCAACATTTAACAAGTTAACATCAAATTCACATGACCTTTACTTCCGGTCGTACCGGAAGGTCAAAGTTTGCCTCTGTAACTCTTTACAAAAATACTTTCCTTGTAAAAACATGAACTTTTGTATATCAGATCAACTTCAAATTAACACCATGTTAGGACCGTACTACAACCTCCATCAGGTAGTTGTGACGTCATGATGACGTCATCATGTGTCAAAATACAGTAAATCAAACTTTAATACTATAAAAATGCATAACTCGAGAAGTACTTTAGCTATTAATTCAATCTATACGTCATCGGAGAGGTCTTGAAAAATGTAGCAATTACTACACAAAGTGTTACACCATTTGACCTTGACTTCCTGTTCAAACCGGAAGTTAAAAATTTCAAATTTCATACTTTAAGAAATATTCATACTTTTTACACATACAGTACACCATGTTGTAGGTCCATAAGCAGTCTCAAACTTTGCCACAGAGATGTTACCTATTTGACCTTCACTTCCGGTTGAAATCGGGTATGCATTGACCCGCTGTTAAACCACGGGAAAATAACAGCACTGAAAACACACACAAAGCGTGATCTATACCGGTTGCATTGTGAGCGGCTTTCCTCTATTGACCACAAGGATCAAAAGTCCAAACATGCTAAGACTCTAGTCTCTGTTCAAGGTTCACGCAACCTGATTTAAGCAATAGCTTTGTTAGTCTCTAAAACAGCCGTCCATGTGTCCATGGACCGAACACCATGTTTTTGTTTCAACAAAAATTTAAGTCTAGTTATAGTTATTATTATTAAAAACCTGTTTAGGTTACAGTTCCCCAACACCTATTGTTTTTGAGGTGTTCGTGCAGCAGCACGAACAACTCTTTGTTTTTGTTCGTTTTTTTTTTTTTCTCTTTTTAGTTTTTCTTATTCTTCCGAACGAGACTTGTCCGCAGGCAAAAGCATAGTTGCGAACTTTTGATCAACTTGAAACTTCATGTGAAGTTAGATCATAACTATCAGAAGGCAAGTAAGTTGTGACGTCACAATTACGTCATCAGGTGTCAATTTACAAGCACTTTAAGTTCAAAAAGTGACGTCATGCCAATGCCTGTATGTCTCTGAATATTATAGCTACAATATTCATATTTGGGCATATGATAGACCAAGACATGGGCAACATTTGAAAAGTTAACCTCAAAATTGTATGACCTTTACTTCTTGGTCGTTACCCTGGGTCGAAGTTTGCCTTTGGTTTTTTTCTTGAAAAACATCATTTTCGGGCTTGTCTACGGCATAACTCAAGATTGAAATTGAATTGAACATTGAAACTCATCAGACATTTGAACCTCAATATCAAGACAACACAACACAAACTTGATGATGTCATGATGACGTCATCAAGTTTTGATTTACAATAAATCAAAGTTTAATATTTGTAAAAAATCATAACTCGTGAACTGCATGTTGGATTTTTACAATCGACACATCATCGGACAGGTCGTTGAAAGTTCAACAAACCCTACACAAAACTTGACCCCATTTGACCTTTACTTCCGGTTCAAATCGGAAGTTGAAAATTTCAACAATTCGTATCTCAAAAACTACCCATTATTTTAGTTTATTTTTTGTATCAAGAAGTGGAACGTTAAGCCTGCTCAAACTTTTGCACACAGATGACAATATTTTGACCTTTACATGAGGTCGAAAAAGGCGCACGTTTAAGTTGACCCACCGTGACAACGCACGATAGTGAAACTGAAAGAACACAGGTAGACATACGAACGTGCGCCTACACATCGCATGCATTGAAGGCTATGCGTACCGTGGCGTGTTCTGCTCGACTGATCACAGGGGGGCAAAGTCCATTTGGCATAGGCTATGCATAGAGCAAGGCTGTATGAGCTGTTAGTCTAATCCAAGTGTGAGCATTTTTGTCAGATAACAAAAGACACACTTCCAAAGATCACACAACCTTCAAACTTCGCACATAGTTAGCTCTTCAATTGTAGAAGACACCGCTTTCTTGACGTCATAATGACGTAATCAGGTATTCAATTAAATTTAAAAAAATTAATATATTTGAAAAATTAATAACTTATGAACCGTGCATCGGAATTTTACAATCTATACATCATCGGAGAGGTCTTCGAAAAATAATCAAACGCTACACAGAGTGTGGACTCAATTGACCTTGTCTTTCGGTTGAAAGCGGAAGTTAAGTAGTAACCTTAGCATTTATTTCCTGTGTAACAAATGTACTTTCCGTGAAAATTCAAAAGCTATCAACAATCTTTTCATCGATTTAATTAAACACTGACCCAATTGATAGCCGAACACCTCGGTGTTTGTTCGTACAAACACTAAATTCTAGTTTTCCCTGTTTTGTGTTGATGTTGTTTCGTGAAAGGTTATTCTCCTCCCCACTCTTCTCCAGAGATCAACTTTGTTATGATTATTTTAGTCTGGAATCTGAATCTTTAATTATGAACAAAAACACAAGTTATTTATCATTTCCATTGCCTGAACACTTCATGTTTGTAATTTCACAAACACTGCATTTTATTTGTAATAAAATTTATGTTTTTTACATACACCAATGTGCTTTAAGCACTGCATACTCAGTACTTTCCCAAGTCCTGTTAAAAAAAATCCAAAGGCATATCACTCATGTGGGATTCGAACCCAAGACGTTTGCTTTCTAGAGCAGATGTCTAAGTACTAGAACACCAAGCTTGTCTGGTGTTTAATTCAAGTATATATCAGCTTTGCTCCAATTGACTTTTTCCAGTTGGGTGTTTTTTTCATTGAGCTTGTATTAGTGAATTCAGTTATTTGAGCTGCCTTTCATCTGGATCACTTCAATAAAAGTAAGAAGTATGAGATGAAACAATGAAAATAAATGAAGGACTGGTTCCTTCTTGTCAGCGAAGTAACATTCAATGTTATTTGATTACAGGTTTGACAAGCATGAGAAGGAGATTGGAAAACTAGCTACTCAGATGGGGTTCCATCATGTATCACTATCCAGTAGTGTCATGCCAATGGTCAGAATGGTCCCTAGGGGCTATACAGGTAAGGAGGATGTACCCTTCCGCTTAACCCCTCCCCCTATGTACCTCCTTCTCAAGTAGTGTCATGCCGATGGTTAGAATGGTCCCTAGGAGCTAAACAGGAAAGGAGGATGTACCCCTCCCCTTAACCCCTCCCTCTACCTACCTCCCTGTCCAGTAGTGTCATGCCAATGGTTAGAGAGGTCCCTAGGAGCTATACAGGTAAGGAGGATGTACCCCTCCCCCTAACCCCTCCCTCTACCTACCTCCTTATCCGGTAGTGTCATGCCCATGGTTAGAATGGTCCCTAGGGGCTATACAGGTAAGGAGGATGTACCCCTCCCCCTAACCCCTCTCTGTACCTACCTCCTTATCCAGTAGTGTCATGCCGATGGTCAGAATGGTCCCTAGGGGCTATACAGGTAAGGAGGATGTACCCCTCCCCTTAACCCCTCCCCCTATGTACCTCCTTCTCAAGTAGGTCATGCCGATGGTCAGAATGGTCCCTAGGAGCTATACAGGTAAGGAGGGTGTACCCCTCCCTTAACCCCTCCCTCTACCTACCTCCTTATCCAGTAGTGTCATGCCCATGGTTAGAATGGTCCCTAGGAGCTATACAGGTAAGGAGGATGTACCCCTCCCCTTAACCCCTCCCCCACCTACCTTCTTATCCAGTAGTGTCATGCCAATGGTTAGAGAGGTCCCTAGGAGCTATACAGGTAAGGAGGGTGTACCCCTACCCTTAACCCCTCCCTCTACCTACCTCCCTGTCCAGTAGTGTCATGCCAATGGTTAGAATGGTCCCTAGGGCTATACAGGTAAGGAGGATGTACCCCTCCCTTAACCCCTCCCCCTACCTACCTCCTTATCCAGTAGTGTCATGCCGATGGTCAGATGGTCCCTACGAGCTATACAGGTAAGGAGGGTGTACCCCTCCCTTAACCCCTCCCCTACCTACCTTCTTATCCAGTAGTGTCATGCCAATGGTTAGAATGGCCCCTAGGGGCTATACAGGTAAGGAGGATGTACCCCTCCCTTTACCCCTCCCCCTACCTACCTCCTTATCCAGTAGTGTCATGCCGATGGTCAGATGGTCCCTACGAGCTATACAGGTAAGGAGGGTGTACCCCTCCCTTAACCCCTCCCCTACCTACCTTCTTATCCAGTAGTGTCATGCCAATGGTTAGAATGGCCCCTAGGGGCTATACAGGTAAGGAGGATGTACCCCTACCCTTAACCCCTACCCACCTCCTTATCCAGTAGTGTCATGTCCATGTTTAGAATGGTCCGTAGGGGCTTTACAGTTAAGGAGGGTGTACCCCTCCCCTTAACCCCTACCTACCTCCTTATCTTGTGAAAATGGTAGCTGAAGATGTAAAAAAAAATAAAAAAAAGGGACACGGAAAGATTCAAGGTAGAGATGTAGGTGATGATAACATGTGGCAGTTATAAATTTAATTGTTTTTATTATTTCTTATGACTTCAGCTTCTGCCGATGCCTACCTCACACCATGCATTAAGACCTACCTAGCAAGCTTTGCAGGGGGGTTCCAGAACAGTCTTGAAGGAAAGAGAGTATTATTTATGCAGTCAGATGGTGGACTCACCCCTATGGAGAAGTGAGTTGTTCTGTTAAATTGAATCAAAACTTATTGTTAAAAAAACTTTGTCTCAGTTTGAGTGGAAAAAATTGAGATAGTTGGACCGTAAATAAGTTCCATATTTCTTTTGGCTGCCCCATAGGGTTGAAATGCTCTACCTTCTCTTTTACGAGGCTTAACTCACTGGGGTCTTTCAAGGAAAAATTAAAGTGGCATAAAGTCTGTATACATAAATCTTTATGTATATTATTATTTTTTAAACTGACATGTTTTATTTTATACTCATTCTCTATTTTATTGTATATTTTATTGTATATTTTGATGTCTTGCTCCCCCTCTTTAGGGGTGAGGGTGTCGTCTGTTTGTGAAAATGATTACATGTATGTGTAATTTTATGCTGCAACGGTATGTTGTTTGGTGCATTGCTATCTTGGTGTTCTATTGAGTTATTGTATTTTGGTGTACTTTTGAATTTGTATGGATTTTTTATTGTGATTTGTGCCTTTGAGCATCCTCAGATGGAGGAGGGCACACTACAAATGTAATAAATTATTATGATTGTTGTTCTTCCCGCGTATGCCTGTCTAACTAAGAATGTCTAAGTTCAATGAATGCAGCCACTGCACTGCATTCTGTTTGCATTTAGACAGAGTGCCATAACCTCTAGGAAGACACCTCTTTGGGCAGACAGTGATGATGTGTTCAGACAACTGTCATTTTGCACCGCAGTTGAATTTTGTAGACTCTTTCAATCCCTATTGAAACATTATTTCTGATGCACCCATGAGTTATGGTATGTTTTTCTTGTGTGTTTTTTTCGTGTTTTTTTACTGTTGTATTCTTGATACTCTAAAGCTTAAGTTTCATATTAATTATTGCAAATGTTCTTGCTTGTTTTAGTTCCACAAGCACTTTTGTGGATTTGTGCGCTTTACAAGTTTTCATTGTTATTATGTCCTGTTAACAATTATTATTGGTGATAACTCATTGTGGTATAATGTGAGTATTTGCTTTAAAGATGTGCAGGGGTTTGGCTAATTCAGCCCCAACGCTGGCAATCGTTTGTACGTAATTTTACCCCAAATCATTAATTTCATCGTTTAAATGCATTTCTGACCTTGAGGCCTTGTAAGACATAAGTCAAAGGCAAGCCCAAATGTTAAATAATTTGTTCATAAATAAATCCTGAAAGAAAAGCTAGCTCAATAGAATTCCTGTTGGCTTCAAGCAATCATTGGAGCCAGTTTGTGTAAAGTAAGTGTGGCTTACAGTAGAATTATGTCACACTTACAACATGTACAAACTGGATGGATTGTATTGTAAAACCAGGGCTTGATTTCACAAAGAGCAAAGATTAATCTTAACTGCAAATCAATCTGAATTGCTAAGCAAAGTGTGATGTCGCGATACAAATCACTGTGGCAATATTGACAGCTCATCTTCAGATGAATCTCAGTGCTTTGTGAAATCGAGCCCTGAATCCAGATTTTTAACAATCTTGAACTGACGCATATTTACAGATTCAATGGTTCTCGTGCCATTCTATCGGGACCAGCTGGGGGAGTTGTTGGGTATGCAGTCACTACATACAAAAGAGAAACAGATCTACCTGTCATAGGGTTTGATATGGGAGGTAACTTATCTTTCTTCATCTTATTGTTTTGTCATGCTGGGGGGATTGTAGTGATGTCTTTGGAGGGGATGGGCTTTGGGTGCTGCCTCATGTAAAATGTAAAATGAAAAAGGGTTCTTAAGAATATTGACTCAATATCCTTACCCTAAGGTTGAGTAAATGTTTTTGAACCAAATTTTAAGCTTTGAATGAATTTTACCCCAAATCGGTAGTTTCATCATTCAAAGGCATTTTCTTATGACATAAATTTGTGTCAACCTTTTTATTTTTTGTTTAATAAAAAATTTCAGGAACTTCCACTGATGTCAGTCGGTATGCTGGTGAATATGAACATGTTTTTGAAACTCAAACCGCTGGGGTAACCATACAAGCCCCACAGGTAAGCACATCGAAATAAACTTAATCCAACATTTTTAAGTTGGGAAGGTAGTGCATTCTGTTCTAGCAGCCAGGCTCCTAGTGGATGATACCCATGCCTACATCCTTACGGATTGTGAAGGGGGTAACCCTGTTTCAGCCCCAGGAGCAGGTGGCAACGTGCCATTGTTTTAAAAAGGCTGCAGGTAAAGACTGTGCAAGTCTTACACATATTCAAACATTTTGGGGACCTCTTTGGTCCATGTACATTGCTTCAACATGTGAAGGAAACAAACTCGCGCACTTTAACGGTGGCAATGTTCGAATACGCGCAAGACTTTCACAGCCTATTTCACGGCATGAAGGTTTAAAAGGCATGATAAATGAACTAAACTTGTGCCTGTCTTTCAGTTGGATATCAACACTGTAGCTGCAGGTGGAGGATCTAGGCTATTCTTCCGGTCAGGTCTCTTTGTGGTTGGACCAGAATCAGCCGGGGCACACCCAGGACCTACATGCTATCGCAAAGGTAAAAGCGTACTTTTTTCTTGTACAGTTTACTTGACATTTCAGCCAAGTGCAGGACTCAATATACATGTACATAAAGTAGACAATTTACTGCAGGCATGAGGCTTGTCATATCAGCAAAGTGTCAGTAACCTCAAACCAAACATTTTCAGCAGTCCAGTGTTTTTCCAAACGGAGTGAGTTCTTTTGGTCTCAACGTTTCGTAGTTAATAACAGCAGGACGTCTCCCGAATTCCAAAATCTACTCTGCGGTAGTAGAACAAATAGCAAGACAAGTTCTCTAAAGAACAAAATCTACACAGCAAAGTAGATATTTACACACATGGTGTGCAAACCGAATATATATTGATACCTGTTGTGATTCCCTTTAAATATTTTTTCAAAATTATTTTGTTTTCGTCGCTGTCGGAGCTGATGCCCACATGGCTCATACATGTAAAACTCGTCATGCCTGTACAGCTTCTTCTTCTTCTTCAATGATGTCATCACCTGATACAATGGAAGTTTGTCTTGCTGTAGCTAGAAATTTCACTGTTTGAGTCCATGACTTTTGAGTTAAATAGGCGTCTGTTTTTATTGTGGGTCGTGCATGCTATGTTGTTGTTAAATGACTATGCATGCTATGACTTGGGTGTTGTCAGTACCACTACTGACGTCACTCACAGGCATTACGTAGAATATTTTTCACCGCTGTGTAAGGAGCACTGTGTACTCATTCCTTTCCGAGTCCTGCAAAACAAAAAATTCACAGGCTATTTGGATGGGATTCAAACCCATTACCTCCTTATTCTAAGTGTTTTTATTTTTGCATCTTCTGCATAAGAATTGAACTAAAATGCTTACAACCTGGAGTAGGTCCTGGCTACCTCAATCAATGCGTACATCAATACAAACCTGGATGACCTGACCTACGCTCAGGCTCTGACTGCACTGTTCTAGCTGAACATACATGTAGGACAGTAAATGCTGCTGGTGACACTGCTTTCACTAACGCAGGTCCCAGACTTTGGACTGAACTTGCATCCCAAATCAGACTCTCAGACACTATCAGACTATTCAATCATTCAAGAAGCACTTCAAGACACTATCAGACTATTCAATCATTCAAGAAGCACTTCAAGACACTATCAGACTATTCAATCATTCAGAAGCATTCAAGAAATCAACTCAAACATTCAAGAAGCACTTAGACACTATCAGACTATTCAATCATTCAAGAAGCACTTCAAGACACACTTATATTCAACTTTGTAGTATTCTTGTTTATTGGTGTAAGATAATCCTTTTTTTTTCGGAATGTTCTATCTGATGAGGTGTGATGCTTGTCACAGCGCTTTTGATCTCAATGAAATAGCGCTTTATAATAGCATAAGAACATAAATTATTAAATTATTACTGGTTTATTCAAATCTGCTCGTCGCAGCCGGCAGGCTGAATTAAAATACAGATTTACAATAAAAAATATAAAGGTACGGCAACAAATTTATACAATAGGAACATTAAAAATTTAAAAGCAGTAGACAACCAAACAAACAACCAAATAACAAACAAACAAACAAACAAACAAACAAACAAACACCCCAACAAACACCCCACCAAAACACATTAAAAAACAACAACAAACAAACAAACAAACAAACAAACAAGGACAAGACAACATTGAGCAGACATTATGAACATGGTTGAGTGAACAGTGAGCACGCTTTTTCGTCAAGCTCCCCAAAAAATGTAATTTTGTGTGAATTTCCACTCCTATCTGCTTCATCTGGTCGAATCCTCGAACAATCCTTGAGCCCACTCGTTACTGCCACTACTGCCAAAACAAGAGATTTTCAACATGACAACGAGAAAGGCAAAATCGAGTAAACAATCTGACCAATCACCTCCAGCGCTGTCACCTCAGCAGACCACGACTACACCACTGGGCTCAGCGACCAACCGACCCGTAGCCAGTGACAACGGTGAGTTTGAACAGTTTGTTCGTGATGCCCTAACTGAAATTCGTCGTGGTCAATCTGATATCTACCGGCGAATTGACAAGCTAGAGGAAAGCTTTAATACATCTCTGTAATTCGAATCAAAAAGAATCTACCGAACTTGAAGCCAGAATCAAGGAGTTGGAAAAGCTAAATCCAACACTGGAAAATGCAGAACAGCAACTCTCCGACCACAGCGACAGGCTCAATAAACTTGAACGTTTTAGCCGGCGGAACAACAGACGGATCATTGGGCTGCCACATGAAAAGAACGAGGACTGTCTGGCAGTAGTTTCCAAATTGCTGTCAGACAAGTTCAGCATGACAAACACAAGCTGGAACGAGCTCATCGAGACGGTCCCAAGACCCCAGACCGACCCTAACACCTCCTCGTCAAATTCAACGGCTACCAGGACAAGATCAAGGTCCTTCGACTGCAGAGACAAAAGCTCGCCGATCTTCCATATTTCTGTGTGGAGGACTTGACTCGCCAGGACCTTCAAGAGAAGCGACTTTGGTCAGAAACGGTGAGTCGTTGCTACCGATAAGGCAAAAAGTACCGCTTTGTAGCCGGTAAGTGGCGTGATAATACCGGTGCCCTCGCTCAGTTCTACCGTTCCTGAATAGGTGATTGTACTCGCTGGCTTTTTTGCTTTCATAAATATTTTGCTGCATGCTGTTTATTTAATTTATTTATTTGCTTTGTTATAAATTGTACTTTGTACCCGCTGATTATTTTAAGTGTCACCACGTTTCCAGTTCAGCTTAAACATCATTTTGGGAGCTAAGGAAACTATTAACTGTCTCCTTCCTGTTCATATACCCCTGTTATTAATTACTTATTTAATTATTATTGTTTAGTCCTTAGTTGTTTTGTTTTGTGTTAATTTATGTTTCGTGATTTTATAAGTTCTGATGATGATGATGGCATTGATGATAGTGTAAACAATTCTTGTGATTATTTTGACTCCCAACAATTCAACAATATTGATTCTTCTCATGGCGATTTTTCCATTTATTACATGAACTCAAGGAGCCTCTGTAGACATTTCTTCGAAATTCAAGATTTCTTAGCCACCTTGGACCATTTAATTTACGGTTTTACTGAAACATGATTTAAAGAAGCCCCTTCGTTGTATGTACATATGAAAAATTACCAACTTGTTCACTCATCGCGGTCTTCAAGACCCGGCGGAGGGGTAGCCATGTTTATAAGCAACTCGCTGAATTTCTCTATTCGGAACGATTTCATGCCTTCCCAAGATGGTTTACTTGAATCAATTTTCATTGAAATTCAGCGAGACAATGCTTGTAACTTAATCATTGGGAATGTCTACAGGGCTCCTGGTACTCCACTTGATGACTTTCACAAATGTTCTGATTCATGCCTTGAAAGGATTAATAAGGAGGGGAAGCTCTGCTACATAATGGGCGACTTCAATCTTAATTTGCTCAATTGTGAAGATCATGCACCCACAGACCAATTTGTCAATGTTTTATTCATATGGCTTCCACCCTCTGATTACCAAGCCCACCCGCATCACCCCACACACTGCCTCTCTGAATGACAACATTCTTACTAACTCTGATCTTGCTATTACAGCTGGTCTTTTGTACTCAGATATCTCTGATCATTGTCCTCTTTTCCAGATGACTGCCTCTTGTTTTCAAAAGTTTGTGCTTCCTGAGATAACCTTCCTTTCTAGGAACATAAATAGCAACTCCCTGAATTCTTTCAGGTGCGAACTCAATTGCGTTGATTGGAATGAGGTTTATGAAGCTACAGAGGTCAACACTGCTTACGATTCTTTTCTTTCTATCTTTACATCTCGCTTCAACAGCAATCTTCCTCTTGTAACCAAAACTATTGGGGCATCGAAAAAAAATCAACCATGGATCACCCAGTCTATAGTGAACTCATGTCTATTTAAAAACAGACGTTCACAAGCATTGTTTAAAACCAGTAGTGTGGCATGGCCGAGTGGTTAAGAGAATCAAACTCAAGCTCTGGTGTTTCTAATCAGCAGAGTGTGGGTTCAAGTCCCGGCTGTGGCACTTGTGTCCTTCAGCAAGATACTTCACCATACTTGCTTTGTCCTTCAGATGGGACATTAAACTGTAGGTCCCCTGTACTAGGGTTGGTAGTACACGTTAAAGAACCCAGAACACTTATCGTGGAAGAGTAGGGGTTATTCCGGTGTTTCTGGTGCACATAGCAAGTACTCTTGTTTACAGGCTTACTCAGGCTTGCGAGCTACAGTGATTAAGTTCACTTATGAGGCACCCTTGGTTTCATTACAAGAAATATATCATAATAATAAGGAGAAGAATAATAGTTAAGAGCACTTGTTTTGTATATGATATATTTGTGGTTCTAATGCATTGAATCAGAGCATTGTAGAAATCTCATCTGTAATCACAATTTGTGATATCTGAAGGTGGACCCCTGTGTGTGACAGACGCTAACTTGGTGCTTGGGCGTTTGAGGCCAGAGTTCTTCCCCAGTATATTCGGCAAGAGTGAAAACCAATCGCTGGACATTGATGCATCGGTCAAAGCCTTCATTACACTCACCAAAGAGGTAGCAGTAAATTCACCACCATTAATAATAATAATAATAATAATAATAATAATAATAATAATAATAATGGTGGCTTCTTGTATAGCGGTCAAATTGGTCACGTAGTAATGCTCATGGTGCTCGAATATTATTACTTCGATCATTGGGCCATTTATTTCATTCCTTTACCATCTTGTCTTCATAAAAAGCCAGTGCTGCCAAGTATGTAGCGCATCAAGCTAAATCAATCACAAGAACCATCTCTGCCCTCACAGATACTCATTTACTCCTGATTGAAGAGAAGCAGTTATAGTTACCTGTCTTGCTCAAGGACACAAGTGTCACACGGGATTCGAACCCATACCCAATGAATTTGTCACCAGAACACATATGTCAATCAATGGATAATAAGGAGTTTAGAGTTTCATTATTGAACATGTTTACTATTCAGACCTTTTCTGTGACCTTTGCCCTTTAAAGATCTGGTACATCAATTGTTTTAAGAAGAGAACATTCTAATAAAACACTCCACACAACCAACTTGAACAAATTTCTTGAGAACATTCATAAAAGTCAAACCTTGAAAAAACAACTAGGATGGTGTTTATTAGTCTAAAAATGGGCATCTGAAGTGGGAAGAGAATTCTCCTCTTGCACGTTTTGTGTGTAGAGCCTCGAATTGGGGACAGCAGTGAATAGAAGCATTATGTAACTCTGTATTGTCACTTTCATCCAAACAGATATATAAATAAAATACAAATGAAGCATGAAGTCGAGGCTCTACACGCACATGGTGGATCCGTGCAAGTAGTGAATATTTGCAAGAATAGATTTATTTGTCCTTGGGGTAATTATTTAATTAAAGAAAACCCTGGTGCGTTTAGTGAAGCAGCCACCGCAAGGGGACCTTTTCTTGGATTGCTCCAAAACAGGAGAGAACAAGAAAACTCCAAGCAAAGCTTTGTCAGGGATTTTGTTTATGTTTATGTAAATGCTGATTTCAATTGAGTGACTAGAAATAAACAGCTGTGTAATGAGAAAGCAACTTTCTTTCACATGGTAGTATTTGGACCGAAATATGACTGTACAAGTATCTTATAGAGATTGGATATCTTGTTTTTTATTTTGAGGTGAATGAGTTTTTGGCAAGTCAGCCTGAGGGAACCAAGAAAGAACCGATGAGCATGGAGGAGATCGCTATGGGATTCATTAATGTTGCTAATGAGACAATGTGTCGACCAATCAGAGCTCTCACTCAGGTAGCTATAAGTAAAGGGTCTTATGGGCAGATTTTTCCACCTTTTGGAACTTTCTACTGACATTGTGGTTTCTGTGTTCTTGATTTTGATGTTTTAGTTTTCTTGTATTGATTCACCCTACGTCATCACTCATAATAAATCTTACTTGTGCCATTTTGGGAGTTGGATTCCCGTGTGTGTTAAATTCAGTAAATTTGATATTACAAATTTAATCAAACCAAATCTCAATCAATGATTTGCTGATTCCAATTAACCTTAAATCACCAATATATCAACAATTAGTAACATCTCGGGTGACGATATTCTCAATTCTAAATTCTCAGTAATTCAACATCAATCCTCCATAATCCATTAAATTCAATCAACAATACTCCTTCCAATAATTTGTTAACTCTCAAGGACTCAAACAATAATCCTTCCAATAATTTGTTAATTCTCAAGAATTCAACAATATTCCTTTCAACATTGGTTAACTCTCAAGGATCCAACAATGTTCCTTCCATAATTCGTTAACTCTAGAGTCCACACTTCCAGGTATTATATCAATGTTTAAAGTGTTCGTTGGACTTTCGTCTTTGCTGACGATAGCAGTCTGGGTTTCCAACTCTGGACTATCCAGTTCATTTGTCTATCAAAAGTCTGCCATCTTAGTGAAGACAATGTCTCGGACTCGACTCCACCCTAGTGAAGACAATATCTCGCCTCTCATGCTTCACCATTCAAATTCACCTCAGCTCCGTAAACATTGACCGAGTGTCCAACTGCTCACGTCCAAGCATCATGTATTAATTGTCGGGTAGGACCATCTATATGTGAAAATGTACAAGAACAAGGTCTTAAATCAGTACACCGCCCTTAACTCAAGGAAAATTATCAAAATACAATTATCTGCTTTTGGATCAACTACCCTAAATTTAATATAAAACACTAAAACAATTCACAGGGTTTCCTCCATAAACATAATTAAAAGAACTTACGATTTGTCAAGCTCAGTCCTCCTTTGTGCCTCACAGATCCAAAGACATCTATGCCGCAGCATGCATTGGAGAACTCTGACTCCCTTTGCCTAACTTCATACACCTCACACGCCCGAAATCAAACTGGTACTCCGCACATACTTTTACTTTACCTACTTTATATCTCACACTACCACTTTGGTCACTGAAGCACACCAGTGACATTCTCCAGACATTCCTGAGGGACTACGCCCACAGAACAAAAGAAACAGAATCTAGCACTGCCTTTGTACTTATACCACAAGTAATGCTGCTGCACAGTAGCACTTGTACACTTGCCAAAAATAGTTAATAACAAAGCAGCTGCTGCACAGTAGCAAATTGCACTAGCAGTTACACTGTAGCAAATCATGGCCCTTAGAGTACACAAAGACCCAATTTAATCATTTCCAATGGGTCTAGCTGTGACACAGACAACAACCTTATCTTAACATGTTAAGGAAAGGTATATTTCTTCATATCTTTCTAGACATCATTATGGGCCATTCACAATAGAGTGCGCCCTCTACAGTTTGCCAAGGAGAGGCTGCTTTCACAGTGTATCTCGGGGAAAAGTTTGACAAGTTTTTGGTTGTTGTGCTGCACATTCTTTGCAACAGTGTATCAAGGGGACAAATTTGACAAGTTTTTAGTTGTTGAGCTGCACCTGCTTTGCAACATGGTTGTTTATGTTTGTTCGATTTGTGGTTTGCAATATTGAAAGCAGTATGATCATATAATTTCTTCTGTGTTTACCGCATCAGAATAAGAAAGTGTTTTACTTGTAAGGACAGTGGATATTTTTCACATTATGCCAGTCATTTCAAAATCCATAAATGCCCGTGCGGTGCTGATTGCAGTGTAATTCTTTTTGAAAAAGGCCTCTCCTTTGTGAACTGTCGAGGGCGCACTTTAACTATTAATCACCCGTTTTCTTAGTTCTTTGTCTGGTAGGGACATCCCAATTGTTTTAAATTTGTCCTGTGTTTGATGGTGTGGTTGTTTGCTACAAGAATTTGCGTTTTCTAACATCCCCACAATTGATTTGCTTGTTTCTATTTTTATTTGTTGATTGTTATCTCTGTTTTGGGTTACTAACTTGTATGAATGAATTATGGAAATAAATATCAAGTTGAATTAAATTAAAAGATACCAAAAACTAATCGCTATAAAAGTTCATACTAAAATTTTCTTACATGTATCAGTTTTCTCACACTTTGAAATTCCATTTATCAAGGCTAAAGGTCATGACACGTCTTGTCATGTGCTAGCCTGTTTTGGTGGTGCAGGAGGTCAGCATGCTTGTGCCATAGCAAGGTCATTGGGCATGTCAACTGTCTTCATTCATAGGTTAGTTCCTGTAAGAGCTTAAGGTTCAAGCCGTCCCAAATCGGAGTTGTTCCTCTTTACAAATGATTCATTTTTCTTTTACAATTGTGCATTTTAACAATGTTTTTTTTCTTTTAAAGTTCCTTTAACTGATGGACAAATTTGAATACAAATTTTGTTGGCCTTGCATGTGGATTTAAATTTCAGTGCCTACCTAGTGACTGTATGGGTTTTCCACCCAGTGAGAGTTTTCCTCCCACATCTAAAGATTAAATTACTTCATCATCTTCTCTTAACAGTTATCTTCAGGCTTACGGGTCACAGTGTGAGGCCTTGCAGAGGATCTCATGGTTTAAATATTAGAAAGATATAAAAAATAGTAAAACAATGTACCAAACCTTTCATGTACCAAGAAATTTCATTTTTAGATATGGGAGGGAAAACTCTAACTCGTGGGCTGTCATGGCGATCCGTTTAGTGTATCGTACTCAAGTTCTGGTGGCTAAAAGTCATCAGGGTGTGGTTTTGAATCCCTCTCTTGACACTGGCGTCCTTGAGCAAGACACTTAACTATAATTGCTTCTCATCACTCAGGGGTAAATAGGTACCTGTGAGGGCAGAGATGGTTCTTGTGATTGATTTAGCTTGGTGCGCTACAAACATGGCAGCACAGTCTGTATACTACCCAGGAAGCTGAGAGGGTTTTTAAGGAATGAAATAATGGCCCAGTGACCAGGGGTAATAATGTTAGAAGTGCAATGAGAGTTCTTTGGAATTGTGTTATACAAGAGTCAATGTTATTATTAAGACTAATCCAGTAAGCTACCCAAAGAGACTAGGGCCAAGTCTGAATTAGGACTTGTTTACTGGCTATGGCCAGAACGCTAAAAAGTCTTACTCTTTAACTTTGTCACTGCGGCCAACGGCCAAATACATGTAGCTGAAGTCGCTTGATTCTTATGCGGCCTAACTTTGTCATTCATTCCCCTTGTTAGATTTTCAGGCATTTTATCAGCCTATGGTATGGCACTTGCTGATGTTGTACATGAAGCTCAAGAACCATGTGCCTTACAGTATGAATCCAGTTCATTTACTTCCATTGATGGCCGGATTGAGGAACTAACCAGGCAGTGCATTCAAGAACTAGAAAAACAAGGATTTACAAGGTTAGCAAAGACTAGATTCCTTTAACATCATTATGTCAGTGAAAAAACCTTGAACCTAACTAGGTTTTGTGTATCCCTTTGGATATTTTAAGCATAATACAAAGTTTTGCCATTTTCAAACTCGCATTTAATGTAAACACAATTTTAGAATGTACACTGTAGGCCTAATTGTTGCAATGACATGATGATTTATAACAGATGGCTTTGTTAGAACCTTCTTAAAACTATTCCAGGATAAGTTGCAGGAAAGTTTGTCCACTAATGGTAAATCATTGAGGATAAGTTGCTGAAGGTTATTTTCTTAGTACATGTTTGCCCATTACAATGCTCATTAAATCCGCAAGTATGTTGACAGACTCCCCACTGAGCAGTCTGTGGTTTGGCCAACTGATAAGATCTTATATCCCTTGGCAATGTGTACAGTTTGTGACATACCTGATTCATTGCTCATGGACACTCTGTAGTCTTGTTACTTCTGCAAAGTCAATGAAAGTGCCTGACCTGGACCACATGCTGGTTTCAAGTAATTAAGAATCTCAAGGTCTGTGGTTTAGTCATCTTGCAAACAAATTGCCTGGTCTTGTTGCAATACTTTCCCCTCAAACTTACCCACAATATAATTGGACTGCTTGGGGATATCTTGTGGGTTGGAAAACTGTGAAGAAGCCTATCTGCAAGTTATCCTTGAACAGTTTTGAGAAACATTTGTGATGTGTAAATTCATAATTCAAACATTACCTCTAAATACAAAGCTAGTGTACATTCTTCATATCACCTTGATACATGATGCACTAAGTTTTTCTTTCTGATGAATATATTCCCACAACAACACTTTAGAGCAGGCAACTGAGCTATCTAGCCCCGATGTTGGCGATCTCCCTATTTTGTCAATATCTTTTATCCAAGGTGTTCTGGTTAATCCAATCTTGTTTTGTAAACAGCACTAGTCAGATGTCATTCAACCTGTAATTGTCATGGACAATTAAGCACAGAAGATATAATGAGGGGTCTTGCACCCGACTAGCACTGCTTTGAAAACCCTATTTACATCTTTGCCTCTCTAAAAAAAAAATTAAAAAGTTGTCACTTTTCTTTAGCAATGTAGTAATATTATATTTATATCATAATTTAAAGAATTATTTTATTGTGTTACTCCCAACTATTGGATGTTTATCCAAGGTGTTCTGGTTAATCCAATCTTGTTTTGTAAACAGCTCACAAATTGACACGGAGCCATACTTACATCTGCGGTACGATAGAACGGATTGCGCCCTCATGTGCTCAGCAGCTGATTTTCCAGTAACTAAAACCAGCTGTCACCATGGTGATTTTGAGGGAGCTTTCAATGCCAGGTACAAAAGTGAAACACATTTCAGTAGAATGTTTGATGGCTAAAAGATCGCATTCTTGCACTCAAAAATAAACTCATAATCTCTTTCAATAAGATGTATCATCTTCGGTTTGCTTGTGTATGTTTTTCTCAGATGTCAGTTTATTTTAGAGGAATATTTTTTCCGCACAAGGAGAGTCATTATGTGACAGACATGGCACTTTACAAGTCTCCATGCTTATTATTATTTAGATCAGTTGATAAATCGTAAACCACATTCTAGTTGCGATAATCAAAGCCTTCCATCCTCAAGACAGTCGTAGACTGGAGTGTTAAGACGAACAATAGGTTAAAATTTGGCAAATTTTATTTACCTTTTTTTCCAAACATTTTAAATGTATCCAATTGGGTACTTTTCATATGTTAGAGAAAAAAAACGTTGAACATCTTGCCAAGCTTTTACACATCTTCCATCGTAGATACAAGTAGCGCTTAGGTTGAAAAACTACTATTATGGCAGCCTACCACATTCTTGGTCTAAGATTTCTCAGGGTTTTGGTGATCTCGGGATTTGTCTCTATTCTGTAAAATGCATTATTTTCTCTGCAATTTTGTTGGGAAAATAAAAGCCACCCAAAAACAGTGTCCAAGTTGTGTTTATTTGTGGGAATTAAAGATTTTGTGAAATTTTGTAAAATTGTAACACTTGTTGGGAGGGGGTGTCTTAGGTTTGCTGCATAATAAATCGAGATTCAATGTATTATTATTATTATTTTTTTTTTTACAATACATTTTTTGAGCAGAGGCCAGCCAGGGAAGGGAAGCAAAGGTCACCAATCTGTCATCAAAACTTGAGAAATGTGACCTAGAGCCCTGCTCAAAATTCATGTATATTTTAAACAAGATTAAATTGCTTAAAAAAATATTCAGAAAGTTAAAACATAAAATTGAAAACAACATTAAAGATGGCAAGCGGAACCCATATGTTAATTACACTAAACACCAATAATTTAGAAAAAACAGGATTAGGAAAGTATTGATTAGAAAACCAAATTATATTCTTTATCCCCATAGTAAATTTAACATTTATTAACAAAACAACAGCAAACAGATAGGCCTAAAACAAACAACTAAACTCCAATAACCTTACAGTTAAAGGAACATTACAGAATTGGTAAGAAAAAAACTTGTAAAATATACTTTTGATCACAGATTTACATAAACAATTAAATGGTCTAATGATGATGATAGTAGAAAACATCCCTTGAAATATTTCTGTCTGAAATGCCATATTTGACATTTGATGAGAAATGAATAAACTAATTTTCCGATTGGAGTTTATTGCTCAGTGAGCGTTTTATTCATTTGTTGAATCTATATGATTTCATGCAAATATGTAATCAGTTTTTCACTATTTTCTTGTGACCCAGATGGCCGATCGATCTCAAACTTTTACAGGTTTGTCAGTTTATGTATATGGTGGATTACATAAAGTGCTTACACTGCAAGCAACTGTTTTGTTAGCAAAAACCAATTCTGTAATGTTCCTTTAAGAGCTCCTAATTCTCTTCTCATAGGTACAAGCGAGAGTTTGGCTTCACTATTCCAGAACGTTTCATCATCGTTGATGACATCAGAGTAAGAGGTGTTGGAAAGACAGATAACATTGAAGATAAACTACTCAAAGCAAGCGCCCAAGAACCGAAGATTCAACTGGTAAACTTTTAAGATTTGTCTTGATTAAAATCAAACTCACATTTATTTCCATACCAAATAAAAAAGTAAATCAAACAGAGTAAAGAGAGGAAATAAATGGATTTATCAATATGATGTAAGAACCAAAAGAATCCCTCAGAAGCCTAGTCTTGTGGTGAGATACCTTGGATGGACTAATACAGAACAAAAACAAGAACAAGAATCCACTTCCTCAAAGTTGTTTTCGTAACACCAGAGCTGGATAAATTTTTAGAGCCTTTGCAGTTTTGCAAGGTGACAATCCTTTTTGTGTCGGTTGTTTGCCAGTCTTCTTTGTCAGCTGTACGGAATAGGCAGATTGTGTGTCTGAACGAACAGAAAAAGTACTCTGTGCTTCACTAAAATTTACACATGCACCTACCCTGGTAAACCCTGGTGGTAAACCTTTTGTTTGTTTACAGAAACACTAACATCCATTGTGTATGGGCGGCTTGAGTATCACAAAATATGAAGCACAGTTTTTATGAAGAATATGTGTACTTTTTGTTTGGGTAACTCTCTTTATTTTTTTCAGTAATATTGGTAATTTGATAGCTGCATCGTATTGATTAATAAGTCACTCTAGTTTTTGCAATGAAGATCGCCCATACTTTTGGCAAAATTTGCAGGCTCTGAAGTGGCCAAAGAATGGTCTTTATGGCTGTACCAAACTCATTTCGTATAACCTTAAGTATTTAGTGCAAGTTCAGGAGTATTTTGTGACAGCACCATAAACAAAGTTTAACAGAAGACGACACAAAAGAGAACTAAAGGTGCCATTACGCATAATATCCTGTTTGTAAGTTATTGCGCCACATGCATGCATATGCACACCCAAGGTTTTCTACTTCCAGCTCCAAAGTTGGCATACCTTTTGTGTAATTTCATCGTTCAAAAAATTTCTTATGAAAGAAACTTTTTAATTCTAAGAAGACCTTAGTATGTGAAGATTGTTTGTAAAAGCAATGTCCAATTATAACAAATTTCTTACAAAAATCATCAAAGAAAAACTAGCTCAATGTAGCTCCTCTGGGCTTCTGGTAATCGTTGGAGCCAGTTTATGTGATGAGTGGGCGTGGCTTACATGTACACTGGAATTACAGCACACTTACAAACAGGATAGGGAGGTGTTTGGTGGCAACGTAAATAAAGATGGAAGCATGACTCTGGCTCTGGAAAGAGGCAGAAACCTGCTGAGTTGACAGTGTTGCACAGTGGGCTAAAGTTAATTTTAATAGCAATTTGTCTTATCAAAGCTTATTTTTTGCTATATTTAGAATAATAATAATAATGGAAATTATATTGCGCAACACTTATATGAATATACTCTACTGCGCATTACAATAAATACAAAAAATGCAGAGAAAAAAATAACAAAATACACTTCCTAGAAAGAATTAATCGTGAACAAATGGGTTTTTTTACTTTGATTTTAATACATCAAGTGAAGATAATAGCCTGATACAAGGAAGGACATTATTCAAAAAGTAAGAATTTTTGTTTTCAATTTGTTTACCATGTGAACAAGAAGTATAGCATGAGTGCAACTGTATATTACCTCACTGCACCCTCATACTTCTTGTTAATTAGGGAATAACAATGCGTTGAGCCGGTCTTCACTGCGTGGTAATAACCGGGCTGGTGGCTGGCCGCTGTTAATGGACCGAGCCGTTATTTTTAGAAATGTTCTACTCATGTTCAAGGGCCAATCCTTTGGCTGTTCAACTTTTGAGTGGTACCTAGTCTCTTACACATAATCAACTATTTATACATATTTTCAAGAACCAGACCATGACTTTGCATTATGTTGGCTTTATGCGCGTACCAGCTACCCTAAAATTGATACACTGTCTGCGCGTTCGCGCCTACGCGTGGAATGTTTCTGTCAAATAAAAAAATAAATACGCACAAATAATTGAGTTGATTTGATACCGGTAGTTTGCCGCGCAACAAGCACATAGTGCTTTTGATTTTACACAACAATGTGCTTGTTTAGGGGCCATTTATTCACTAGTTCATTGAGCCGGTCTTTATATCACATGTTAATACACCCCCTCGTGACCAGTCTTCGACCAATCAGAGTGCATAAACTCTTCAAGGTATATTTAATGTATATTAAGTTTATTTGTTCTGATTTGGATTAATAATCACCAGGTGACGAAGTGCTACTTTGACTCTAAGTACTGGGATACCAAACTGTGTCTGCTAGAGGATCTATCATGCAATCATGTCATTAAAGGACCAGCCATCCTAATAGAGAAGAACAGTACAGTGGTGATTGAGCCACATTGTGATGCTGTGATAACAGAACGAGGAGATATCCGAATCAAGGTAATAATTATTATTATCATATATTTCTGGTAGTGAAACCAAGGATGCCTCATAAGTGAACTTAATCACTGTAGCTTGCAAGCCTGAGGAAACCTGTAAACAAGGGTTCTTGCTATGTGAACCAGAAACACTGGGGTTAACCCCTACTCTTCCACAATAAGTGTTCTGGGTTCTTTTACGTGCACAACCAATTCTAGTACACGAGATCTACGGCTTAATGTCCTATCCGAAGGACAAAGCAGTTATGCCAGAATTACAGGGGCAGACCCCTTCTCCTGAGGATAAGTATACTGGGTTCTTTTACACGCATTATTCCTCGTGACCCAGATGGCCGATCGATCTCCTCAAACTTCTACAGGTTTGTCATTTTATGTATGTGGTGGATTAAATAAAGTCCTTACAAACTCAAACCCACACTCATAAAAACAATAGACTTGAGTCCGTGCACTAGACTGCTCCGCCATGACATTCCACCAAGTAGACCCCTTTAATACCTAACACCAGGGCCCAATTTCATAGAGCTGCTAAGCACAACAATTTGCTTAGCATGAAATTTCTTCCTTGATAAAAACAGTGTTACCAACCAAATTTCCATGTGTTGCATAATGCTTGTTACTGGTATTCAGCTGTTGTTTGCTTATCCTGAAAATCACGTGGAAATTTGGTTGGTAATCCTGTTTTTATCAATGAAGAAATTTCATGCTAAGCAAATTGTTTTGCTTAGCAGCTCTATGAAATTGGGCCCTGGAAGGGTTCATGTTATCAAGTTTGCTTTGTGGTATTTGTTGTACCTTTCAACTCTATAGACCCTGGTTCGAATTGTACCTCAGACCAGAGCGCATTTTCAGTGGGCTTCTTAACTGTGAATAATGCTTGATGAAAAAGTTATCTGCTTAGCAAAAACAAATCACAGTGTTTCTTGGCTGGTAACCTGTTTTTGCTTCAGCATGATACTCCTGTGTTAAGCAAACTTGTGGCCACAAACGACTCCAAAAGCTTGGACATATCGGATACCTACCTATCTTCTTCATCCCTGGAGGGACATGAGGCTGTAACAATCTCTCTCTACTTGACCCTGTCTTGGGCAACCTTTTGTGCCTCACCCCACGTTAGTCTCATCTCCTGTAGCACGGCCATCCAACTGTCCTATGCTAGGTAGTTTTGGGTCTGCCTGGCTTTCGCCTGCCTGGACATAGCGGATGCTTAGGATACTTAGTGACTAAATAATTTGTGTTAAACACACTTATCAAGTGCAAATCATCAAGATTGTTTTTCTCTTGAAAAGTTTAAGAATTTTCCTGTTGCCAAAAAAAAAGTCTTGAAGGGTTCTTATAACAAAATTGGATGGTTTCTTTCCTGGGTAGATTGGTAGTGGTACGACAAAAGGCATTGGAACTGAGTTGGATACAATACAATTGTCCATCTTCTCACATCGGTTCATGAGCACAGCTGAGCAGATGGGTAGAATTCTACAAAGAACAGCCATTTCAACAAATATCAAGGTCAGTGCTAGATATCAACTTAAAAGGGTGTGCTTAAAGGTAATATACAGGATGGGTAGAACTGACAAAATAGTCGCAGACAATGTTCAAGTTTTGTTTGATCAACCATTTGCATCAAATAACAAACCTTTGAAAATTTTGGCTTAATCCGTTGTGTGAGTCAGGAGAAAATAGTGAAAAACCATGCACATATTTCAACATGTAAACACATGGTCCTTAATTTTTGTTGTAACTACTGAAATCAGCCGCTGCGTTTTTTTTGGGGGGGGGGTTTCAGATTCATATCTGGAATATGACTTCATTTCAGGGGGAAATATTTCACAGAAAAAAAAATTGTTCTAGTATGAACTTCATAATCAGAACTTAAGCTTTGCGATTAAAAATTAAGCAATGATGTTTGTTATACTTACCAATCCTGTATAAAACCTTACATATTGGTAAGATTGAAAGTATGAATGTTTCCAAATTAACACTTAACTTAGGTGGTATGAAGACGGTCATGGTGGAAAAATTTCCTTGTAATAATGAGTTTTGAGAAATGAGAACTGGGTGGTGCAACATTTAGTTTTGATCTCGCTTATCCGATATTTGAGAAAATGTTATATTATATTTTTTTAAACCATTTTCTTGTTACAAAGATAAGATTACTGATTGAGCTTAAACTTTTACAGGTTTTTTATTTGTATTTAATGTATATGTTGGGTCACACAAAGTGCGGACACTTGTGTTTGACAATTAAAAGACTGTTTGGTAAAAGTATCACTCAAAATTTTAACAAAGCAGAGGGCTTTTTCCCAACTGAATTCAGAATTTTTTAAGAAAGTGTCCACTTTCTACTTTCTACAAAGAGGCAGAATGATAACATCTTCTTGTGAATGGAATATTTTTATTTTTGCAGGAGAGACTGGATTTTTCTTGTGCCATGTTTGGGTTTGATGGTGGATTGGTTGCCAACGCCCCCCATATTCCTGTCCATCTCGGTGCAATGCAAGAAACTGTACAATATCAGGTAAACCCTCCTCTTGGTGCATACTCCACTTTGCATCAACATTTTTTATATTTACAATTTTATGACCAGGGGTTTGTTGAAGATGCAGAGATACCAACATACATGATTTGGGCGTAGCAAATATGGGCCGTGACTACGCTGCTACGATAATACTTCCGTTAAATATGATAAACAAGCCGCCCAGTGTAAATGTATTTACAAACAATGTATCATGATAAAAACTAAAACTAAAAGTATAAAATTAAAAAACTATATTAAAAACAAACAAATGTTGACTGCCGTCGCGTGGTTGAAAGTGATGAGCGGCGAATTCACACACGTTTTTGTGCTTATTTAGGAGGTACCAATCCCATAAACTATCGCACTCGGGATTTGCCAACCTGACACATGCGTAGCACAGAGCATGACACAGAGCAACAGGCTCCCTGTACAGCATACATTCTACAGTCGCTTTTGTAGAGACTGGTTCCGTAATGCTGTAATTCGCAAGTTATTAGCGCGCGACGGTCGCATTGGGGAGTTTGTTTGAAACATCGCGATCGCTGCATATCAACTAAAATAAAAGTGACAAAAAGAAAATGTATCATCAATCACAATCAAGGCCAAGACATGGGAAAGCTGAAATTTTACATACAGCTAAATAGGCAGTATGCATGGATTGTTTCAAAGCAGAATGTGCAGAGATAATAACACACAGCCAGACAGCGTCCTCTGGGTTCTTATTTCTATGGGAGGTATACACAAGGTCAAGTACTAAAGCGGCAAGAAATGTTACTTGTTTTGATAGTGAATGTAGAAATTTGTGCAAATGCTTTGTATTCATTTGTGGCGTGTCGTGGCCGAGCGGTCTAGTTTACCGAAACCAAGCTCTGGTGTTGTCAGCAGCAGAGTGTGGGTTCGAATCCCGGTCTTGACACTTGTGCCCTTGAGCAAGGCACTTAACCATAATTGCTTCGTAAAAAGTTGGGAAGGTAGTGCATTCTGCTCTACCAGCCAGGCTCGTAGTGGATGATACCCATGCCTACATCCTTACGGACTGTGAAGGGGGTAAACCTGTTTCAGTCCTAGGAGTAGGTTGCAACGTGCCCCTGGTCACAGTTGATTTGGGTTGACAGCCCAAATCAGTTAAGTGTAGCCCTCACCTTGAAGTGGCCGTCCGGCCTTTTGAGTTAGGCGATATCTCAGAGAAAAAATAAGAACAATTCATTTGGTATTGAGTTTGAATTTGATGGGGCTGGGAAGACAAGTGGTTTAGGGTTCCCTTGTTATTTTTGTGAACTGTAAAATAATTTTAACAAATAATGTATTTACGCAGTATATGAAGAATTTCGAAACCATTTGTCAAACAGCTAATTATGTTGATTGATTTTTGCCTTTTAACAGTCATCATAACTTCAGGTCATTATCTATTTTTTAATCTTGACAAAAGCTAACTTGGTTGTCATTTCATTTGTCTGTTTATTTTGACTTTCCCATGTCCTTACAGATGAAAGTCCTTGCTGATGATTTGAAGGAAGGTGATATGATATTAACTAATCATCCATGTGCAGGAGGCAGCCATTTGCCCGATTTGACTGTCATTACTCCAGTTAGTAATAACTCCAATCTCATTCAAGCTAATGCCCTTTTCAAAATCACCTTTTTAACTTTGGGTCCATCAACCTTTTTGAAGCGTATTTTGATTGTGCACTAAATCAAAGCTGTTTATAAAAAGAAAAGCACCTAAAGTGGACTCTGTTGGCTTTCATAAAATAAACAAAAACTTGAATCCAATGCACTAAACCACCCGGCCATCACACCCAATCAAACATGATTTCCTTTTCAACTGTATTTCTCGTCTGTGGTCATAAGAGGATCTTTTCATGGCCCTGTTAGATTAGTTCATAGATTGTCCCATTAGTAACTTCACCAAAGCCATGGTTGTGTGGTTAATCTTGGTACAATTCTTGATTTCAATCAGGTATTTTACCCCGGAAGTCCTAAGCCTGTGTTCTTTGTAGCTAGTCGAGGACACCATGCAGATATTGGTGGGATTGCACCAGGGTCCATGCCACCTCACTCTAAGCATCTTGGTGAGGAAGGCGCCGTCTTTAAGACATTTAAACTAGTTAAAGATGGCATCTTTCAAGAAGAGGGTAAGAAATTTAAATCTGTGTGTTTGATATAAGTTTTGACCACCAGTTGCTTTTCTCTTTATGAGAACCTCTATGGTTTTGTTTTAACCCTTAAAGGTAGGATCACAGAATGGTTTTTGTCAAGGTAATGCTGGTTTATAGACAGAATTATTGACAAAGATACAATAAAAGTCACTTGTGGAAGTTTCAGCTGAATACAGTGTCTACTTGTTGAGAAAACAGCAAAAACTGTACAGTCATGGTGTTTACATCAAGATTTTTGATTCCATCCAGCACGTTTAGCGAGGTGACAGTAGGTACACCAACCACATCTCTAGCCACATCATTCACAAACGGACACCAAAGAAGTTTTATGCTCCAAAAGTCGCCCTCAGGCAGTTTTTTTGAGACTCAAATTTTCAACATACTTTAATTGATTTCTAATAAACAGGGGCATTTCAGATGAAATAACTTCACAGGATGCTTACTCCTATGACCATATTTGTAACAAGTAAGCTTTCAGATAGAAGTTACACAATTCTTTTTTGAGTCGTTACCAAAGTATGACCCCACCTTTAAGAGACTATTGCGGCTGCAAACAATTTATACCAAAATGCCTGTAGTAGCCGCAAACAGCTGTCACATTGACCTACTTCCACACAACCAAAAAGGCCAAAGTAAAGGTCATGTACTAAACTGCATAGTACCAGTTCTTCCCATGTGAACATACTATCACATTTCAAAAAATACATATTATTTTGATGACAAAAACGTTCAAAATTCAATAATATTAGCCATATCTTGGCATATGGTGATGATAATTATTACACAAAAGAAAGGTTTCAGGCAAAGAGTTAAAAAGCAAAAATTTACTTGTTTATTTTTGTTATTTAGACCAAACGTTTGGTCACAAGGTGTGTTGAAGTTTTGTGTATGCATCCGATTGTTGTAAACAGATCTAGTGAAAGCATTCATGGCACCAGGGGAGATACCAGGGAGCAGTGGTACCAGGAATCTCCATGACAACCTATCAGATCTCAGGGCACAAGTTGCAGCCAATCAAAAGGTGCGCTTTACTCAATTGGGTTTTTGTTCGGTTTGATATTGTTGTTTTCCTCGGGTTTACCTCCTACATGTAAATTTTAAATATTTCTTTTCGTAGGACTTCTTCAAGCTCAAGAGGTTTTTTAAGGGTTCTTACTTTCCTTAACTGTTTCTGTTATTACATTTTACTTCTTACATTTAATGTTTGGTAAACTTTTATTGTTCTTTACTGTTTGTAAATTGTTGAAAATTGAAATTCTGTATGCTTTGATTGTCATTGTATTTCAATTCTGATGGATAATAAATTTGATGCCTTATTCCAAATTTAGGTGCTTCTCTGAAATGGTGAAATGACATTAAAAGTGAAGACAACCGAAACATCAGTCATGATATCAAAATGTGATGTGATGTTTTAAACATTCTATATGCTAAGAAGTACTTTCCTTATAGGCCCTAATTCTGTGTTGCTCATAAGCTCTTATTCTCATCCTATTTGATGACTAAATTAACCCAGTTTTGAGTTTTAGCAGGAAGTGGCATGGAGCGTTACAAATAACACTCCGCACAAATGATATCACTTTTGCTCAAAATACCCAGGTGTTACACAAACATTCCACCACTTACGCGATCACTGAATCATTGATGGGCCAAACTGCACTAGTAGTATAGCCAGTACACGTGAGTAAACATAAAAAGAGGACATGTACGCTCATGTTTTTTAGTGAAATTAGGCATGTTTGTCTGAGTTCGGGGTACTTAGCTTCTATTTTTAGCATTAGTGCGGAGTGCTGTTGAAATTGAAATGAATGAATAGACATGAGTGAAATATTTCCCTCTTTCTGACTCGCTACTAGGGTATCACCCTTATCACAGAACTCATAGATAGCTATGGTCTTGAAGTCGTCTTGGCTTACATGGGTCACATTCAAACTAACGCTGAGATTGCTGTGCGTGAGATGCTGAAGGAGATTGGGAAGAGCACCCTGGAGAAGACAGGCAAGACTAGACTGACTGCCGTGGATTACATGGATGATGGCACGCCTATTCAACTCAGTATTGATATCAATGTGAACGAGGTAAATAGTATATGACATCACTGGAGTAGGGCGCCCTCATGTACAGGTCGAAAGGAGGTTGCTCATTTGCCCATCCTTTGTGCAACCTACTTGGCTTTCATTGTTTCATCATTGTTTTACTTCCAAGATGGGGATAGGATAATAATAATACAAGATATTTATATAGCGCATAATGCAGAATCCTCTATGCGCAACACAAAACATAAAAACAATGACATAAATATAAAAGCAAGTTACACAACTAAAGATTCAAACAAATGAGTTTTTAAAAGTCCCTTGAAAATCTGAAGAGAGCCAGCCTGGCGAATATGAAGTGGCAAGTCATTCCATAACGAAGGTGCAATGAAGTTGAAGGCTCTTTGACCATAAAATTTAGTGGAAAAAGAAGTTTGCGTCAGTAGGGATTGGCCAGCAGAACGAAGAGGACGAACAGGGATGTATTTACGGAGAAGATCAGATATATAGTCGGGAGATAGGCCATGAAGAGCTTTGAAAGTGAGAAGATTTAACTTATATACGATACGCAGTTTGATCGGAAGCCAGTGGAGTTCTTGTAAGATGGGAGTAATATGTTGGGAACGAGGTGTGCGTGAGACGAGGCGAGCAGCGATGTTTTGAACTCGTTGGATTTTAGAAAGTTCTTTATCTGAAAGTCCAGTAAGAAGAGAAGAGATTGATAACATCAATGCATGAAAGATGTAAAATATTAATGATTGGCCTTTATGATAACATGTGACTCTGAGTTCCCTGGAAACCTTGGGTTCTCTAGAAACCTTAGGTTTCCTGGACAGGGGGGCTGGAACCCCTCTCCCCCCTTAGAACCTCAGAACCCTTGCCCCCCCCCCCCCCATGTGAGATTGAAAAGAATGCAAAAATTAATGCTTAAATACATGAAATACATGTAGCCCCCAAAATGGTGTCCTTGCTTCCCCTCCCCCACCCCCTTATAAAACTGTTTGGTTATGCCCACTGGAACCCACACTTCTTCAGAAGGTATTAGTACATGGTGAGCCCGTAAGAACTCAGAAAACCATACAAAGCCTCAAATCCTAAAATCTTGTTATCTATTAATTATAGGGTGCAGCATTTTTTGACTTTACTGGTACTGGTCCTGAGGTATATGGTAACTGCAATGCACCAAGAGCTGTTACAATGTCTGCAATTATCTACTGTCTGCGCTGTATGATCGGACATGATGTACCACTCAATCAGGTCAGATCAATGGAGCTGGGAGAATGATGTGTGTTAAGTTAGAAGATAAAATAAGATAACTACTTTATTATCCCACACAGGGGTAATTAAAAACTGGCCTTGATTCAGTACAGACAAAAACACTAAACATTTAAAAAACAATATAACCATATTGACAGATAGATTAAACTGATAATACGAAAGAATAAATATCAATAAGAAAATACATTTTTTTTAAATCAGGACTAAAAAAGATTCCTGTTTTGTATCAAGTAATAAACCACTAGGGAAACTGACTGGGTAAACTTGAAGTAATTTGGGGTTGAACAAAGAAAAATTTACTGGAGCGGGATTGGAACCAATGACCTCTGGATTAACGTGCCGGTGCTCTACCAACTGAGCTGTCTACATGTAGCCCTATGTTGGCAGTCTCCCTATTTTGTCAATATCTCTGTTCGAGGGTGCCAGTCAGAAGCCATCAACTGTTAATTGGCATGTAGAGAGGGATCACACCCAAGTTACCATACAACCTGGGAATCGGCAGCCAAGGGATCACTTAAAGAGAAAGACAGCCATCTTAGGGCTAGATAGCTCAGTTGGTAGAGCGCCAGTGCGTTAATCCGGTAGAGCGCCATGAGTACATTATCCAGAGGTCATTGGTTCCAATCCTGCTCTAGTCAATTTTTCTTTGTTCAACCCTCATTTCTTTTTTATACCTAAAAACAAAGTTAAAGATTCACAAAAATGTTGTCCATAAAACTGAAAACTCAGAATAACACAACTACTTTAAATCATTGTAGAAAAGAATGGCAGTTGAGACAAACGAGTTGTTGTGTTCTAATTTTCTGTTACAAAAGGTGATCTCTCGACGACTTAATATAAAACTCATGATACACGGGTGGGTGGGATGGGTCAGACAGAATCATGTTCACTTTAGTACATACTTGATCATGGTAAAGTTCCTTTGGGTTTTGTTGTTGAGTTCCAGTTATCCTTTATCTGTAACCAACTGCTTTGATTTGACAAATCTAATTTGGTTTCATCTGGTTTATTTTGCCAATTTCACACAAAAATGATGTAAAATTTCATTGTATTTGATAGTCTTTTAGAGCGAAATATGAAACATTACATCATCAGATATCAAAAACTTTACATTCTGAAGAGGTTTTTTTTAAACCCGTCGAAAGTTCAAATTCAATGCCATTTTGATTGAATATTCAGTAATGAACTAAAATTCTCTGTACAAAAGTGTACAGACCATATAGTTGTGATGTGATGTCATCAAACATTTTTGGATTTTGACAAAAAAAGTACTTGGGTATAAAACACAGTGGCATTTTACCCCATTTTAGCTTCAGGTTAGAGACTTGTTAATTTGTTTTTACATTTTCATAAGGATTTTACCTCTAGTGGAAAATGAGTGGATCATAAAACTAAATTTGACCTTGGAGACGCTCTTTAAGACTTGATTTTTATTTAGATTTTTGTTGGCTTTAGTGGAAGTAGGTCAGATATTTATGAGCAGTTGGTACAAGCTGCGGATGGTTGCTTTTATCTCTAAGGTTTAAATGCTGTTCACTTGCGTTGAGCAAATGGCAAAGTGCTGACCCTGAATATGAAGATGGCCATTTTAGAATGATACTCATTATTGTTATGCTTTTCTTTATTCCAGGGATGCTTAAAACCTGTGCAGTTGCACATTCCAAAGGGATGCATCCTTGACCCATCAGAGAATGCTGCAGTCGTTGGGGGTAATGTTCTGACATCACAACGCGTAGTTGATGTTGTACTCAAAGCATTTGCTGTCTGTGCTGCATCACAGGTAGTTCCTTTTCAAATTTTCAATTTTAAAAAATTATAGTTCCCCTCCCCTGAGAGGCCCTCGGTGTGATAGAATGCTATATAAGAACTGTGTAGTATTATTGTGACCAAGCTAAAAAGGCGGAAGAAATTGGAAAGAGAAACAATTCCAAGTTTGTTTGAATCTGAGGTGGTTTTATTACATCCAAAACATTATTTACTAAATAAAGTCAAAATCACAACAATGATCAGAAATAAAAGTGACGGAGGGCATAATTTGCCTCCCTTTGTTATAAGAAGTTCAAAATTTAAAGCAAAGTAAAGATCGAATAAAGTTCACTTAAATTAAGTTAAGTTTAGGCTACACGTAAATTGATGGGGGTCAAAACAACACCTGTAAGGATAAGAACAAAGTTTGTTACTGAAACCCTTACGTTACATGTTTTATCTGACGATGAATTCAAGTTCGACAGAAAACACTTGTTTGTTCAAAGCACAACCAATAATTTCCATTGACGCATGTAATCGCCTCTAATTAGTTGGAATAAACGTCTTGTTTCTAAAATACAGTGGAACTGCACCATTTCATATTCTTTCGAGTGAATAATGAACAAATATTATTGTAAATAGCTTTTGTTCTATCAAGTGACTGTAATAAATAATTAAGGTGGTCTTTCGTCCATATAAAACATCTAGCCCGTACCTTTAATTAAGGTGTTGTTTGATGATCCACACCTTTCTCTATAAGAGTGGTGGAAATATTGTCAAATCAAATACCAAGCTGCAAATCAATAAATACACAACACTATGACTAAATAAATAATGAAAATGTATTTAAAAGTTCTTCAGGACGCAGTCCTGGGTTTGAATTGAAACTTATAATTGAAAAACTTCAGAGATCGTGCGATTTAAATCGTTGTACGTGTTCCGAACTGGCGGCCGCACAAAGTACTGTCTTACACAAAGAATTTGGGAAAAGCCTTCAAATACATTTATAGCCTGCAACCCTCTCATTTACCACAATTTAATACGATACACTTAACAACTTCATCAGCCAATGAGGCACAGCCAAGTGCAACAGTAAGCAAAGTGCGTCGCTCCACGAGAAGTACTCGTGGAAAACACAGTAATCCATTCGGAGAGCCTCGTTCAGTACTTAGTCAGGAACATGGTTCGAATGTTATTGATTCCCCACTCAAGTTCACATTGAATATCGATTTTGGAGTAGTTGTTTTCTGGATGATATTAATAGTGGATTTGTATCTCCTGAATTAAATTGGACTCAAATTGTCTTCCCTGATCAGAGTGTATTCTATCGGGAACACCAAACTTAACGAACCATTCTTTCACAAGTGTTTTAGCAGTAGTAATGGCTGTTTGATCCTTAGTTGGAACTGCAATGGTATACTTGGAAAAAACATCTGTGATCACAAGTGCATTTTCTATTCTATCTGAAGACTGCTCAATGAGAGTAAAGTCTATCGCAATAACCTCTAATGGGCGTGTAGCTAGTAAATGTCCAAGGGGGTTACGAGGCTTTACAGATGGTTGCTTAGCAACAGCACAGTTTTTACAGTTCTGTACCCAGGTTTTTACATCCTTGTACATTCCTGGCCAATAACACCTCTGCTGTGCAAGTGCAAAGGTACGCTCTTCACCTTGATGCCCATTCTGGTCGTGAACTGCAGTAAGAAGTACTTTTTGCATGGTTAAAGGAAGAACAAATTGTTTAATTTTTATACCATTAGTGTTCATTCTCTCTCTGTACAAAATGCCGTCTTCTTCTATTATCGATTAGCTTGCCTGAGAAGAGTCTTTAAAGGATGAGGTTCTTTATTCCTCTCAGAGGCTGTGGGACGTCTGTTCTCCTTAAAGTATATCAGAAATATGTGTGACCAAGCTTTAATTAAGTTGTTGTTTGATGATCCACACCTTCCTCTATAAGAGTGGTGGAAATATTGTTGAATCAAATGCCAAGCCAAAATGTAGAGAACAGTTGTTGGAACGAAGCTAGAGCTGGTTGTCTAAATACTTAAACAAAATGAACCACAAAATTTGAATTGAACCAAGAGAACTTAAGGAACGAAAAAGTTTAGCTCTTGGCGCCGTGGCTCGTGGTGCAGGAATGGCCCTCACACACCACACAAGGCACGAGCAACCTGCTACACATGATCCCACGGTTCATTGCGTGCAGTATTCAGATGTGAATCGATGCAAGTGTATACATAACCGACTGGCAAGTAATTTGAATAAGTCGGTCGGTCACAGTATAAAATCACATTGCAAAAATAGCTTTGTTGTGATCTTAAACCAAAGACAATGAATGGGAAGAACTTTGCGTGCGAACGAAATGCCCAGTATTTCCCATTTTTCAATGGTGTGCTGAGCGCATGGCCCGCACACAAATAACATATTCGAATACCAGTCAACTCGCCCCCCAGCAAAGGCGCCCACTACAAAGTCGCCCCCCAGCAAAGTTGCCCACTACAAAGTCGCCCCCCAGCAAAGTCGCCCACTACAAAGTCTCCCCCTCACTTACAAAGTCGCCCCCTGTCAAAGTCGCCCCTCACAAAGTCGCCCCCTGACAGAGTCGCCCCCCAACAAAGTCGCCCCCCGACACAGTCGCCCCCTAACAAAGTCGCCCAAGAAGATTTCACTTTTCTAATATTATGTAAATCTGAATCAAACATAGACAATTTTCTGAATTAAATTAAACATGTAACATCTTCTTGGCACCAATTTTGCCATCGGTGTAAGTGTCCCCCTGGGACCCATCTGGGGGTGACCAGCCATAGGCTTTGTTATGTTACGATTGCGATGATGCGCTGGGATGATTCTCGGAGTGGGGGCAGCGGCGATTTGGAACACTCCCGGCGCTAAAACCCAAGTCAATCCATTCAATTCAGGTCGACATTAAAAAAGCACCTTTATGGGCCTGGACTATATCGGACATTTCCCATATAATTTTATATTTTTCCCACCAGCCGCAACCTCCGCGATTTTCCACTTACCATCACCCCGCTCCCCGTACACAACGCTTCATTTGCAGCATTTTATACGCAATGATTTCTAGCGGGGGTGCCGCGCGCGAACCCGCTAGTATAAAGAAGATTACTTGAGGCTCGCAATGGTGATGACACACACTGCAAGCATAGATGAATCAATCACACTGGATTCACCAACAATTAAGACAGTCCAAACTTCTTAAAATAAACACTCGTGAAATAACTTCCCATCAACCTCATGTTCACTTCTGCTTGATAATTTATTTGATGTATATATATTCTGTAAATAAAATGTAAATGACCTGCTATATATATATTATTTTAGTATCTAATATTAAAAAGAAGCTGCTACAACACAAAGATTAACCACGCTCAAACCCGTCGTGCACGCTCCGTCGCTCAACGATACACTGGGCGACTTTGTTAGGGGGCGACAGTGTCGGGGGGGCGACTTTGTTGGGGATCGACTCTGTCAGGGGGCGACTTTGTGGTGGGCGACTTTGCTGGGGGGCGACTTTGTAGTGGGCGACTTTGCTGGGGGGCGAGTTGACTGGTTTCCATTCTAGCCTAGAGTATAAGCTCCTCAAAGCATGTGGTTCAGTTCATCATTTAATCTGTCAAGCCCCTAAAATCCCTAAAATTGTTAAAACATTACTTTATTTCCTGATCATGAAACCATGCTAATATTTTAAAGAACATGCGGGTACCAGAACGCAAATATATTGAATATGTACGTAACCGACTGGCAAGTAATTTGAATAGTCGGTCGGTTACATAATTATTTGAGACGCCCTCGGTTTGATACATGTAGATCGCTATTTAAGAACTGTGTAGTATTATTATTTGAGATGCACTCAGTGTGATACAAGTAGATCGCTATTTAAGAACTGTGTAGTATTATTATTTATATTTATATATTTATATTTATTTAATTTTCCGGGATAGTACAAACAGTGAACTACAAACAAAACAATTACATGTACAAATAATACTGAGTAGTAAACATAACAGAAAACAACCTCTAATAGCTCCCGCAGGATTACCCAAAAGAAACAAGTTTCTGTCGAGGGGCTCTCCGAACTAATAGGATAACAGTGATCAATACATTTAGGATTATTTGAGATGCACTCGGTGTGATACATGTAGATCGCTATTTAAGAACTGTGTAGTATTATTATTTGAGATGCCCTCGGTGTGATACATGTAGATCGCTATTTAAGAACTGTGTAGTATTATTATTTGAGATGCCCTCGGTGTGATACATGTAGATCGCTATTTAAGAACTGTGTAGTATTATTATTTGAGATGCCCTCGGTGTGATACATGTAGATCGCTATTTAAGAACTGTGTAGTATTATTATTTGAGATGCCCTCAGTGTTATATATATATTATTTTAGTATCTAATATTAAAAAGAAGCTGCTACAACACAAAGATTAACCACGCTCAAACCCGTCGTGCACGCTCCGTCGCTCAACGATACACTGGGCGACTTTGTTAGGGGGCGACAGTGTCGGGGGGGCGACTTTGTTGGGGATCGACTCTGTCAGGGGGCGACTTTGTGGTGGGCGACTTTGCTGGGGGGCGACTTTGTAGTGGGCGACTTTGCTGGGGGGCGAGTTGACTGGTTTCCATTCTAGCCTAGAGTATAAGCTCCTCAAAGCATGTGGTTCAGTTCATCATTTAATCTGTCAAGCCCCTAAAATCCCTAAAATTGTTAAAACATTACTTTATTTCCTGATCATGAAACCATGCTAATATTTTAAAGAACATGCGGGTACCAGAACGCAAATATATTGAATATGTACGTAACCGACTGGCAAGTAATTTGAATAGTCGGTCGGTTACATAATTATTTGAGACGCCCTCGGTTTGATACATGTAGATCGCTATTTAAGAACTGTGTAGTATTATTATTTGAGATGCACTCAGTGTGATACAAGTAGATCGCTATTTAAGAACTGTGTAGTATTATTATTTATATTTATATATTTATATTTATTTAATTTTCCGGGATAGTACAAACAGTGAACTACAAACAAAACAATTACATGTACAAATAATACTGAGTAGTAAACATAACAGAAAACAACCTCTAATAGCTCCCGCAGGATTACCCAAAAGAAACAAGTTTCTGTCGAGGGGCTCTCCGAACTAATAGGATAACAGTGATCAATACATTTAGGATTATTTGAGATGCACTCGGTGTGATACATGTAGATCGCTATTTAAGAACTGTGTAGTATTATTATTTGAGATGCCCTCGGTGTGATACATGTAGATCGCTATTTAAGAACTGTGTAGTATTATTATTTGAGATGCCCTCGGTGTGATACATGTAGATCGCTATTTAAGAACTGTGTAGTATTATTATTTGAGATGCCCTCGGTGTGATACATGTAGATCGCTATTTAAGAACTGTGTAGTATTATTATTTGAGATGCCCTCAGTGTGATACATCGCTATATAAGAACTGTGTTGTATTATCATTTCAGACGCCCTCGGTTTGATACATTGCTATATAAGAACTGTGTAGTATTTTTATTAATGGATATTTTTCTCAATGTTCTTGTAGGGTTGTATGAACAACATAACATTTGGTGATACAGATATTGGATATTACGAGACGGTAGCAGGAGGTGCAGGAGCGGTAAGTCAAGGATGGATCTTAAACTCATACTTTCAGGGATGAGAAATCACAGACTTTTATCTGAATTGAGATCTTCCAGACCTTCGTCCTTTTGTTGCACAAATGAGGATTTCAAGAGATCGATTGTCTGCCACCATTGTTTGTCATTGTTTTGAGCTTATCAGCCATGGCTTATGGCCAAGGCTTTTGAGATTCACGGTGAACCCATCTCATATTTTCTCGAAACAAACAAAAAGTCCCAGTGCATTTTATGAGTACGTTTGTAATCATTGTTTAGTAATGGTTTCATTGTGACAACGATATTCTCAATTTGTTAATGCAAATCTTACTAGATTGTATCTCCACCATGTAAAGTTTCAAATCCTACTCAAGTACATGGTGTTACTGCAAACCTCACTAGATTATACTTCACCATGCATAGTTTCATATCCTACTTATCTGAAGATTGTCTTTTACAATGAAGGTCTTCAGTCATTCTTCATAACATTCTTCATTCTTTATATTGTTGTTCTTTTACATTTCTAACTTCATTCCTGACATGTTAAGGGGCCAACCTGGGATGGCCAAAGTGGTGTGCACACTCACATGACAAACACAAGAATCACCGATCCAGAGATACTAGAAAGAAGGTAAATAATCGTTTACATGGGTCAGCCATTTTTTTCCCCCATCCATTCAAATCAATATAGTGAGGTTTGTATTGAGGCATTTATTCAAAGAATCTATGTTCCGGTACTTTAGATGTTTTATAGCTGATTTTGTACTAGTCGCAGGCCCGTAGGAAGCTCAAAAACATTGGTCAGGCCAATTCGAGAAGCGGAGTTAGAGGTAAATGCGAGCGCGAAGCCATTACGGCATGGGGAAAATTTTCACTCTAGATGCTCTGTGGTGCAATATGACGCAATTCCTTGCTATTTTCCCCTCACTTTTTGAGCAAATTCTCAAATTAATTTTATTGGTTACTCTCTAATAATATTTTTAATTAATCTTGATGAATTATAAACGATCAAATGTCATTTACAAAGCTCATTTAATGATTTTCTATTTGAAAAATGAGTTCACTGAAAATTGGAAAGTGTTACAGAATCAGTTAATTAATTGTATCCTTCCTTAAATTCATTGGAGGAAATAAAGTGTAAAAAAATATTTAATAACTTATAAGTTTTACACATTGTTCAAATAAAAGAAAGTTACACAACAATTAAAATAATAATAGCTTCTTGTTATAATTTTAAATGAATGATAAGGGGAAACTATGAAATATAAAATCAATCGGAAAACATTATAATAATCATGTTTGATTTCTACAGCATTTAGTGTTAATTAACTTGTCTTGTAACCTGTTGGTCTGAGTTCATGGGGGTAGGCGAGGGAGAGAAAAAAAGAAAACAAAACGAAAACAAAAACAAAAAAAAATAAAAAAAATCTAAAATATTGGTATGGCCATGGCCATACTGGCCCTACCGCTTCCTACGGCCCTGAGTCGGGCTGAGTTCAAGGGGGGTGTTAATAAAATTGTCTTGTACCTGTTGGTCCGAATTCATGGGGGTGTTCATTAACTTGTCTTGTACACCTGTTGGTCCGAGTTCATGTGGGTGTTCATTAACTTTTCTTGTATCTGTTGGTCTGAGTTCATGGGGGTGTTCATTTACTTGTCTTTATACCTGCTGGTCTGATATATAGTTCATGGGGGTGTTCATTTACTTGTCTTTATACCTGTTGGTCTGATATATAGTTCATGGGGGTGTTCATTAACTTGTCTTGTACCCGTTAGTCCGAGCTCATGGGGGTGTTCGAAAAATGGGGTTATTCTTGTACCTGTTAGTCCGAGTTTATGGGATCGTTCTTGTACCTGTTAGTAAGAGTTCATGGGTTGTTCTTGTACCTGTTGGTCTGAGTTCATGGGGGAGTTAATTTACATGTCTTGTACCTGTTGGTCTATATTAATGGGGATATTTATTATCTTGTCTTGTACCTGTTGGTCCGAGTTCTTGGGGGTTTTCATTAACTTGTCTTGTACCTGTTAGTCTGAGTTCATGGGGTTGATCATTAAATTTTAACTTTTCTCACACCTGTTGGTCAGAGTACAAGACGTTCTTTTTTTTTACAGATATCCAGTCGTGCTGAAGCGTTTTGAGCTGAACCCAAATACAGGAGGTCTGGGTCAGTACAGGGGAGGTGACGGAGTTGTTAGGGAAGTTTTGTTTCGACGACCTTTGACATTGTCTGTACTAACAGAGAGGAGGGCCTTTAGACCATATGGAATGAAAGGTTAGTTTGGAAAGATACATTGTTTTATATAGCTTGTTTCATGACAGTTTTGATAAAATTTGTTGTGATTTTGTAAACAATTTGCCTATAATTGCAGAAGTATACAAGTGTTAATGTAAATTGTGTATTTCTTTTTGTTAAACTTGATAGCTCCTAAAAAGAGAATATTTGAAACTAGTTTCATCATTTCAGGTACGCGGCAGAAGGATGCCAAGCTTTATGACAGTCTGACCCTGATTAATGTGAAACAGCTTCTCTCAAAACAATAGGGTGTTCAAAACTGTAACTGTTATAAGTTTGTTGCCAGAATTAATCTGAAAATATGTTTTTCCATACCTACAAGGAGTGAAAAACTATCAAACTTTCACACTCTGTTTTCTAGAAACACAATTCAGTTCATTAACTGCGCACGACCTTTTGCCAGTCCAACTATTTACAGCTTTCTGTCTTGCACACTTTTGTTACATCCTTATAGATGGATTGCAAAACGCGTCATTCGACCGCCATCTTTGATGTAAACAATGGAAAGTGCACGCGTGTACGCATTTCCCTCTGACTCTCAGCAGACTCTCAGCCAATGATAGCTCTTCACGCGTACACAATTCATTAAAGATGGTGGTCAATGACGCGTATTGCAATCCATCTATAGGCAAACACAGATTTGTTCTCCACTTTAAGATATTATAAGATATAATGTGTCGTGGCCGAGGGAATAAGAGCACCGGACTTAAGCTCTGGTGTTTCTGATCAGCAGAGTGTGGGTTCGATTCCCGGTCGTGATACTTGTTAACTGAAGCAAGACACTTAACCATTATTGCTTCGTCCTTCGGATGGGGCGTAAAGCCGTAGGTCCAGTGTATTGTGTAAAAAGAACCAATTTAAATTGTGAAGAGAAGGGGCTCGCCTCGGTGTTTCTGGTTTAATTGACTGCATACTTTGCGCCACAGCACCTTGTAAACCATTCCATGGTGCTATGTAAAGGAAAAAGGTCTCATACTTCAAAACGTAGCTCCAAATACCTTAAAGTACATAATAATGTTGGAGCACCTTGAGTGTCACTGAGTGATGGGTTTGGGCGCTATATTAGAAGCTATTATTATTGTTTGAATATTCATGCCTTTAAACAAAATGTATTGTTTAAATTTATGCATTTAGTATAGATCCTTAATAATCTTTCTTTTTTTCACCTCATCTTTTCAGTTTTGATTGTATTTTTTTCAAAATGAAAGACATAACAGTTGGATTAATGTGAATAAAAATATAACATAAATTGTTAATTAAGTAAATATTTTGGGAAATAGTCAATATGTAATGTTCATGTTTTTTCTATAACAGCATTTTTAATGTTAATAGCTGTATATTTTTATGCTGATGCTTTTCATTGCTCCCATTTAGGACTCCTTTAAGAAAATGTTTAATTTGTGGGGTACTTTTCATAATTGTTGAACTTTTGTGGTGTGTAGGCCTATTTTTAATTATTGACTGATCCAGTTATGGGGTTAATGTTTCATGTCATCTTTGAATATTGCATCCTTTTGTTTGATGTTGTTTTAAAGTGTACAACTCCTTCAGATGCAGTCATGGATGTAAGGCGCTTTAAAGGCATAGTTCATTATTATTATCTTAATATTTTTTTTATTTCCTAATCTCTGAAATGAGCTTTGATTTCTTTTCTTTTTTCATTTGTAATTGTTGTCATTTAAGGTGGAGAACCTGGCCAACCTGGCAAGAATCTGTTCATCTACGCGGACGGTCGAGTTATCAACTTGGGAGGCAAAACTTCCATCGATGTAAAGGCAGGCGTAAGTCATTCAAGTTTTCAAAAGGATTTGTAAGCGTTGTAAATTCATATCAAAATCGCAGTCTTAGCAGGCCCTCAGAGCTGGCAACATCTGCATCGTGCAATCAGGGAGATTGTGTACAACAATCAGGGAGATAATTTGAACTGCATTCAACATTATAGGGACAACGTTTCCGTATAACCAGGTAGATTTTCAAATTTGTTCATCAAAAAATGGAAAGATTGGATTAGTTTCAGGAAATAGCTCTGCTCTGTTGCCCTGGTCTTGGCCTTGGTGCTCCTTCAAAAGTCTCCCATAACTTTAAGATTTTCCAATTGAAGTGCCCTCTCAGGTTTTTGTTAGGTTGTAATTGATCCATATTATTGCTGTAACACTCTGACAAAATGATCATACATCCCAAATCTTGAATATGATCAATGAAATAATATTGCCTTCTTCAGGACACACTGCAGCTCTGTACACCAGGTGGAGGAGGGTTTGGAACACCACCAGAGAAGAATGGTGGGACAGACTATGATGTCTTACCATCCAAACGGAGACGTCATAACCAGGTGGCTAGTCAGCTTTATACAGAGAAGGGAAGTGTACATGCATATCGTATGGCACAGGAACAAGTGTGATGAATTTAACAGATGTTAATTTTTTATAGATGTTAATTTTTGCATCGGGGATATAGAATTTAATTTGGTTTTGCCCTTACACCGATTTGTATTAAGCACTGTATACTCAGTACTTTCCAGAGCTCTGTGAAAAAATCCACAGGCAAACCACTCAGGTGGATTCGAACCCACAACATTTGCATTGCTAGAGCAGATGTCTTACCACTAGACCACCGAGCTAGCCCGATGGCTAGAGGTAGTTCGAATCCTTCACAGCGGGTAATGTGTGATGAAGATAAAACTCAGGCCCTCTCCAAAACTCAGGCTCTCTCCAAAACTCAGGCCCTCTCCAAATTGGCGGCTGTGGCTACGGCTATGACTGTTGCCAAGGGCGTTTCTATAACATGTATAAGGCCGTCCTAAACTTCAATGCATGATGACACAGCAATCCAGCTGTAGCCGTAGCCACCAAGGTAGACCTAGCCTCATTAGCATCATCAGCTCATTGAGGTCATGTAGATGTTTGACTGTTTATAATGCAACTCCAAAACTCAGAAATATTTCCACTTGAATTACTGTGGTGTGGGGCAGGGCATCAGGCATGTGTCGTACAATCAATGTCCTGCTATCAGTGAGGGTGCTGTTTAATTAATAGACAGTCGCTATGATGGGCGGGCTTAAATAAGGGAATAAAAGGGTAGTGACGCGGTCTTAACCGGCCGTTTAAAACCGGCAGGGTCGTGGCCGTGTGATAAAGGACCAAGCCGAAGGCGAGGTCCTTTATCGCACGGCCACGGCCCTGCAAGGTTTTAAACAATCGGTTAAGACCAAGTCACTACCCTTTTATTCCCATTCATAAATGCCCTTTTTGTTAAAAGCGTAATATTGTTGGAAAAATCTCAACTTTTCTGTTAACTTTCATTTCCTGTCACGTCCTCGAGCCCTGTTTCGCGAAGGATATACATGCCACGCTCAACAGCTGTGCGTACGCGCGCGTCATAACACTAACATGTTTTTAGATTGAATACCAATTTGTGTTGATTGCGTTTCGCGTAAATTAGCACCTGCGTGTAACCTTGCGCGCCACAGGTGTGTTTAAACACTTCTAGTCGGTGTTATATCGTCCGTTTAAACACCCCCACGTGACGTCCTCTCGTCTAATCAGAATGGATAAACTGTCCCAGGTATTTATGAATGTAGATTACATCATTTGCAGACATAACAAAAAAGTTCTTCCAAGTTAGTACAAACCAACTTACCTGACTGTAAGTACATATTATTCCCAAATATCCAGTGAATCATTTCGCCAAGTGTCATTTTATTTTAGAGAAAAATGTAATTTGGGATAATTTAGAAGCGATGGGTTTGCCGGCCATGGTTTGAACTTGTGAGTTTTAATACAACAAGGTCTGTCTGACTGCTTCGTATCATCACCATTTGCTGTCTTTTTCTCGGCAGTCACAGCCGCACAAATGTATACAGGTGGGCGAAACAATATTTCATACTAAATCCTACCCCAAGAACCCACATTTACTAGAAAAATATAACAATTACCAATAATGTACTTGTAGTTTCCCTTCAATTCATCATTCTATTATCAACATTTTTATAGATCATCGTCATTTGATTGGCCGAATGTTGGTCACAGAGCATTCATTATTCAAACCATTACATGGTCTACATCAAACCATGCCAAGTTTTGTTCCAGCCTTTATAACTATTGCTTACTAGACCACATCTTGCTTTATTCACGGCTGTCCAAAATGATCACATAGTGGATGCCAGACTTCAATTTTGTACAGTCTGTATGTTCTTATAGATTTATCCTCCAACCAAAAGACATTTCAACTTGGATGTTTTATACCCGGTAAAACAAATAATGAATGTTTTGCATTTGTGCAATGTTCAACTTAGATGTTTTAAGTACAAACATGTACATGTACCTGGTAAAACAAATAATAAAGATAATATGTTCATTTGTTGTAAGATGGAAAATGCTCCACTCAATTCGGCTTCTCCTCGTTGAATGGAAAATGTTTCCACCATTCCACCAATATTTATTGTTTGTATCAGGCTGAACTTGTAACTAAGGTTTTTAAAAGAAATGAACTGATAAATGATCAGTGACTATGATCAATTGGTACCTATTCAGTATTTTTTTTTTCAGTATTAGCCAGTCATTTTACATAACTCAGTATTATATCACTTGTGGGTTAAATATGGTGCTTTAAAGTCCCTGTACACTATTGGTAAGATCGAAAAACACAATGTTCACAGATTCACACATAACTTACATGATTTAAAGTAAGTAATGGTAGAAAGGGTTCCTTAAAATATTTCTGCCTAAAATGCTATCGTTTCTGAGAAACGAGTAAAACAATAGTAATTATCGCGCGCGATAATTTGAAAAAACAGAAAACACATAAGATCTCTTTTCACTATTTTCTCGTGACCTCGACCAATTGAGCTCAAACTTTCACAGGTTTGTTTGTTCATGCATGTGTTTAATCACACAAAATGTGGACACTGATTTTGAGCTGTTACCAAAAGTGTGTAGAATACATTTAAAGGAACATTACAGAATTGGTTTTGCTAACAAAACAGTTGCTGGCAGTGTAAGCACTTTATGTAAATCCACCATATACATAAACTGACAAACCTGTAGAAGTTTGAGATCGATCGACCATCTGGGTCACGAGAAAATAGTGAAAAACCGATTACACATTTGCATGAAATCATATAGATTTAACAAATGAATAAACGCTCACTGAGCGATAAACTCCAATCGGAAAATTAGTTTATTAATTTCTCATCAAATATGGCATTTCAGACAGAAATATTTCAAGGGATGTTTTCTACTATCATCATTAGACTGTAAGTTTTATGTAAATCTGTGATCAAAAGTATATTTTACAAGTTTTTTTCTTACCAACTCTGTAATGTTCCTTTAAGCTTGGATGTTAAGCAGACACATGACCAAAGCCCATGTCACTTGACTAATTTTACCTTGACTTCTGGTATTTCAGTTACTTGCATCACTTAAAGAAATTATAACTTTGTTTTATTACATATAATTTAGTGATTTTTTGTTCACAAAAAGAAATTATAATAAATGGTACTAGCTAGAACAATGGCCATGGCACTATACAAATAATTGTGTTGTGGTATCTGTAAGCCAAAATTTCACTCTGATGGTTACTGAAGTAAGCTACATGTACTTAGACTCTGATGGTGCATTGGCCTTATATAATTTTAAACTTGTGATTTGCAAAGAATGAAATTATTAACTGTACAACTAAGTGGTATGTCATAGTTTTAATTTAACAATATAAAGAAATTAGATTTAATACTGTAATCAATGTTGTCAGTGTTTAAAGGTAAAGGGTCGTACTTTGGTATTGATCCTGAAAAAAAAATTGTTAAATTTTTATTCAAAAGTCTACTTACATGTATTATACAGATGGTAGTAAGCATCCAGGAAATTATTTTCTCTAAAGTGCCCCTGCTGATTAGATATCAATAAAAGTATGTCACCAAATTTGGATCTCCAAAGATTGCCTCTGATCGACTTTTGGGGATTAACATTTCTGTGTTGCCATTTGTGAATGCTGCAGCCAGAGATGCGGTTGGTACCCGCTGTCAGCTCACTAAATGTGGATGGATTCTCGGTTTTTGTGAAAATACCATTACAGTTGTTTGCTGTTTTCTCAACAAGTAGACACTATTTAGCTGAAACTTCACTGGTGACTTTTCTTGTATCTTTCTTGATGAATTGGCCTATAAATCAGCATTTACGCTGACAAAAACCAATAAATGAACCTACATTTAAGGACGATGCTTTTTCTTTCTTTTTTTAATAATATAGTCATATTTCTATCTATCTGCAACTCTATCTTGTTCCATTTAGGTAACAAATTATATACACCTTTAAAAGACAGTCCTTGTCCTTCATTGTTGTAAAGAGGCATTTTTTTTTCGGAAAGTGCTTCTGTGTGAGGGAAATCTCAAGTTTGTACTGGAAAATTTCAAAGGGCAGAAAGGCATGCAGGCAATTGCCTGTTACATTTATGAAGTATTCCTCCAGACAGCTATTCTATTAGCCTTTTGAGGGTATGGTTGACACTGTAGGAGTGTACTGTTTGGTTTGAGTGTATAGTGCCCTTTCTACCATATTTCAAAATGGCTTACTGTCTTTGGATAATTGTATTATTCTGCACTATTGTTTGCCTCTGGAGCATTGTGTAATATGTTTAGTATACTACATGTAATGTATACTGGTTCATATAAACCATGTAACCTTTGACATATTTACAAGAGCCACACAGAGTCTGGACTTCCATTTGTACACAGCTCAAAGGTGGAAATAAATATAAAATCTTAAATGTTATGGTGACTGCGAAGAACAAATTGATACATATTAAACTTTTGATATGAAGAAATGGGGCACATCTCAAATTGTGTCCAGCTGTAAGTTTTACCATTCTTAAACTGATGTGATATAATTATGTTTATCAGACTTGTATTGCATTTAGAAACTGAAATTGATATTGAAACGGTAACTTTTACTCCCTCACAATCTTTGTAACTTTTTTGTCCCATTTTGGTTGTGCACCCAAAAAAGTTGGGTATATGTATTACATTTAGAAATCCCATTGGTTAATGAAATGTGTGCCCTCCAGTAATTCTACCATCGCTCAGGACATTTCGTATAATTATCATTATTTGATTTGATCAGTATATAAATTTACTTATGAACACACAATGGTAATGGTACCACATAATCAGCAAGGCTAATTTGCTCTTCCAAAAATAGATTGCATAATCCTTCAGGAAATCAAAGTGCAAAAGTTATCTTCAATTGCATAAGATTGTTTATTCCCATTGTTTATTAGTGGCCTGTAGTGGCCGAGCGGTCTAATTCACTGGACCCAAGCTCTGGTGTTGTAAGCAGCAGAGTGAGGGTTCGGATCCCGGTCATGACACTTGAGCCCTTGAACAGGGCCGTTAACCATGTTTGCTTCTAAAAAGTTGGAAAGGTAATCATTCTGCTCTACCAGCCAGGCTCCTAGTGGATGATACCCATGCCTACATCCTTACAGGCTGTGAAGGGGGTAACCCTGTTTCAGCCAAAGGAGTAGCTGGCAATGTGCCCCTGGTGACAGTTGATTTGGGTCTAGAGCCCAAATCAGTAAAGTGTAGCCCTTGCCTTGAAGTGGCCATAAAAATACTTCGACCATTGGCCTATCAATTTAAGATGATAATTCAACATAAAGTTACAGTTAGAAACTTTGTACATTGCTGAGCTTTTGGGTCAAATATGGCCAAGCCAATTAATTGCTTTGGCATTGGCTATGGCTAGAATGATGAAAGCCCCTATTTTTCATAAACGTTACAGCCAACAGCTGTAGCCATAGCTGAAGTCGCTTAATTCAGATGTGACTTTTCTTTTCATGAGACTCATTTGTAAAAAAAACTGGAATATTGAGGTAACTTACTGTTGGCATAAACATTTATAACCACAATTAACTACCCCAGTTGGAACACTCCCTCATTTTCCATCATATACCCATACCAAAATTGTATTTAAAATAAAATTAATTGAATTTATTTGTCCTTAATGATGTTAGAGCTCTGTCTTGACGTTGTTCTTTGCTACTGTAAAACCGTTGTTTTTTATTATCTCAGCGAATGTTTTAGCTGATTCTCTAGGTGTCCGAGGTCGCTCGGGGTCATTAAAGTTGACCTCATAAAGACCAAACTTCTCACGGTAGCCTTCTGCCCATTCAAAGTTATCCATGAGTGACCAGGCGAAGTAACCTTTGATATTCACACCGTCAATCAGGTGGGCTAAGAAATGTAAATGAGATAATTAACATACTACTGTTATACATGAGCTGCCATCGTCACTTAGATACCAATAAAAATGTTATTTGAAAATCACTCAAGACTTGTGACTCATGTGCTTCGAAAGGAAACTCAGTTCGTGAAGTATTTGTGGAGATGCAATGTCCGAAATAAGAGAGTTAAAAGTAAATCTTTGCCATTATTATGCTATTAGTAGAATATAGAAATTCAAAACGTTGCTGAACAAGTGGATTTGGCTGTTGTTTGCCACCAGGATTGATTCAAATTTAAGTTACTGTCATAATGGTGACTGCTCTATGTTCCGACAGCCCTATGTTTAAAAAAACCTTGTGATTTACTAGCTAGGATTGGGTTGGGGTTAGGATTAGGAAATTACACTAGGGGTGTCGGAACATATAGGGGTGTTGGAACATGGGTGTCGAAAGTTCGGAACATAGGTGTGTAACCGTCATAATACATTATTAATATCCTTGTGTCTTAACTCTGAGTGCATCTTACCTTTGAGTACCTCATTTATGTAAGCCTTGAAGTACTTGACTCTTAACTCGTCTTTGATGTCCATCTCACTCTGTGACATCCCATTCTCTGTAATGTAAATGGGTACATCTCCATAATTCTCCTTGATCCATCCTAACAGCCTCCTCATACCCCACGGTACGATGCTCAGCCAAGATGAGGCAGCTTTCGGCCATGCATCATCTTTTGATATCTCCATGTCAAAATCTAACATAAAGCTAGCGATGCGAGGATGAGCCGTAGATTTGTGGTTCACATAGGATGTTGTGTAGTGATTCAAACCGAAGAAGTCGAACGTCCCAGCGATCATTCTTTTCTCACCCTCTGAGAATGTAGGAAGTCTAGATGTTGTTAACCCCTGAAGAAGACTGACATTAGCTACGTACTCCTTCATTATGGTAGGATAATCTCCATTAACAAACACTGGATGTGCCAACCAGCCCATGTAGAGATCAGACATCCTTTTAGCTGCCAATTGATCTCCATATGAATCGGTCTTGGGTTCAAACCAATCTGAGTTGAAGACAATCGATACCTTACCCCCTTGCTTGGAACGATACTTTTTGTCATAGATATGCCAGGCATTTGCATGGGCTTTAATTGATGTATGCGCAGCTTTATATGCCCCATATCCACTATGCTTCAATCCAGGAGCATGCATGCCAAACTCGTACCCAAAAACTGTAAACACAATTTGTTCGTTAAATGTGATCCACAGTTTAACTTTGTCACCAAATTCCCTAAAGCAGATATCGGCATAGTCGCCAAAGTACACTGCCATCATTTCATTCTCCCAGCCACCAATGTCTTGAAGGGCTTGAGGAAGATCCCAATGGTAGAGAGTCACCATAGGCTCAATTCCAGCCACTTCTAAGGCAGTGAGAACTCTATTGTAGTAATCCACACCGGCCTGGTTGAAGCTCTCAAGGGTACCAGTTGGCAGAATCCGAGGCCATGAGATAGAGAAGCGATATGCCTTCACTCCAAGCTCCTTAAGCATTTCTATGTCTCTTTCTATCTTGTTGTAGCTGTCACATGCATCATCCCCCGTTTGATTCTGGTAGACTTTGCCTCCTGAATGACTGAAAGAATCCCAGATACTTGGACCCTTCCCGTCCAAATCCCAAGCACCTTCAATCTGGTAAGAGGCTGTTGCTACTCCCCATAAGAAGTCATCAGGGAATTTTCCATTGAGAAACGTATCCCGTTCAGGGTCTTGAAAAGCATCGAAGATGAAGCTGCTCTCAGATGAGGCAGCGATGAGGAACGGGAAGACAACCGCGAGAACCAGTGCAAGATAATGCATCTTGTTTCTTGAAGCACTCACTTTACCTACAGGTTTTTAAAAAGTGAACATTTGTAACATTCAATAAAGGTGCCTGTTCCTTGTGCTCACCTGACAAAGTGTCTGAACGTTCTCAGAGTGTGCCAAAATGGCTAAATCTCGTATTGGATTGAATGGGCCTTGAGCCTTGAATTTAATGTAAATCTGCAAATCATTGATAAATCACTGATTGTAGCTCCTATGTTTGATCAAAGAGTACATTCAGCTCCTTATGTATACATAGAACAAAGTCCTTGCTGTATGATAACACAAGGAGCTGAATGTATTTTAACTCCGTGTTATTATCAGCCGGTTGGTGAATTTAGTGTAGCTCAGCCAATAAAATATAAATTGATTTTCTGTATCTTTTATAATCTAAACTGATCTTTTTATTTTTTTATAATTTTTTTTAACACTCAGCCACAATACATCTCATCAGTCCACACTAATGGGTAAAACTCATTAAACTTAGGCACGGGAGAGTGATTTAAAAGCAAGTGATGTCCCATTTTTTCCTGTACATTCCACTGCTGTATGTGAATGTTTCTTCAAAAAAAAAAAAAAATGATATGGGTGTTTAAGAAATTACAGGGTCGATATCCCTGTTCAAAACAGGGATATTGGATGGTGGAAAGGAAAATGAACTTAGATTACATCAGTTTACCTAATTTTGTCAAATCACACCCTTAATGATTAAAACTTAAAAGTGATACATTCCTCTGGGTATTGAAGAAGTTAGAGTGTGAAAAAAGGCTGTGTTTATACAGTACAGAAAATCATTGCACAAATCTGTCCCTGTTATGAATGTTATGTTACATCCTGATTTTGTAAACCCCTAATTTCTAAATTAATCAGAGGAATTGTCTTCATTTGGGCTTGTATTGGTAGTTGTCTGTTAGGTAGACTTGACTCAAGTCCCAATACTGTGTAAGGCCCTTCCTTGCCTCATCGTCAGAAAACTATTGTTCTGCTGGGACTTGACGATCCCGCAGTTGCCTGATATGTAAATTTATTCACTTATGAATCCAATTAAAACGCGTTCAAAAAGCAGACTCGTTTTTTGTTTTTTTTGGGGGGGAGGGTAAAGCACTTTGTCGAGGATCGAAATGCATTAATATAGGCCTATTTACAAATTTATTTGAGTTCAAGTTAATATTATGTATACATTGGGATTGGTATTGTTTGCAAATGCATACTTTGAATTGTTGACAAATGCAATTCAGCGACTTAAAACACCCACCCCCCTCTTCCGCCCGGCAGCCATTCCGGAGATGCTTACATCCGTAGATACATTGTACATGATACAAACGTCACAGAGTAAGATGAATACTAAATGAAAGGGGCGGCACTTCCACGCTCCCATTAGTTTTGTACATCTCCCCATTTGGGGAGATTTTTCTATTCAATGCGTGGAATAGGAAATGACCCGTCAATTCCTTTGATCGCCACCACAATAGCTACATTTTGTCGGTGAGGGCGCACTGGTAGTGGCATGCTGGCGCTTTACATGTGTGTTGGGGACCTCGCACGAGAAAAGGACTTGAATCAAGTCTATCTGTTAGGGTGCTGCATGGACAACAGTTGGGTGAACCAGTTTATTTAAGTGTTTTCTAACAATTTGTAACAACAAAAATTGTCTCTGTTATGAACATTACAATCTTTAAGATGATCACCTGCAATTTCTTAATACAGTGATATATTTTTCAGAATTTTTGTGAAGAGTGTCCCCTTGGGATTTTGAATTTCACATTTATTTTTATATCTTATTTCTTTTTAAGCGCACTCTTTGCTCTATCAATACAAGTTGAAGTCTCTTAAATTCAACCTGTAATCTAAATGAAATATGCGTAAAAATTTGAGAGCTTTATAGAGTACCCTAGGCATGCACTTAAATGAAACCGAAGCAGAAAAACTGCACCATTGTGTCAGTAATTAAAGGGAAGTATACCAAATAATTCTTGTTTGTACAACCCCCCATACACCCATTCTGTGCATGTTACGCCCCCCCCCCCCCAACTATAGAATCAGCCTATTATAGCTAGCCTATGGTCACAAATAGTTACACCTTAGGCAAACACTGAGCCAGCGATAAAACTGTAGGGTAAGATTTTAGAGGGGGTGCATCATCGTTTCTCCTGGGGGGGGGGGGCAATTAAAACTGCTCCCGTTTGTAATTTTGTTAAGCCCGTTTTCAGCACTCTTGTTTTACTATTTGTTAACAGATAACCTGACCTGAAGGTAAATTAACAAACACATTATCTAGTCTACAAGTTATAGAAAAATAGTTGTAAACATTGAGATAAAAAAGTTTATTGCATAGCTTGTAAAAAGCTGATAATTTTTAGGCTAACTATTAAAGACTGAGAGGTTTGCGGTAAACACCATGTTAAAATCTCTTTTGAGTAACTGTTGGTTCTGAAAAGAACCGGTTGTTAACGACTCAACGTTTCGATCAGTATGCTCTGATCGTCTTCAGGAGAATGTTTAGGCTCAAAAGTCCAGGTTTCAAATGGGGGGCACGAACATAAGTTTTTTTTTTTTATCATTACTGTTTTTTTGGGGGGGGGGGGCACACACCCATAAGTTACACCACTACCAACAGCCCTTGGTTTTAAAACAGAGCTGGAGTGGAAGGTGTTGTATAATAAGATAATGCCAAATGGCAAAATAAAGGATGACATGTGACGTGTGTTTCACACAATAACTAAGATCTGTGGCCCTTTTTTTGAAAGCACAACTTGGGCTTGGACTCCGGCTTGGAACCCCCATTTACCATGATATGGTACAGAGCATTCTCTGTCCTTTCTCTATAGACAGAGGGTATCCCCCCCCCAAAAAAAGGGTTCCATTGGTCTATGCTTTAACCATGGAGCAATAAACTAGTTTATTGCTTTAACAAACTATGTTTATACTAGAAGTACCCCCCCCCCCAATCCATATCGAGTCACAATGTCCTAGCGTAAAGGAAAGCATATAGAGCAGTCTGTTCCTTGCTCTATGAGGAAAGCGAGCCCGTCTTCTAAATAACTAAAGAAACCTGCTAAGTCCATACAACTTACAAGCACAAGCCCTTTCGAAGAGGGCGTGTGTGTGCGGTATGCCGGTATCTGGATTTACCCAACAGCAGAGTCGGAACGTCCATCAGTCCGCCATGGATGCCAAGAAAAACCATAGTTTTCCTTACTCCATTGTCATTTGTGTCAGTGAATAGGCCTATAAAAACGATCCATACTTACGCTAGTTAATTATAACGTCTTCGATCAGTAAATCACCATCTGCCGAGACATTTAAGCTTACTGTCGGCATTCAGGGTGTACAGACTACACGCACAAGTTACAAGATTGCCACGGAGGTACTGATGGAAACTTCTATCTGTATGATATAAAATAAATAAATAGGCCAACAAATTCCCGTTCCGGTTTGGCATAGCTATAGTGGCATGCAGACGACAGCCCTGGCTTCCGTAAACTCAACATGCACGTTGTGATTACAATGACATTTGACCTTATAACTCGTCATCGCTTGGTTGAAGTTGAGCGCGTGTTTTGAATCTGTTCTTTTTCCCCACAAAGTTCAACGACTGGAAGGTCGGTGAATGAAGAATTTGAGACTATGGTGCAAATGAGTATAGTTCCATTATTCTCATTAAAGTGTCGACTTGTGCAAATTATTGCGACGATCCTTCTAAAAAGATATTCCTAAGTTGATGAAGAGCGACCTTGGACAATATTCCCCTACTATAGGCCTAAACTAAAATAATCTATTCTCAACGTCGATATATTAAATCATGAGATCTTTTTTTGTTCGATGAAGTATTTTATCATTTTATGGTCATTTGATGAGGAAAAGGATGGTGTGTGGCACAACTTGCAGTATCGTTCTAGTTCCACCTTTCACGCCGTGAGTCTGTAGCCTACATATGTAATCCTGTGTTCACCTTCAGAAGTGGGGACCGCCCAGCTAACACAATCCGTTGTTACAACGTTGCACAACGTTGTGATAAGGTGGCAATTTGGTCGATGGGATGACAACGTTTTGACTACGTTGCAAGAACGTCAGAACTTAACATGATCTACAACCAATGTTGTACATTGGTTGCATGTTGGTAATCTATGCAACGTTACCGAAAGGTTTTATACCTAACGTGTTCACAACATTGTATTTTGGTATTATTACAACGTGGTATTTAAGTTAAGGCAACAACATTGTCGATAAGTCATATTTTGGTCTCAACAAAACGTAGTAATTTTGTTGCGACAAGCACGTTGTCTGCACGTTGCATTGTGGTTTTATCAAAACGTCACAATTAATTCGCGGCGGTCACGTTGTCTTGACGTTGTATTTTGGTATTATTATAACGTAGCATTTAAGTTGTGGCAGTCACGTTGTCTACACGTTGTAATTTGGTAACATTAAAATGTAGCAATTATGTTGTGACTAGCACGTTGTCTGCACGTTGCATTTTGGTTTTATCAAAACGTTATAATTAAATCGCGGCGGTCACGTTGTCTTGACGTTGTATTTTAGTATTATTATAACGTAGCATTTAAGTTGTGGCAGTAACGTTGTTTACACGTTGTTTTTTGGTAACATTAAAACGTAGCAATTATGTTGTGAAGAGCACGTTGTCTGCACATTGTATTTTGGTTTTATCAAAACGTCATATTTAAATCGCGGCGGTCACGTTGTCTTGACGTTATATTTTGGTGTTATAAAACGTAGCATTTAAGTTGTGACAGTCACGTTGTCTACACAATGTATTTTGGTAACATTAAAACGTAATATTTAAGTTTCGGCTGTATGTTGTCTTGTCGTTGTATTTTGGTTTTGCACACAAAAGTAGCCTACTGTTAAAGTTGTGACAGCCCGTTGTCTTAATCTTCAAACGCATATTGTAACTATCATCTTGTAGATTTATCACAACGTAGTATCTTTGTTTTTACCATCACGCTGTGACATATTGTATTTTAGTTTAATTACAACGTACAAAAAATAGTATTTATGTTTTGACTATGATATCGTTTGGCGTTGTATTTTAGTTTGTATTGGCGATGTTTAGACCATTTTGTTGAATAGTTCAAGCAGCTCGTTTGAATGGTTTTGGAGGACATGGTAGGCCTAATGTTTGACATCGCAAACATGTTTTTGTTCTCAATTTAGTTTTTTATTAATATCGGTTGTCATAAATTAGGCACTTGAGGAGCGGCATTTCTATCAGATTTGCATTTAATGATGAATCTGAACAGTACTAATCATTAATTGCATTTAATTGAGCTTATTGTGTCAAGCAGCAGTGCGCTGGTGAGGGGTGAGATTCGATTCTACCCCCCCCCCCTCCCCACCACCACCACCACCACCTGTACAGCGGCATTCCAAGCTGTAGATAGAATCTTCTAGAGAAACATTTACCCTTGATAGGATTTTCTATCCTCACTTAGGCCGTTTTGTCCCCCACTAAAAACTTCCTCTAAAACCATTGTGTTAAATAGTTCAAGCAGATCGTTGGGATGGTTTCGGATGACATTTATTAGCTAACAACATTGGTAGGCCTAATGTTTGTCATCACGAACAATGTTTGTTCTCAATTTAGTTTTTTTATATCGGTTGTCATCAATAGAATAGGCACTTGAGGAGCGGCCTCCCTATCAAATAGGCATTTAATTATCAATCTGAACAAACCATTAATTGCATTTAATTGACTTTATTATGTCAAGCAGCAGTGCGACGGTCTAGGGAGAGATTTGAGTCTACCCCCCCCCCCCCCCACTACCTGTACAGCGGCATTCCAAGCTGTAGATAGAATCTTCTATAGAGAAACATTTACCCTTGATAGGATTTTCTATATTACTTAGGCCGTTTGTTCACCCGCTAAAAACTTTTTCTAAAACTATTGTGTTGAATAGTTCAAGCAGCTCGTTGGGATGGTTTTGGAGGACATTTATAAGCTAACAACTATTGGTAGGCCTAATGTTTGACATCGCAAACAATGTTTGTTCTAAATTTAGTTTTGAATATCGGTTGTCATAAATAAAATAGGCACTTGAGGAGCGGCCTTGCTATCACATTGGCATTTAATGATCAATCTGAACAGTTAATACTAATCATTAATTGCATTTAATTGAGCTTATTGTGTCAAGCAGCAGTGCACCGGTCTGGGGAGGTATTCGATTCTTCGCACCCCCCCCCGACCACCTGTACAGCGGCATTCCAAGCCGTACTTAGAATCTTCTAGAGAAACATTTACCCTTGATAGGATTTTCTATCCACACTTAGGCCGTTTTGTTCCCAGCTAAAAACTTCCTCTAAAACCAAATTTGTTCCTAAATTTCAAAGACACTTTCAAATTTTGAAGTACTTTAGTGTACCACTAAGTATGTTTTGTTTCAGTTTTGAAGAAAAAAGAAAGACATACGTTTCCGCTCAACCTGCCGCATTGACCAGCGTGCGGAATGCTGCATGTCTAGTAAAAATTAATTTGACAACGTCATGACAACGTAAATATCACATATGCAAATTTGTAGATTGGGCTTAGAAGTTGTACAATACATACAAACAGTTTCACGAAATTTGCCAAATTTATGAACTAGGTGTACTGGTTTCTTCTTGTACTTGTCTAAACTAACAGAGGAAAATATGGATAAATATAATTCAGTAACTAAACATGTAATTTTAGTTCAGAAATATTAATTAAATGGAAACAATTACAAAAATATATACCCCCGTGATTGCAAAAGTCAGGAAATTGGTCTGTATATATAGTACATGCTGTACGAAGTATAGTATACAGTTACAGTGAAGTCCGGTTACGACAACGCGTAGTAGGGACCTACCTTGGTAAGTTTGTAAAAGTAATTCATTGATCATGTTGACATATCACTTAACAAAATTATTCATGAAATTATTGTATAATTAATCGATATAGCAATCAATAAATAAGATAGGGCTGACGTTGTGACAACGTTCACGGTACTGAAAAAAAATACATTGTTGTAACATTCTTTTTAATTGATTATTTACAACATTGCAACGTTGTGTATACGTGCCAACAACGTCGTTGTTTCGTTGCATCATTACGTTCTAAAGACGTACAGGGGAGTCGACAAAGATTCGTTGCTACAATGTTACTTAGATAACTATATAACAACCAAACAAACACGCTCTGAGAACGTTGTTGCAACGTTAAATATAAGTTGTAATAAGGTCACTGGAAACGTGTCTTAAACGTACCAACAACGTGGTTGTTACGTTGCGTCATTACGTACGGAAGACGTATAGGGGAGTCGACAAAGTTCCGTAGCTACAACGTTATATTAATAACGTTACTTACACCAAAGTCTGACTTCATTACAACGTTGAGAAAACGTCAAACTGTTAGCTGGGCGACAAATAATTAACAACTCCCTTTTTGAAATAAGGGGATGCACAACAACAGAAACTCTGATTTATATAAAATCTCTGATCAAAAGAAATGCAAATTATAAACTTAATTACAATAAAACAGGATCCTGAAAATTTAAATAATACTGTTGCATTCCTCGCATGGGTGCGAGTGGGCAGGCTTCTCCAAACGGGGAATGACAATGCGGGAGTCTGACTTTGTAACGAATACATTTACTGGTTTATTTCTCACATAAGAACTTATACAACATTACTATATTGGTAGCGTAGTAATGCTATACTTGTTCTAGAGAGTTCCATAAGGCAAATGGTATAACGTGTGGTCTACCTGAGCTATCTGAGATCTGACTCTGAGTCTAACCATAGGTTAAAGGTATTGAACACTTTTGGTAACAGCTCAAAATCAGTGTCCACATTTTGTGTGATTAAACATATGCATGAACAAACAAACCTGTGAAAGTTTGAGCTCAATTGGTCATCGAGGTCACACAAATGTGTTTTCTGTTTTTTCAATTTTTTTTAGGCAGAACCCTTTCTACCATTACTTACTTTAAATCATGTAAGTTATGTGTGAATCTGTGAACATTGTGTACTTGTGAAGACCCTGTAGGAGCTGAAGCAGTGAGGGATCTCTTGTTAACATGTGGTCGAATGCTCTGGAGAAAAGTCTATAATCATAATCACTGGTGTCGTGCTAAAAGCGTATACAGCACTGGCGTCGCTGGTCCGCACGCAAATTCCGGTAACAACATGATCTGTAGAGCACAGTTCCTTGTAAAATTTAGCTTGTACACGAAAAAAACTAATCAATATTTAAGCTGTATTTTACAAAAATGACCGAATTTAGGATGCCCTGGATGAATGGAAAGGTTATTGTACTGTATAATGTAAGATTTGTGTCTCTTTGTTAATTTTTTCATTTTTTGTGTTTTTTTCTAGGAACATGGAAATCACTACCTTGATTCAACGTCAGCAATTATACCCTAAAATTTTAACATCAAATTTCTATGTTGAAATAACGTTGAATAATTATTGTATTTTAAAATTGAAATAACGTCGAAATGCTAACATAAAAATCACAACATTAAGTTTAATCAACATAAAGTAATTTATTGTTTCAACGTCGCGTATTCGTAGAAACAACCTTGAATACATGTGTCTGATTCGCCAATAGAATTATTGTAGAAATGCTGACATTGAAACAGCGTGATTTCATTAGTTCTATATGGAATAAGATCTCATTTGGACCTGATGGGACCACATTAAATGTGTATGAATGTGTATTAATAAATGTGTATTAACCCTTTAGAGACCATAGCGGCCATAAGCCTATACTCATATTTTTTTAAATACCGTTTTCACGTTGCATATGTTGTTCGTAAACAAACTGGAGTGGTGTTATTTTTCTTTGTAAGAACGCCCTCAAGAGATACTGTTTGAACCGAGTAGTTTCTGATTGTTTAAGGATAAAAAGACGACTGTGCATAAGTAATTATCAACTGATTCTTAAAGTTTTTGTAGTTAAAACGTCGGCCTGAGCAATTTCTGCCTCTATTTTTGAAATAGTATTTGAATGTAAACAATAATAATAGTTTTTACCAACGAAAGTTCCCCATTGTTATTACCAGTATTGATGAAAAGGCTTTTCTTGTCAGTGATTGTCACCGTCATGATTTGAAGTGTGGGTTGTAATAATAAATACAAAAACGATTGGCTAGGTGTTTGTGCAAGAGTGTGAAAGCTCTGTGTTGGAACTCTCGTAGTTTAACGACGATAACCAAACACATCACAACGTGGATATTCTCAACTTGAGTGAGGGATTCACAGCCTTCCAACCCTGGTGTGCGAGTCTAAAAAAAGTGTATAGAGGTTTTACAGCTGACATCACTGGCCCCGCCTACCGCAACGGCAGTCATCTTGCCGGTCATGGTTACGGTCATGTGAGTAGTTGGTCATTGACTGGCAATATGGCGTCTCAAACACACATGATAACATCACGTGACTGTAAAACCTCTATACGTGTTGGAAGGTTTGAAAAAATTCAAATTTGGGCGTGTTATCGGGGTAAGGGAGGGCATGCACAAATTTTGCATAACAAAAACCCCTCGAAAACCCATGTGACAACTTAGATTAGTATGGGAGATTGGGAAACAGAGAAGAAAAGGGTAAGGGTTAGATAATGTTAGTGTTATGTGAATAGTATACAAATATTGACTGCTTCAAGTGGCATAGTAAAACTAGTCACTCGAGGTGATCCCCGGAGCTGCCTATCTTCCCGAGGCGAAGATAGGCAGCTCCGGGGATCACCGAGAGTGACTAGTTTTACTACGCCACGAGACAAAGCAGTCAATATTTGTTTTATAACACCTCTTCCTTTAATTGATTCTATCTGTATACTTTAATAAAATTAATTCACACAAACTTTACGTACGTGGCAATCAATCGTCAAACAAGAACTGTAAAATCTTACGTTGAAATACCGAGTTTTGACAAAATAAGAGGGTGTACCAGACTACTGCTGTTACGTTCGTTCTCTAAACCGTATTTCAAGTGCACATATTTTGTTCATACACCGGGTTCGAGGTTGTCAAGCAGCTCATTTAAATCAATGTTTGAAGTCAATGTACTCAGGGTACCAGGGTATCCATGCACTAGTACATCGGTCGCTAGGCTATCGTTGAATAGTACATCGGCGGCCGTGTGATAGTACCGCGCGGTTTCTAGTAAAACTAAGACATATCATGTGACGCGCTCTAAACCAATCAAAAGGCAGAATATTTGTAAGGGGGGGGGTGTTATCATTTTGTTTAGTGTTATGTTAATAGTATGTTAAGAAGGTTGTTAAGAGGGTTAAGAGTGTTAAAGGCCCTGTACACTATTGGTAAGATCCAAAAACACAAATGTTCACAGTTTCACACATAACTTACATGATTTAAAGTAAGTAACGGTAGAAAGGGTTCCTTAAAATATTTCTGCCTAAAATGCTACCGTTTCTGAGAAATGAATAAAACAGTAGTTTTTATCGCGCGCGATAATAAACTCGAATGTTTGAAAAACAGAAAACATATAAGGTCTCTTTTCTCTATTTTCTCGTGACCTCGATGACCAATAATTGAGGTGAAATTTTCACAGGTTTGTTAATTCATGTATATGGTTAATCACACAAAACATGAACTTTGTTCGCGACCATTTTGTCAGCTCTACCAAACCTGTATAATACCTTTAAGAGGATTGTTACAAGTGTTAAGAAGGTTGTTAAGAGGGTTGTTAAGAGCGTTAGGAGGGTTGTTAACAAGGTTAAGAGGCGAGGGCGAGGGCGAGGGCGAGGGCGAGGGCGAGGGCTGAGGGGTAGGGTAGGGGTTAGGGGTTAGGGGTTAGGGGTTAGGGGTTAGGGGTTAGGGGTTGGGGTTGGGGTTGGTGGGTTGGGGTTGGGGTTGGGGTTGGGGTTGGGGTTGGGGTTGGGGGCATGGGTCGACCCAAAAGTTACCCCCCTTTTCTCACTTTTTTCTCACTTTTTTGGACCGGTTTTCGAAACCTAAGGTAGAAAAAGTTACAACAGAAGTGAGAAAAAGGTGAGACTCTCACTTTCTTCTCACCTTTGAAAATTCGAAAAAAGTTACATGTCACTTTTTTTCTCACTTTTCCAAGGTTAGAAAAAGGTTACATGTCACTTTTTTCTAACCTTTTTCAAAATTCCAAAGGTTAGAAAAAGGTTACATGTCACTTTTTTCTAACCTTTTTCAAAATTCCAAAGGTTAGAAAGAGGTTACATGTCACTTTTTTCTAACCTTTTTCAAACTTTCAAAGGTTAGAAAAAGGTTACATGTCACTTTTTTCTAACCTTTTTCAAATTTTCAAAGGTTAGAAAAAAGTGACATGTCACTTTTTTCTCACCCAATTCTCACTTTTATCTCACTTTTTTCTCACTTTTTTCTCACCTTTAACAAAAAGCTAAAGGTTAGACAGAGGTGATGTCACTTTTATCTCACCTTTTTCTCACTTTCGTCTCACCTTTGACAAAAAGTTAAAGGTTAGACGGAGGTGATACTCACTTTTATCTCACTTTTTTCTCACTTTCTTCTCACCTTTGAAAATTCGAAAAAAGTTACATGTCACTTTTTTTCTCACTTTCCAAGGTTAGAAAAAGGTTACATGTCACTTTTTTCTAACCTTTTTCAAAATTCCAAAGGTTAGAAAAAGGTTACATGTCACTTTTTTCTAACTTTTTCAAAATTCCAAAGGTTAGAAAGAGGTTACATGTCACTTTTTTTCTAACCTTTTTCAAACTTTCAAAGGTTAGAAAAAGGTTACATGTCACTTTTTTCTAACCTTTTTCAAATTTTCAAAGGTTAGAAAAAAGTGACATGTCACTTTTTTCTCACCCAATTCTCACTTTTATCTCACTTTTTTCTCACTTTTTTCTCACCTTTAACAAAAAGCTAAAGGTTAGACAGAGGTGATGTCACTTTTATCTCACCTTTTTCTCACTTTCGTCTCACCTTTGACAAAAAGTTAAAGGTTAGACGGAGGT